>NWSH02000305.1:25031-53035 GCA_002382865.2 Heliothis virescens | reverse complement strand
ATATAAGTGAAAATAAATTACTCTGAAAGAACGCTTTAAGTACTGATTTTGCTTGTTGGGGTGTCTGCACAAATGCTTGTACACTAAAATATGTCCTGCGCAGCTAGTTGATCTTTTGATATGGGAACAGCCAATGGCCCACAGTCGACGTAGATGCCATTATAAGGATCATAGCTAATATCTATTGTAACGATGGAAATAAATGATTGCGCATAAGTTTACTTCAAGTAAACAATAAAATCGATGACATACCTTACATCATTGAACATAAGCCAAGTGGAGACATCTCATAACCTTCACACTTGGTAAACATTACAACAAAGTAAATAACTAGAATACACAACGTCCATCTTGTTTGCCAGAGTCAATAATTTGAGTGGTAGTTTGTCTTTTTAGGGTTAAATAGATCTCGTCAAAAAACTTTGCCTCTTTAGCTGCGGAATTCAATAACCCATCCATCTATAGATTTAGGCACTAGAGATCAACGGATGGCTCGGTTATAGGAATCCAAAGTAAGTCCCATTTGACACCTTGCGCATAGCAGTATTTTTTTGTTTCTATTTTGACTACTGTAAAGACACTAGTGCCAAGTTTAGATTTGCTAGTTATTTAAAGATCTTAAGAAAGTCAACAAGTCGGTAAAAAGGTAGTCCAGGGATTAAAATTGGTCTAGTGGCTATGTTCATTCACGTCAGCTAGGGTCTATTTAAAACTGGTTACTACTGAAAAAAAGAAATTGCATTGGGTCTCATACAGCCTTTCAAACAAAATCAGAACATTTCTTGGTAGTCGTGTAAAACTAATCTTAACCAAAGAGGCAGGCATTTTGTTTACCAAACTATTGGAAAGATGTAAAGTCATCCAATGATACGGAATCGATCATGTTTGACTTGCACTTGAAAAGTTCTCTGACTTGCGAATGTTTTTTCATGCCATCTTAAAATATCTCATGTCTAGATAAAAGGCAATGGTTTTAACGAAGAAATCCATTCTTTCCCGTAAAGTTATTCAAGCGGGATTATAGTCTCGGATTTTTGGGAGACCAACGTGGGGTCGAAGCTAACACGCTGAAGCCCTTTTGAGTCAACTTTTATGAAATGATATTTATATGTAGGTAGGTACAGTCATCGAAGCTATAAAATTCCTATTTTTCCTCCAATATTTTTCCTTAATTAAGACTGAATCCGGTTGATCAAATCAAAAATCAATTAGACAAAATAGAATTAGAGTAAAGTCCAATGTAACGCAACAAATTCGTGCGCGACTGCTAAGAATCGTATGATCGATGAAAGGTCAAAATACACTTACCGGGGTCAGCCATCACATGTATGATCAATGTAAATGCCATAGGTACCTACATGCACAGTTTAAATATTATGTAAAATTCTTGGGAAGCTACCTACTAAAGTACAATGGCACACANAAAATACACTTACCGGGGTCAGCCATCACATGTATGATCAATGTAAATGCCATAGGTACCTACATGCACAGTTTAAATATTATGTAAAATTCTTGGGAAGCTACCTACTAAAGTACAATGGCACACACATGCGCACTGACGAGCATTTATGTACCTTTACCAGTGCTGTCAGTACTGACTGTCGCGTCAAGACCTACCGCGCCAGCTAGCATTTGGCCAAATTAGGATCTAAAGTTTGATAGACATTTAAGTCAGTGACAACCCTATGGCTTCGATGATGTCTACGTCATCATTTTGACAACAAGGCTTAGTTTCATTACTGGTACATCTTTATTCTGTGCTATATGTCTTGGGAAAGATGGCAATCGACAAATGGCAGCCGAACTGTCAAAATGGTTTACTGCGCAACTAATGGGACCCTTTGGATATTCATACTCTTTCTACCTATCGTAAGTTTAGTTCGAAATCTGATCAAATGAGGATAAGTACTTAGTAGTCTGCCTAGCTTTTAGCTAGCCAACTGTGTTGGGGTCGGTTTCCAGTCTAACCAGATGCAGCTGAGTACCTACCAGTATTTAACATGGAACGACTGCTTATTTGACCTCTTCAACACAGTTAGTTGGGCACCCCGACACTCCTTGGTAAGAATGTTTTGGACTGTCTGGCTTATAACTACCCGTAATGACTGCCAAAGAGTTGATAGCCGAGACTCAATTTGAATGCCTTCCAAAACTCGGAGGAACATCGTCATGGCAAGATCACCCATGGATCGACCACACCAAGCGTTGCTTAACCTTAGGATTGAGTGGCTGTTACAAGCATCTCCAAATTAACTCGTCCAAAGATAACTTATAATTGCTAGAATTATAACGTAACGGTAAACTCACTGGTGCAAGATATTTCGTCATTATCTTCTAAGCAATAAGGTCGAATATTAGCTAACGTGGAAGTCTAAAGTGCACGCGGAAATTGCCACAACTAATATTACATACATTCATCATATTTTTTTACTTTCATTTCACAGCATTATTTTAAGTGTCAAAAAATAAATAGGTAATAAAGATTTGTTTTCAAAACGTTTTTTATTTCAAAAGCAATTCAATTTAGCACCTACGTAATATAATGACGTATGGCAACACTGTATTTGTTTTATTTTATACACTAGCTTCTGCCAGCAGCTTCGCCTGGGTAAAACTTAAAATCCCGTTTTTCCCGTTCCCGTGGGAATTTCGGGAAATCCTTTCTTATCTCGCGTGAGAGTCTTAAGATTAACCTCTGTGCAAATATTTTGCTTTATAGGTTCACGGGTTTGAGCCCTGCGTTTATGAGTCAGGACTTTGATTTTTATGTTGCATGCTTGCTTGCATCCTTTGATTATATAAATGTCTAGATGGAGCGTCGCCCTACAATCATAACAAAGAAAACGTGTCAACAATTTTCGAATCGAACGTTCAAATTTTTGTATGTGTGCGTGTGGGCGTGGTTTAACACGGCGCGTCTACGTAATAATGTTACCAGCTACTAAGATTCTCCCATAAATAACAATAAAAAAAATGGTAATTAAATAAGGTTTATTCAGGAAGTATTATTCAGTTTTAGTTTTTTTAGTCTTATTAAGACAGACGCCATGTTAGGTTTTTTTTAATGTCACATATCTAAAAACTCTTGGGCAATCAAGAACAATCTAACGATATCCATTTGGCCGTTTTGAAGATATGAGAATATAACAAATTTAGGAATATATTACATGCATACATACAAACATACACGCAAACGTACATGCAAACATACATGCAAATATACATAAAAACATACATGCAAGTATACATACAAAACATATATACAAACATACATGCAAATATACATGCAAACATACATGCAAACATACATGCAAACATACATACAAACATACATCCAAACATACATACAAAAGATACATACAAGATACGCGCATAAAACATAACCCTTCTTGGCAGTCGGGTGAAAATGTCTTTGAGTTGGGAGAATGAAAAAAACCCAATGGGGCGGTTGCAAGTGAAAGTTATCTAGATGGACAACGTGGCTATGAATATGAAAGATGTCAACCAAAGGCGTGTCAGGTCAGGTAAATCACTTGGAGTTGGTCGGGCGAAGAGGCGTGACAATGAATGAAACGGAGGACGATTCCATTGATTCCAACAGGAACGAATTGATGAGAAGCCATTATAGTTTTTTGCTGCTTATGACCAGTTTTTCAGTTTTATGGTTATGCGTGTTTTTAGACAAATAAGAGGCTTGTTTGTGATGAACCTTGTATTAAAGTAATTTTAATACTAAATTGAGGTATTTATTACATACTTTTATAGTCACCAATTTCTTAAATGGTTTTAATGACACATTTGACCATGCTTTTAGTTAAATTTTATGCTTTAGGATTGAACCAATTTATTTTTAGTTACTATTCCCGAGGAAGAGGTGAGTAACAGCTTCATAAATTGGTAAAACATAACGAAATTTCTTCATAATTAAATTTATACCAGCCGAATTTACTACAAAAATGTTTGTATGGTACCATAAACGCTAGCAGCATTGAACATTGCACACACCATTACCACGACCAAATATAATCGATATAAGTAGTTGCCAGTTTCTTTTTCATTTCACACATAAGACCTTTTACAACCAGGATGAAAAGAAGGTTATGTTTATGACGCGTATCTTGTATGTTATTTTTCTATGTATGTTTTTGGCTGTATATTTGACCATTGTTGTTCTGATGTACATTTTCGTGTATGTTTGTATGTATTGCATGTAATACTATTCACTAAAATTTGTTTATTTCTATCCTTAAAAACAGCAAATGGATATCGTTAGATTGTTCTTGATGACCAAGAGTTTTTAGATATGTGACATTAAACAAAACCTAACTGGCGTTCTAATATATAAAAATAAACTGTATTAATACCTCTGAATAAACCTTATTTTGATTCCATTTTTTTCATGTTTATTTATGAGATCTTAGTAGCTGGACCATATGTATTTCGTAGACCGCGCAGTGTTAAAAAACGTCACCACGAACCAACAATATTTGAACTTAACACGATTAAGAAATTGATGAACGTTTACTTTTTCTAGATTGTAGGGCGTTATAGCACTTTATATAATCAAGGCACTCACAAAAACTGGTACGCGTAGGCAGAATGTGATTTTCCAACACATGTTACACATTTGTCTAGGCCGAAATTGGACGCCAGACTGATTGTACTTGGTCTACGACAGTAATATGTACACCTGTCAAAATCCAAATACACCCTAAACTTTTCACTACAAGCATGTAAACGTAAATGTCATTAGTATAGTTTATGAATTTGCTTTCGCAGTAGACAAACATACACCAGTTCATAATAATTTATATTTAATTCACCAATACCTAATAAATAATATATACCAGTATTGTAGGGGACATTGGTTAATATATTAATATAGTATCTTGATTAAATTAAGAGGTAATTTTTATGTAATCCGATGGTAGAAAATACTTAGAGTTTACCATCACCCTATATTATTTATTATTGAGTTTATGGCACAAACACAAACACCTTGAACAGATATTTTACTCATAGACATAGTGAAATACAATTACTGGATGGTGTAAACACTGTAAATATGGTGTATTGATTTGATTTTATAAATAATAATTCTTTATAGCCTACCATGGGATACAGTGTTGCAAAGAATTAGGCCAAATTTCCATGGTTCTAGTATGGTTTGTTAAAAGGACGGGATCCAAAATCAGGATACCGCTAATTTTTACAATCGAACTTAAACCATTCAGATTGTTGATGAGGTTGAAATATGAAAAATCCCCTGACAGATTGTGTGTTAGATATTGATGGATGGCGTTATCTGACATGGGAATAAAATCCACTTCATTGAAATAAAGGTGTATTGCGTGTGTTGTGTTATTAAATTAATAACATCAAGATTATTGAAAATTCACTAGCCGGTTAATTACCATATTTTGAAATGATATTGTATTACGAAATTTTTATATTCTAAAACTAAAGATATTATAACCTATAAGGCAAGTTTCACACAAATTCCGATAGAGTTAAAAGTATCTGAAGATAAAATGTTTTTCAATTTTGTTAACTATTAGAACTTTATATGGACCACGCTGAATTGTGTAAATGACCGGAAATGATTAAATTAAATTTTTTGGGGTATGTTATTGTGCGGTGGTTGTTAATAATAAAATACGAAAATACTGAGTGTGACACTAGAGTAATTTTAAGAATGTGTTACTAAATAGTAAAATTGCATTTTTCAAATTTACCTTTTCCTCCAACATGTTTGTAAATATACCAACGGATTGATAGAAATAAAAAATGCAGTCCTTATATGTATAAAATCATTGATATACTGTAGTGTTGTGGCACAACAACCAAGAATATTAATGAACATTATATATTTATTAAAGCCATATTATCTACAAAATTTTTATGTCACGTAATGACATGAATTTATGTATTGTTATATGTATCAAACGTTTTAATTACGCAAGAAATACAAATTAAGGAAAATATGTCCAACTACATTTTGACAAGCAACTTTATCGATTTATGGATAAAAATAGTTATCTGAATCTGATTGATTAACCTCCTATATAATACACAAATTTATTAAAAAAACGTTCAAAGTTTACCGTGTAGCAGATAACACAAAAAGTTAGTTTATGGAGCTGTGTGTATTACCACCGTCTAGTTCCGCTTCATATTTAATGTTATCCAATTATATGTAGTAACATACTTTTCCAGAAGTTGATAGGAGATGTTATTACATGTGAGAAATAATTACACAAGTTACAGGTAATCTGTTATCATAATATTCAGGGATAGTCACAATGGCGGAGTAGTAAACACAACATATGTATACACACTATAAGTTGAATATATCACTACTCGGGATAGTGGGAACATCCCAATATTTAGTTAAAGTTACACAGAAATCCAATGTATTGAAGAACATGTGTGCGATCGGGAGAGAAATGCTACCTGACAAAGTGAACAAGGAAAAAATATTGGGTAACCATGTGAGAATAAGTATTAAAAATATTTTTAACCCATCATGTCTACCCAAGTACCAAAAGTTAAACAAACAGTGTCAAAGTGCAGAGTGGAATCTTAGAAAGAAGTTCTTACATTATCTATGTAAATGATGTAATTATCAAATTAGACAAAAATAACATTATTTTGGGACACCAGAAAATAACCCTTTGTTTTATATATATATTGAAGTTAAAAAGTTATAATTGGACAGGTTTCAGAAACGTTTATTGTAATGGGATCTTATTTTTTTTTAATTTTTGTTTTGTTCTTATAAGGGGCACGGAAATATTTATTGTACAAAATTACTTATAGTATACAAGGTTTGTGAATACGCCTGGAGAAGACGGAGTCACATCCGAATCTTTATAGGGTTCGAGTTTTACCAATTTTAGGAAAAGGAACCACTAATTTGTGTATCAATATGCATCATTGGAGAGGGGAAGTGTTAATATATGAAGTATACTGATTTAGAAACAAAATGGATAAGAACAAAGTGTAGTGATTAGGTAAACTGAATGCTGAAAATTAAAATAAAATAATACATTTGACACACATGTTGCTGATAAGCAATATTTTCCAATTACCTTTCCGATATTTTAATAAAAAACATAGTCGTAAACAATTGGGAACAAATGGAATAGTTTGACCCATGAATATTTTACATCCATGATTTTATTAATAAAAAATAACTTGTGTTTATAGAGATAAAAAGTACTAAATACTTACGAGACAAGTAGGAGCCGTTTGAATATGTGACCCAGAATTTATTTGTTCATACATTGGTGAAATGTGCTCGAGAAATACAAACATAATTATTATTAATTTGGAATATTGTATACAGACCATAGAAACCTAAAGTCGTGTCAAAAAATGTTTATTGGATAACCAAATGTGCAGGAAATTATTTGAATTTGACCGACCCAGGTAATTCATTACCTATCTTCATAGTAATGGCGACTATTCACAAATGCATGAGAGGATTAGATGCATTATTAATATTGGTGTTGAGACTAAGACTATACTTAAGTACTATATTCGGTTTAAGCAGATTTAAAGTAATCCTGAAGTATTTTGAAATAATAGTTTTTAAGATCAATTATACAATTTTATCCATTTGACTGATTTTAAGTACTGTACAGTTTAATTAGATTAAGATTTGCAAGAATTATTAAATGAGCGTAATATTTGTGTAGTTTATAAATCTGGTAATCTACAACAGACATAAAATTATAAAATAAAAAGAATTATAATATTAAAGGAGTTAATATACGGATAAATATTGTATACAATGAGCATGCGGCGTTCATGATTATGTGTAACTTACAATTCTTTAACAAATTCAAATAAATGTTTTAACATATGTACACCAAAAATTTAATAGACCTAAGAGTCTTTAAGTGAATATCTTGTCAATATCATAAAACAATAGTAGAGTCAAAAAGAGTATTCAAATTAGAAGAGTCATATGAGTATGACCAATACTTATCAAGTGAGCATGACATGTTCTAAAAGTCCAAGTGCAAGGTAATGGATGAGATCAAAACAAAATAAATTAAATGATGCTGTACATACTCGAGTCGGTAATAAATGACAACGATTAAGTTTCACATCATCAGTAAAATGCATCTTTAATGGTTACCAAGTGAGTCAAAAACAGTACCACCGGGAGTAGGCTGATAAAAGCAACCGTAAAAGGCTGCATTAACAATAAACTTTTTAGTATCATTAGTTGAAAATATTGATCGAAAATGGTCAACATAATTAAGAACATGAAGATATTTTTTATTTGTAGGAGGGTACTGAAAAGGTAATATATTTAATGCAGTTACGTTAAATAGATATTTCTTTTAATTAATTACGCTATGTTGACTACTAATACCACTAGAAGTATGTAATGTCATTAAACATGCACAAATAGACAAACTGCCATTGATTTAATAGAGCATTAAAAAATCTTTTAAAATTAGAACTTTTTAAAAGTACATAATAAATACAATGATTATTGTTAAAACGATTACCAGTAGGATGTATGTAAATTTATTGTAATGCAAATTGACAAATTGTTTTTCTTTTGTTATTTCTTATGACTATGGAATGATTAGCAGGAATTGTTATAAAAACCTTTGGAATGAAATTTTCAAGCAAATGATAGAAATTTTTTTGTTTTTTATCATTCTAAGCAATAGTGACTTAAATATTGCTGGATTAATTTAAGAATTACTGTCGAGTTTTATATCTGGAGTAACTTTTAACTTGAGAACCTTGAATGAAATTATCATAATAGGATGAAGATATACCATCATTTGTACAAGAAATACTTCAACAAACATTTTGAATGAAATTAGTAAAAAAACACTTTTTATTCTTCCCCTGCGTTAACTTACTAAGGTACAGTTATAGAAATAATGACTATTTTTTGCTGAGGACATGATTGAGTTCCGCCTATTAGTGGGTATTTTCATCATAATTTATCTGTCTGATTATACTTTATTCATTAATTTATAGTGTACGGATTGTGTTATTTGTTACTATATACATTACTAGCAATAATATGTGGTTTAAACGTTTCCTTGTCTGTTATATTAATAGAATGGGGTTGGTTTTTGTTTGGTGTTCTGTGAAATAAGTGTTTAAAGAATATCCTAGTGATCGTTTATTTCGTATAGTACGTAGATCCGGGGATAAGGCGAATAGATACCATAATTGAAAATTGTAGTAGTATCGGGTGTGAGACTGATAGTTAAGACTTCGTTTCTTATTTATTGATCATGAATATCATATAAGCGTTGCGTTGTTATGTGTCGTAATAAAGGCTAATTATGTTTATATTATAGTTTGACATTAAAAATTTATAGAAAATGTTTGGAGTTGCTATTGAATTTTGATGTTCATGATATTGTTCTCCGCGAGCTTATGGACATCTGTCTTATTTAATTAGTTTCATGCGGTGGTATAGAATAGCTTTATGACATTTGTTTGGAAAAATTGTCGGGTATTTTTGTGATGATATATTACTTTAATAGAATGACAGAACAGATTTAATGTCATAAAGAGAGCTGTGTATGAGTACAGCATTTACATTAGTACTAGCTTGTATATGTTGTAATGATTGTTATTTTACCAATTTAAATCTTTTTTCTTAATATACAGTTAAATAAAACATAATTAAAATGTCCTTGATGACATCTGTTCTATGTCAAATTGTAGATTGAAATTTATGTGAATCTGGGTCACAATATAATCTATTTTTTATTCATTGACACTGATTATTTGTTTAATTACTAATCCTGTAATTGATCGTTCTTATTGTATGTGATTTTAGTATGTTTATAACAATGTATCTAATAATAATATTTTAAAAGAAAAAAGTTATTTGTATAACTTTGAATATTGATGTTTAATTGAAAGTTATGCTATCATTTCGTTCACTGTGATGAAATGTTGGTACAAAAGGTCATCTTAGTTAATATACCGTGTATGGAGAAAGATTTAAGAAGTATATGTACTTTTAAATAATTTGCTATTCTACACATAGTGTAATACCGTGATCACAACTCTGTTTGTTTGATTCATTGATTTTAACATTGTAACATAGTGAGTAGAAACAGTCAGTCATTTTGAAGGCATTGCTGTCATACAATTCTTTGTAGCAATATTGTTTTTGTGGACAGAATGGAGTTGGCGATTTGGATTCGGGTGCATAAGTTGCTTGTGCTTGTTTGTAACAGGGTGAGAGCAATGCGAAGATCGGCGTATTGTTTTTGAGTGCGTGGTTGGGAGGACAGTGGGGGGATGTATGAGTGGAGCTTAGTTTTGTTTGGTTGAGTTATGTCGTGCGTTACAGTTATGAAGGAAACATTGTCAACCATGCTGTGTAGTATTGTATGAAGTGTAAATGTTACAGATTTGAATGTCGGAAACTTTGTGTGAAATATACTATTTGATAAGTTGAGTCTATTCATAGACAGATTTTCGATTTAGAAACTTAGGTATGGATACGTCTAGACTCTGTGTCGACAGGGTCGAAGAGTGAGAGAAGTACACTTTGAGGAGGAATCACGGCGCAAGCGAAAGAACATGATTGAGTGAGTGAAAATTGTTTATCTATCTGAGAGTGTTGAGCATCGTTAAACTATCAATACTGGTAATGAAATGAACAAGTTGTGGTTTCAACCTGAGAAGGTAACTGGTTGAGATCCAATTTTGTTTTGTTCTTATGGTAGTTTATCTGACGTTGTTATGTTCACTTTCTTATTGGTGTTACTATACTAGGGAGTGTATGGTGATTAGAACATCGTTTTCAGAACCATCTTGATGCTGTTGGCTGTTGAGTGTATCAGGGATTTTGTTGTCGGACTTTGGAGCTTCTGCCTTTTATAGAAAATTTGCATGTATTTGAGAAGTTATTTTACTTTCTGGGTCTTTTCAGTGTGTTGATTGGTTTTCTAAGGACTGGTAGTGAAGGCGATTTGAATTGAATTTTTAGATGATCCATTTCGATCTGTAACGCTATAGAGATATGGAAAAATTTGAATGGAATCTAGGAACGGTTTTTATGAGTTTAGAGATGTAGGGATAGAGGAAAGTACGATGGCTTAGTTGATCATCCTCGTTCAGACTGATTCATAAGTGCACATTATGCAATTTGAAATTTGTCTTATTTGACTCTTGTTCGATAACATCGTAATGATTGACGATATAGGTAAAGACATGTGAACTAGTCGCAACGACTCCCAGACCGTCATTCTTTGAAACAAGTGCGTATATCCATTGTAGTTGGTTTGATCTGTTTTGAAGAACTGTATTCTGCTCGTTGAACTTTCTGTTGAGAAGTAATGCACAGTTTCGAGGCGTTATATGTGCATTCATCGGAAGGAAGTGTTTATTGGTTTATCAGGAGATTTATTGTAAAGATTATATTTTCATATGTGATATCCATAATATCGATACAAATTGAGGTGATTAAATGCAACTTGACGATTGCCTTGCGAAGGTTGTGATGGTACTTCAGTCATTGGACTCTGTATGGTAAGGTCTTGAAATGAGAGATGTAAGGAATTTACTATCCCTACGTTAAATCTTGCTAAAAGTTAAAGTAAATTGATATCATGGACAAGGTGGAAGTTTTTCTACTTTATTATAACTGTTAATTGCAGATTGATCTATGGTACTATCTAACTGATTTCTTTAGATATTAGATGTAATTACGCTTCTTATTTATATGTAGTGGATTTTGCTGGCATGATGAGTGATATGGTGATGAAGTTGTTCATTTTCTGCTGTAACATTTTGTTGGGGAATGTTACGTCTCTTCTGGCATTGGCTGTTTATTTTTTGATATGGGCATACCATGCTTAAACATCAAAATAATTTCTTGAGAATTTGAGCCTTAAAGCTACATTTGGTTTATTGGATAAGGTACTCAATTCTGAGAAATCTTAAGGTTATCAAGGATTCAAATCTTGCATATAGATGTTACGCTCTGTTGGTTGATGTTGTTTTGATGAATTCTCATTTTTACAGTTAGACATTTACTGTAAGAATAATCGTTACCATGATTCACTTTAATGTAAATTTGTTGATTAATAGAAGATTTCACTTATGAAATGTCAGTGTAGAGATAATGAATTTTTTCATACGTGCATATCCTTTGTACATAAAGTTTCATTGTTTCTCTACATGTCATCTGTTGTTATGTCCGAACAATATTCTTTCACTTGTGTGAGAAGGGGACGAGTTCCAGGGAGTCAACATCTTGAGTGTGATGCTACGGTAAAGATTAAGAACAGATTGTTGATAAAGTGTTACTTTTTATAGTTGTTAGTTGTTTGAGAGGACTGACACACGAGTTTACTAACTTTGTTCATAATGGGTTATAGCGTCAAATAAAGACTTTTGAATTGCAGGGTGATAAATGTTATAGTGCTTTATAAATGATAGTCGATCAATTAAAGGACTATGTAGACAGACAAGAATCTTTAGAAAAATATGCCACCCCGATGTTAGAAGAAAGTTAATTATTGGGTAAACTTGGCATGTTTAAAAGTGATTACTGCTAGGAATTCAAACAGGCATTGGAATAGAAGTGAGAGGGGAGATACTTGAAATGAGCATTTGGAGAATGGAGGAATTAATGAAGCAACTTAAGCAATATACAGGAGTAGATCATGATATGAAAGTTTGAATATGCAGAACCCTGACATCATTTTTAGGAATTTGAGGAAAAGAAAATGAAGTTAACAAAGTTGTGGTAGAGATGGGTACAGCTAAAGTTAAACTGGGATTGAGAATTAGTCGTGCACACGAATGTAAAAGTACGGAAAAGAAATGCGAATGACTGGAACGATACAGTTGTCAATCTAAAAAAAGGTTTAAAGAATGTGAAACTATGACATTCTATTTAAAGAACATACATTAGAGTTATAGAGCTGGCAATCTTAATCTGGGCCATACAGGAAGGTTTGGAGGCAGTAGAGAGGATATACGTTGAAACTGATAGAGATTTAGAAAAAATCTTGAAGAAGTACATATGTTTATTATTATGAAAGGTTTGCGTGTAACGGAGACAGATGTTTACTGCATGAGTTGAAATGGTTGATGCATATTAATTCTTCTAAAATTATGACAGCATTCAGTAGTGTGTGGAAATACTTATAACAATTTTACAGAGGCGAGGTGTAAGGTGATTTATAACACATTGTTAAATCTTATATAGAGACATATATGAGGGTCTGGATTGGAAGTGAATCAGTGGGAGGATATATAAAACTAGCTACGGATTACTTTTAGCGTAGCGAAGATGATGGGGGAGTTAAGTAAGAAACATTATGTAATAACAGTATAGTTTCTCATAAGAGCAAAACAAAACCTGTGCTCATGGATACAGGACTTTCAAAACATGAGATGTGAGACATAGTAGGACCAGTTGTGACTGGATAGCATAATGAGATGTGATGCGAACCAAGCATAAGAGAGTAATGCAAATTGCGAAGAGATGGAAGACAGGGAACAGTTCAGCGAACTCAAGTCATGAGAATTGCTTTCGATTTACTCACGATTTGAACTGGAATAAAGTGTGGATGAGAGATTGAAGCTCTGAATGTGGTGCTGGGGTTAGTATATGTGATGACTAGGAAAGTAATAATAAAAGAACTCATGTTAAGCTCTATTTGGATCTGGCAACACAGGAAGTATTTAATTTTTAGACAAACGGTTAGAGAGCGATCTATTAGGTCTTACAGGTAACTATCCTAAATGCTTACGTTGGAAAGAGCAGAGAGTTAGCGAAGAGGCGAAAACAAGAAGTCAAGGCTACCATGCGCAGGTCCTAGATGGCTCAAGATCGGGTTGGCGGTGTGTGCTGTAACATCGTCCACGTAATCAGTTGGGATATAGAAAGAGTCGACTCCGAACAATACTAACGTCAGATTAAACAGAAATTCAAAAAACAAAAAATGATAATTAACACAGTTTATATATGCTTGGTTGTTACGCTCAGTATCGTCACAAGAGTTTATTAAAATATTGATATATTGTAACGTATGCTACGTAAACGCATAGCATGATATACGACTTTTCAATGACTAGAAGTGCTTGATTTAGCTGTCTCTCTTATGTTGTGATCGTATCCTTCTGATGTACGGGACAAGGGTGACGGCAGATAGGAGACGGTATCCGATAGCGAAGGTGTTCTAAGGAGTGGTAACGGAGAGACGTTGCAATCACCTTGTAAGCCAAATAGTTTTATTTAAACAAAATGGTTAACAATTTCTATTCTTAAATTTTACTGACCTATCTCTATAAAAGGCAATGGGCAGGTTACACGCTTATAACTATCGCTGACAATCAGTACTACAAATACTTTAGAGTTAAGCTGGAGCAAAGCTTAATAGCGCAAGATAGTCGAACTTATCTGATTGATTGGCTGTGGTATTGAGCGTCACGGCTCAAATCGCAGAAAGTATGGTAACAGGTGATGGAGACTTACATCTATTAAAATATCGTGCCGATTTCATAGTAATTTTTATTAGAAGACAGGCAGCCATTATTTTTTGATTACATAACTATGTTATAATTATGATATGAAATGATTATTGAAATATCCAGGTTGGTTATCATTTTTATTCTATGGGAGTTTATGATTATATAGTATGTAAATTATTATTCTCCTTTTTCTTTTTGGCTTAACATTGCGGTATATTATTCATATCAGGATGATTTTTTTGTGTAGTTTAAATGTGAACAGGTTTTCTACTTGAAATCTCATAGTCTATGCTGATATTAATAAATATTTGTGTTGTTGTTAAAATATTATTATGCTGACATCTTGTGTGAATATGGGAATCTGATGTGGTTACAGTCATGTTTAAGTGGTTAAATTATTGTTATTCGAATTGAATCTACTGAATAATTCCTAATTTGAACACATAGCCTACATAACTTAGGATAACCCACTTTTTTGCCAAATGCCATATACGATGTATCTCATTTTGTGACACCATCTCTCACATGTGCAAAAAATTATATCTTACCTTGCATTTTCTCATCCTTCGACTGGGTATAAGAAGTTTGAGAGTTCGTGCGCCCTCGCCAAAAAAGCCACACCCGCCCAAGCCCTCCATATTAAAGTGATCCAGAGCCAAAGTATAATAGAATTGACACAGCTGAATGCCCTGAAGTGGCGTTGTATACCTGCCAGGTAAAAAGTTTGTACACACACTCATTTAAATTCGGTCTATGGGAAGATATTCAGATCTAGTTTTTCCGTCAGTCTATTATTACAAAATAGACTATCACCATTTAACATAATCTAAATGGGCGCATGTATTTGAATTGGTACTATTAGTAAGTAGACAAAAAAGAGAAGGCCTGTGTGTGGTGTATGTTGGTGTAAAACTAATGTGACCATATGGGAGAACGAATTGAGATGACGGTTGAGGGAAGAAGAAGCAAGGGGATGGGATGGAAGAGTGGCGATGACGGAGGGGGGAGTACAGAGCGGAGATTAGAATGGGGAACAGCAGAAAGGAGCAGAGCGACTGAGGGTAAGTCGTATGAGTGGGATGGAATGGGGGGGAGGAGGCGAGGAGACGAGCTTTGATTGCAATGTGACGTGACATATACGGCGGCTAACCGGTAAGGAAGTCGGGCGGATTGCATGGTAGATCGGGCGGATGTATCAGGTAGACAACAGATTACGGATATATATATGCCGTAAGACCAGAGAGGATTACCGTTGCTAGGCCGACGACCAATCAGACTTCGGGAGTGGTGGCTGCTGCTAATTGTTGTCAAGAGGTAGTAGCTGACAGATGAGAGAATATTTGATAGGCAGCGAGCTCATAAAATAGCACTAGTTGATTGAGAGAATTTCTACCAATAGTTAAATTGTGAATCGTGTATTTAATGTGAATGTGAGTTAATCAGTTACCATCGAAATGGTTTATGTGATTAGGTTGAATCAAAGTGTAACAATTCATTTTGTGTTTTATCATTAAAATATTCTTAGATATGCGATTATTCTTTTTGAATTTGGCAGCATGTAGTCATAGTATATTAGGTTATATGATTGTGGAGGCTCCTATCGTTATTTATATCTAAAGTAATGTTCACTACTTCTATGCTGTGATAGTCTAGCTTTTGTCTATGATCTAAGGATAGCTTGCGGCTGTATGAGTGCGTTGCTCATGGTTACTTCATCATCCGGTAGGCTCAGATTGATTAGATAGTAATAGTGAGCCTAGGATATAATCAGGGTAAAAGATTTTTTGATAAATGATCCAGAACAAATGATAGTCTACATTTATTGTTAATACTCTGACTTATAGTATGGCTTAACTAGTGTGTTTAAAGTGTGATGTGGTTCTGTGTTAATGCTCTGGCATTCATCTCGTCAGGAGCCCTGGACATTGGCGCACTGCTTAGCGGACCCATCCTAATTGGTCTGCAATACGAGAGATGTGACTTACAAAGTGTTGTAGGGCGCGTTTGTTGCGACGTCTTGCTTAATGTAAATTGACCTTTAAAGGTGTGAAAGAAGAGTACAATGTATCTAGTTGTTAATATCTAGATTGCTGTCCCCATATATCATGTTAAGCCTCAGCTGCTATTGAACAAGACCATGATAGGTCTCTAATTCGCGGAATTGGCGATCTAATAGACTTAGTAGTTTCTGATGGTAGCTGCAACTTAGTAATGTACAATTAAGGAGAGATCGTAGCTTGGACTTACAGATAGTTGAGATATTGAGTGCATTAAATAGGTGGTTTCGCTAGTTGTTTTGGCTGTGATTCCAACGCGGATTTGTGGATTTTAATTTAGGTATTTTCACTATGTTGGAATGCTCTGGTCAGAGATTTCCTGGATTAGTTGTTGGTAAATTATTACCAGGGTATAGATTAATTTCGGGTGCTTCAGTTGGCGTTTAATACAGAGAAAGGGTCTTTGTCAATATAAGTCCATAACAGGTCCTTGGCAGTCTTGGCTCTTAATGGTCTGGTGCTCTGCGATTGATTTTGGCGCTATAAGACTGTCCTTGGTCTTGTTTGGATGTGTTTAATTACTTGGTATTCATACGTTTCCCATATTTTTTATGATCTTGTTGTATTGTGAGAATTGGGTTGGTCATTGATTCAATTCTTTTATGTTTTTATGTATTCTTGTATAATTAATTGTTGGTTAATTTTAGCTATTTTTGATGTGATTACAATCAAAGTCGTTCTAATTTTTAAATTTGCGTAATATATTTGGAGACTTAATTTGCGGTATTCAGATGGGTAATAGTACATCGGTTAAGTTGTGGATTAAGAACGTAGACTGTTGTTAATTATATTAGAGATTATGGCCAATCTGCCTTATAATTTAATGATGGACCTCTACTAGTTTTTAAGTTTATGTTTGGCGTACTTGTGCAGATATTTAATTATTCTTTTCTTCGTTCGTTATGTGGTATAAGACCTTTATACAAATATAATCGAGATAGTGTAGAGTGGGTAGCGTTGTATCGTCTGTAATGGGCCGTAACCGAGCCCCTTAAATATTTCTAGTGTCTACACAACAGTAAGCACGGCACGACATTTAACTTTTCATATGTAATTTTAGTACTACTTTTCTGATCGCCCTTCGCCAATTTTTATGAATTTTTATCCCTATATTTGATAATCTACTCTTATAAGTAAATACCGTCCTCCATAAGTTACTAACTTGAGTAATTTTTAATTAATCGTAATTTTTCCTAAAAGTCCTTAAATGAGTCAGGGAGTGTAATCATATTTAGCCTTCAAGACTTGACTCTGTTATTTATATAATTACTTTTGGTTCTAAATTTATTATTACAGCAATTGATGTGTAATATGACTCTCAACCTTCCATTGATTGTATTAGTATAATGAAATTGTGATATATCTGTGGAATATTCTCGCTTGTTAGCTTCAGTAATTAATAATTGGTTTCTTATTGAGATTTTTAATTGGTAGTACCTTCACAGCTCGAATCAATGTTTATGGATCTTTAATTATTATTTTTACGTTCAGTTTCCAATATCTTTGTGCTTTTGTCATTTGTTGGTTTCTGAACGAAGTCACAGTACTTATATTTTCTCTTTTCTCAAGGTATAGTAACATTGGTCTCGTATCAGGTCGGTATGTTACGTGTGTCCTAGGTGCTCTCTAGTGTAGTAGAAGCTGTTTCTTACATAATTAATTTCAGTTCCCATTGATATAAATTATTTAAATTAAGTTATTTATTGATTGTTTTAGGGGAACTATTTATTTCATCTATAATTCGTTTATCGATGTTATTTTTTATGACTATGTGACTTTCTTGGCTATTGGTGTTATAATCTTCTCATTGCTTAGCTATCGTGCGTAATGGCTGTTTTTTGGGTTTGGTTTTGGTAGATGTGAATCTGATATTTTTTTCAATGTATTCTTTCATTCATATTTGTTTTGGACAGCTTTGGTCTGGCCTCGATCGCATATTGATATATGATTTTCAATTCTAGAACGGCTAATATGAAGTTTATAATTTACCTGGGATGTATTTCAGTAATTCTCTTCTTCTATTTCGTGACTTTAGGCTTAAATATCGACAGCAGTTGCTCAGTCATTCCTTGGATTAATCGCGTAATACTTTATCTGTTCCGGATTCAAAATTCTGATTTATTTTCCTTAATTAGCTTTAATTGTTATCATCATTTCATCTGATAGTAATCTATATGTGGTAGCTTTTCTCTATTTTGAGGTATTTGTAAGAATGTTTAATACAAGCAATTTCTAATCTAGAAGAAATATCAATGTATCAGACAGTAGTGTTGGATTGACTGGGTATAATACTGCATGGTATTCTTGTATCTTATAGATTTCGTTACCTCACTGCATATTTAATTTTTAAATAATCTGGCCTGGTCAGTCTTTCATAATCAGATCATCTATAGCCTTCATACGTGTGACTAGCAACCCCTGCCTAATCGGATTACCAAACCGAGGCATACTAATATGGTCCAAAGCTCAATTCGTGCGTTCTGTGCCAACTCTAATGAATTCACTGCTGCTGCAGATAATAAGATTAAATGAGGTCCCGTCCTGCATTCCTGAAAGTCGTTGTTAATGGTAATCACGTAGCACTGTGCTCCTCGTACAGCAGTATAGAATAGTTCGAACATATCGTAAATTCTGGCTTTAGCTTTAGTTATGCCACCTCATCCATTTTACATACTGAGCCTGAATCTTTATAGGGACGAAGCTTGGATTAAGTGCAATTCATGTTCGAAGTATTCCTGACTCTGTTGTGGTACTAAGGTGGTGTACTAGTATAATTATATGGCGGTATGTTTGGTTAAAATGAAACTGGTCTAGAATTATGGTGAACCTGCATGTCTAGCCTATTCTTTACTCACATTGCTAAACCTCGATTTGTCGGATTAACTTTTGAGCATTATAACTAATTCTTAAAGGGTGTAGTATTTCATCCGGTTTACTTTTGGATCTGATCTTTTCAATAAGAATTGAGTTCTTATTTAATTGTGCGATTTTTGGTCGAACCTCTAGTAATTTCTGCTTTGACCAATTAAAATATTGATTGTTAGGTAATCTCGCTATATCTCTCAGTTATTCCTCTTAATCGTTATTCGACCAACTATTAATGCGCAATCAGGTTGAGCGTTTCCAGGTCTATTCAGAGCGGATAGATTTTGCACAGTTTTTTTATTTGCATCCCCTTGACATATCTAACTATGCATAACCTGCTGTCGTTATTTTTCCTCCGTTCGCTCATTAGTACTTTATTTTCATTAAGTTAAGGTGGATTTGTTTACGCATGGAAAACCCCGATTTGTAATTCTTTCATCATTCGCATGATAATTCGTATATGTATATTCTCTATTTAATTTCTTTATCTTTATTATTGTATTAGTCTTATAATGTGTATTCCTCTCTATTTGTGTCAGTTCGTGACTTATCTCTTTGTACATACTCTCTTGTTAACGTGTCTTGTATTATTTATTCGGTGTAGCGGCACTGTTAGTCGTGTTGCCACACTTTCTGTGCTTCAGGGCTGATACATTATCAGAAATAGATGGAGTATCATCATATTGACGTAGCTTTCTGGTTGAACCACACAGTGCAATATTGTATTGTAGAGCAATAGATCAGTTTTCGCTATAGCACTCTTGATACTACGGCTGTACTACGTAGTTTGGTGAACTAAGCTTTTGATCGAGAGTTCTAATAGATTATAAAGAGGGTTAATATACTAACATTGTACAAAATTACGTAATTAGACGTTCCGATTCACAACAAGCAGTTCATTCGCGTACACAGCATTTATTACAATTAAAAAATGTATATGGACACGTTTGAGCAATCTAGAGTGTTAGCAGGGGCTGCCACATGACCTAGATATACCAAAAGGTTACACCCAATATTATGAAGGTGAAATATCCCCATTAAATTTGGGAGATGTGTAATAACTTCGAGCATTCCCCAACCAAATAGATTATCTAACAGAAAATGAAGCCAGATGAATAAATGTTGTCAGAATGATTCTGAAAATAGACACTAGCTATGCAGCTTTTTAGCCCCAGCTCTTATTAGTTTGGTAACTAACATGATTTAACGCATTATACCTGGATTTAGTAATTTATTTTGTTTGTTTTTCTGTCGGTGTAATATGCTTTTCTTCACATAACATTTGTCCTAATTTTTTTTTCATATTTTCTTAAATACTGTCGCAAGCGTCCATTAGCAAATAGTTCTACTCCATCCCTGTTGAATTTCGCCCGAAACTACCAAGCTGTTCCTGTATTGAATAGTTTATGTGATTTTGCAGCGTACAATAACAAATCTGTGAAGAAACTTATGAGTTGACAAAACTGTAGTGTCGTGATTCCCTAAGCGAAAATTACGATAGGCTTTTGCCAATGCCACAGACTAATTTAAACAAAATCGCCAGGGCTGCGTTTCAGATACGTCTCAGATATCCAGAATACGTTATGGATTGGTATGTTTCCATCATTGTCTCTGTATAAACTACTTTATGAATCATCTAGCAACAGCCTGCGAAAGCGCCAATGAACCCGTGAAAATACATTACTCGGCCCACGATATTAGACGGTTGCTTGTCAGAGAAAATTTATCCGACGTTCTAATACGCTTGGAGGCGTTTGAGTGCACCCCGGGTTATTGTTGTGCTCCCGATCGCAGCCACAGAATGACAATTATTGAAATACCTTGTCAATAACTTCCAAAACGCTCGATGTGTACCACACATTCTGTGACCTGATTAGAGTTGCTAACATGCGTAGAGATCACTGCATCCCCGCATATTTCTAACTATAGAGAAACACCACCCACACATAATCACCCCGACCGACCTTGTTTATTATACCCACACGTTTATGGAGAATATTCCCTCAACGGATTCGTGTCTATCTCGAGCTGAATAAGTAAATTAAACATCCACACATGAGTTCCAGTATTGTAATTGCAAATGAATCTTTGCCGATAAATAGATGTCAAATAAAGATAGTTATATTATATAAATAAACGTTGCGCAAATAGAACCTGGAGATTATATTTAAATTTTTATTTAAAAGTGATAGTCAATCTTATATCAATACTAATTAAGTTCCGACCTGAGTCTAGGATAATCCCTAGTGTTTTCCCATGGAAAAATTAATTATAATAAATTAATAAAATAAACAACAATGTCAAATAGGGGTGAAATTGCGACATATTGGAGCAAATCGGTTGAGACATTGTCTCAAATCTACTATATTTGGGACTATTGCGTTTTGTAGAATTGAAAATCGCTTAATTTACCAAAGTTCGCAATCGATAGGAGAATTATAAATAATCATTACCTGTACTAATAGAGATATCGAACTAGCAGACTCATTATTTCGCTTAGAATGATGGGGAATTAAAATGAATAAATATTATTAGACACGACAATTCTAAGTACTTCTCACAACCCAGTAATACGCGTCAATTAACACTCTCAAAGTCGTTACCTTCACGGCATTCACGGAGTGGTTCCCCAACTGACTTTCATGCAACGTCCGTGTTTTGCTTCTATCCAGTATGCACATAAAAGAAAATGAGTGGACCTTCTCTCTCGAGATCTGGTACAATTATGGCGAGGTCGCTTCTTTTATCACCAATTAAATTAGTATTCCATTCACCCATCCCTTTCTCCCTCTACTATATAGTTTGTTCAGATTACTAGTATATCCTAAGCTGTAATAGTAATGACCTTCTTATCAATGAGGTAAATATGCAGGACATGTCTAAAATTATTCTGTATACTTCTATATCCAGGATACCTAATCTTTAGTCTGTCTAGCGCGCGCCAGTCTCATAATATATCATTTTTTGTCTTATATTGCCCTTAGCCCGACTGAGTGCACGTTAACAATCTATGCACTGTAAACGTTCGTCCCCTGAAATTATAAACGATCGTACTCAAACGTATGACTTTGGGTAGTCAGAAGAAAATCTGAGAGAGCAAGCCGAAACAGAAATTTTTTTCGTCCCAGCCGCAGAACATTGTTAAAATCTGGATAACCTAAAAAATTCTAATCCTTGAACGGCCTCAATTTATCATCATTAAAAACTGTTCCTCAGCTCAAAATCCTATTTGAGAGAAAACAATTAAAATTATCTGTCCCCGAGTAAAGTAAATTAATATTGAAATAAGCCTCATACATTAATTATCTAACCCGATAAAATAGCCGTCCAAGCATATATCAGCACATAGCGTAAGCCGCGAAGCGTATCCGCGACGCTGAGCGGTGCATTAATGACCGTGTTAAATTACGCGAGCTTTAGTCTAAATTCAGAGCATCCAAATGTTGATCCGAATCCAAGTATTTATCCCGACACAGAGTGTCAAAATGAGACCAACCAACAGATGATTTAGATCTGCGCATAATATCATTGTCAATTAATTGAATAGAACCACCCTCACAAACAGATCTACGTTACGGGTAGGAAGACTCTAAGTCTTAGTGCTTGAATAATAACGAGGATATAGACTGTCAAGGTCTTTGGTATAACAAACTATCGAACGCTACAAATCCTGTGTACGCTCGTAGACACGAAATAAATATATTAATCTAGTGTTGAATTGTCCAAAATAGGTGGTCTCCTAAGCTCAAATTCAGACAATCTCATGTTATTCTCTCTCTTAGACGTCTTCGTGTATTGCCTCAAGCTAAGAGTAAGTTTACATATGTACTCTAAACACGTAGGGTCTTGTATACTTCTCCGCGCAAAGTAGGAATAAAACAGATAGCACGATACAACCGTTAATAAAGCTACGAATAATAACAATGTTACATATGCATTTCTCTTAAAGATAACCTATATGTGCCTAACAAGTAGAACTCATAGTCGTGTAAACGAAGGTAAATTTAGCCAAATCGTTGAAGTATGATCAGTGGGAATAGGTAAGAAAGGCAGTAAGTAATTTGTCTCACCATAAGATTCAGCTTAGTGATGTAGCGGGTGGATATGGTTGAACTGTGTTTATTAGCGGGCTGCATATTTTTTTTACGCAATCTGTCGTATTTAGCCATTGGTTTTTAACAGGATTTTTGCACGATGTAACCCCTTCCATTAGCGTATGTCCATTCTGGACAAAAAAGCACCCAAATCCGAATTCTTACCACATAGCCTCAACAACATGAAACTTGTTGTGTCATCTCTCTCATAACTCAGCGCTCAACTTAACGAATCAATACTGCAGGCGCATCTTAACAGCGGGGCACCAAGATGTCATGATTTATGATCTGTTACTATACCCAGTACGACGACAGAATAATAAGATTAAGATTCGGCCAAGTGAATGACCAAATTTATTATATTAGGAGATCATATTCGAGCTCCTCCTATAATTTCCAAAATTAAATCCCCTCAGTGTACGTTATTTTTTTATTGTTGAGCCTGGTTATAAATTCCACGTTTTCCTGTTTAGAAAACGCGGCAAAGCTTGATATCCCTTTTATATGTCAAAGCCAAGTCTTCAATTAGTCAAAAATGAAAAAACGTGTGCTGGGAGGCGCCTCACAGCGTTAGCCATGTAATTTATATTCTCTCTGACATTGCCTCCTACGAATATCTCTATTGTAGGTGGTTTTCTCTTATTCTTAATTTCCTTAATACCTTCATCTCATTGAGTTTCTGTACAAAACGGCCTATTACTATTGATACGAAATAAAACACCTAAGAACTAACTGACTAATAGGCCTCTAAATATACCATATGTCGAACTATGTTAAAGGATAAACTTAGTTATATGTCATAAAATAAATCATTAGTTATTTCTATGCACCATAGACAAACGAGTCCTCTAACTTGGATTATGATAATGTGTGTCCTATCATATGAATTCACAAGAAATATTATCCACAAACTGGACTGTATTATCCCTAACTGTATCTTTCCTTCAATCGCCTAGCTTACCTCTACAAACCATACACTTATCATTCCGCAGTTAATTAATTGAGAAACTTTGATGATTTGTAAGCTCTTGGATATCATTATGAACTGACATACTTTGAGATATGGAATAAACTAAAACTTCGCAGTTATATTGATTGTAATTATCCGTAATACTTTTGAGTAAAAACGCCGGTCCATAGGAATATAATAATACTGCTAGGAGAATGAAAAAAATATCCATAGAACTAACCACAGAACCTTAGGAGGGAAAGAGTGTTCCCACTAACAATGTGTAGGCTGTCACAAACACCTGTTTAATATCTAGATGGGCCGTGTGACACCCACGCTTACACTTATATAGATTCCTTTTAAAATAATTATTTTCTATTTAATCAATATTTAGGTAAAATCAATTTACGATGGTAGCAAAATAATAATGACAATGTGGATGATCCTGTTTTAAGAATAGCATCAAAGCTTGTTTGGAAACTGAGGATCTAAATACAGGCATGTTAGCATTAAGCAATGTTCAGCGTACCTCTTTCTAGCAATCAGGAACTGAAGTTTCAATAAGTATTTGATAGAGTTAAACAGGTTCACGTGTTAACGCCCTAATTTATCGGTCTGATCGTCGGTTTAATAATATCCCTTTGTGTCCCGGGCTTAACCGAAAATCCTATATCAACACGAAAAAACGTTATTCCACTATCAGACAGTCCGCCTGTACCGAATCAAAACGAGGTCGAAAGTGAACTGGATACCAAGTTTTCAAAATTATATAAAGCAATCTCAAAGCCGGACCACTTCTTATTAACACAAAAGTAATAAGATTATCCACCAAAACTGAACCTAGCTATAATGTAAAAAAGGAAGCCTAAGCTCAATATAAAAACCTATGTTTGGTTGTGCATTCCCGCAAATAAGAGATGATGATGCTCAATAGTGATACACAGAGCGTTCTGTACAAAATCCAAATATGAGTGATTCAATATAGGAGACAAGATATGATCCTTGGCCAGTTATTCTATCAAGTCGTTTAAAAAGGAAGCATGGTTGATGATACATTTTAGGTTAATCATCTGAGTAATGCAAATATCTGGCCAAGTCAAATCTTTGTTCCGGTAATAACATGATCATAATTTGGACTTTGTGTACAGAACTTGGTACTCTGTTGTAGTGATCTCCTATTCTGTTTATCGCGGCCAAGACTCCACAACCCAAGCAGCATAGCAGTTTATATGGTTAAATTTGGCGCTAATTCCTATTGTTTACAATTTATTAGTAGGTTTTGGGTGGCGAGGTTAGTTAATCTACCAAGTTATGAGTAAGTAGTTATGTTGACATGTATACAATAAAAAGTTCGATTTAAGTTCCAAAATGAAGGTACATATCATTGCGTGAACGGAAACGTTAGCCCAGAGTGGACTACAGGAGGTACAATATCTTCATTAATTATATGTACAGGGCAACTAGCGTTCGCTGGCAGTTCACCACAACGTCCCCTGGTTCAAGACAATGTTTCCCAACAGCCTGAATTAAAGCTGAAAGTATAATGTTTTTTTCACCGGCTCTATGGTTCACAGACAATAGTCATGTTCACGGGACCCGATATTTAAACCTTCAGACCTCCATTGCTGAATCCAAGGTTCCAAAATCAATCTGTCCAGAAATTTGATACAATATGGTCGGTGAACATTACATTATAAGTTGATGCCAAAAGCAATATTTTAAATGCAGGTATTGAGATTTAACTCAGGATAACATGTCGAATTCCTCTTGATGATATTTAGGTTCTATTTACCAAATAACCTTATAACTGCGTGATTAAACGAAATACAATAATCCCTTCTGGGTGTCCAATCATGTTCTCTATATATCGACTTCTTTGTCACCTCGCTATGCAAAAGTGAGCTCTGACACACATATTGCATATCCTAACGTGAGACTCTCATAACACCGCACTGCACCTGTTTTCCGATTCACGTCCCGATTGCGCGGGATGCACGGTGTCCACATCTACCTAATAATTTTACGCAACATTCCACTATATAGTCTACCGCTGCGTATCGGCCAAAATAATAAAAAGATAATACAAGCAAGTTTCATTACTAGGTAGTGCCGTATGGCATGTTTACTCCAAGCTCCATGAAGTGACTTGAGACTACAAGTACTATATGCTCTCGCGCTATGGGCCGACTCACACTAGAACTATAGTCTCTATCCGTAGAATAGTGCAATATACGCTAGTTTCTGCACCTCCTAGAGAAAACATTCTCTCTCTACCAACTTATATCTGGTATACACGTGAGCGTCAGAATATGCGCTCCTGTCGCTGTTTTCTCTTTAATTGTATGATACATAAAATATAGAAAGCCTGTAGTAAGCTAGTTTCTTGTATCTGCGAAAGACTCAGATCTCAGTGGCTCTCCGATCTATATAAGATGCTAAAAGCTAACATTTTTATAGATTGCCAAGTTGACGCATAGTACATAGCTCTAGTGTTTGCTTGCTTGTGACTGTACACGGCTGACTAGATAACGTAATGTTATAATATAAGAATACGTCTATGATGCTGCTCTCGCCGTAGACTTACCAGGGGGAAGTCGACTACCATAACTTAATGAACAGCTCTCATATATCTCAGAGCAGCGGCGCATATCCAATCTTTTGTGTAAGCCCGCTCACAGTCGCATCTTAACTAGGAGTGCGGGGCTATTATAATTGACTTCTACAACCAGGCTCCCTCACTCTGATGTTAACCTTATTTGAGTGGTGTCACACGTTACGAGCGTTTCTCTCAGAATCGACGAACTACACATGCCCAAAACGTTAACACGCGTAGCGTCAAAAATTATTTCGTGTAGTGTTCAACTATCAATGAGAGTGGTTATCGAGGCTTCACATCGTATCGACCACCCCCTGTGCTTATCATACGTTACTCTGATTCGAGCACACCAGGCGAATCGCGCGCGCACGTCGAAGGCTCACACTTCCGGATTAGAGCCTGAAACGCCGCATCTGCGATCCATTATGAGGTTAGAATTAAAGTCGGCCACGTCATGTTCGCATGGTGTATATATCGTGATCGCTTGTGACGTCGTTCTCGTATTAAATAACTAAGGACGTAATTATAATAATATATTAGGAGTCATATGAGATAGGTGCTTCGTTATATCAGTATATGCTGGAGACACAAGAAGAATAGATATGCAAAATGATGTCACACATGCAGGCATTGATAGTAGTGATATGTGATATTAGACGTGAATAAACAGAACATATATATACCTACACAATAACGAGCTATATATCGCATCAGTCATGATTATTCAATTTACTTGTTACATCAGCAATACTTGACAATTTAAATGAAAAGAGAAGAGAGTTGTATAACCTTTGTCACGATAATAACCTCCAATCAACTCCACCAAGCACATGATAAAGACTTAGAGAATCCTATGATTACCCCAATCTGTACATAATGTTTCAATACTAAAATTATAGGATGACAGAGTGATTAATTAGTAGAAACCCTCCCTCTCTTCGTAATATATA
>NWSH02000002.1:557140-568044 GCA_002382865.2 Heliothis virescens | reverse complement strand
AAAGTGGTGTCATCAAACATGGTGCCTATGTTTGACGACGGGAGTGCGAAAAGCCAAAGACCTACAGTTAAGTGACTTAACTGTAGGTAATAATGTAACTGGTACTTCCTTCGAGTTGGCATCAGAATAATAAGATCGTAAATTAACCACGCCGCAGTTAGGCTGAAGTCAAACGAGCGTAATTTTGTGAGTTGTGAGTAGCAGAATTTCGGTCGCAGAAAATCTGCTACATTCGGTTTCATACAAAAGTCCTATTTGATTCACAAGGCAACGCAAAATGAGTTGTCTTTTTTGTTTGTAACGATTTTCTGCGACCGAAATTCTGCTACTCACAACTCACAAAATTACGCTCGTTTGGCCTCAGCCTTAGGGCTCTAAAGATCATAACATAGGTATAGGCAATTTTTATGTGCCCGTTTTTTGTAAGTTTAGTGTCGAAGTAGTTCCCCTCGAAACGCAGGTGAATCCACGAGCGAAAGCTAAGTAGTAAATAATATGTTTAATATTTAATTCATCTTATCATTTAAACTATAATTTAGGACCAAAATACCGTCCATACATTAATGTCGGCTTGCAGATAATATCTATACAGTCATAAATTATAGACGGATTATCGCGTTGTCTATGGTTAACGTTAATATGGCCGGATATTGGTGTTTATGGTTGTTAGTCTATGGATTTACAATCAAACATGGTTGGACTATTTTACGTTACAAACTTGCTGTTTTCCATAGTTTCAGACTTCTTGTATAGTATACTATAATTATAAAGTTGAAGAGTTTGTTTGTTTGAACGCGCTAATCTCAGGAACTACTGGTTTGATTTGAAAAATTCTTTCAGTGTTAGATAGCCCATTTATCGAGGAAGGCTATAGGCTACTTTTATCCGGCTACGCGCAGTAGTTCCTACGGGAAAGCGGGTGAAACTGCTGGCGGAAGCTAGTCTATACTAATATTATAAAGTTGAAAAGTTTGTTTGTTTGTTTGAACGCGCTTATCTCAGGAACTACTGATTTGTTGAAAAATATTTCAGTGTTAGATAGCCCATTTATCTAGTTCTCACGGGACGCGGGTGAATCCGCTGGCAGAAGCTAACAGCTTATATATCAGAATAACATATTTTATAGGCTACTTTTTATCCGGGTACGGTAAAAAGTTCCTATTGTTTTAAAGTAACGAGAAATTTGATGCAACCACCGATTGCAAGAGTTTATCTACACTAATATTATAAAGAGGTAAAATCGTTTGTAAATTTATAAGTTTGTTTGTAGGGGGTAATATCTGGAAGTAATAAACCAATTTTAAAAATTGTTTCACTGCTAGAAAGCTACATTATTCGTGAGTGCTATGGGCTATATTTTATCCGGGTACGGGCAGTATTTCCCACGGGACGCGAGTGAGACCGCGGGAAAACGGCTAGTGAACAATATAGCTAAACTTTACCCTTGGGACGTAAGTTGGTTCAGTAGAGATACACCTACTTAGCTGTAGTTAGATTAAATATGTACAGTATGCGATGACGTCAATTTCTTAGCGGCTAATGGAATTCGTAACTTTAGTTATGCCCCTCGGTTTTGGTCGTGCCCTGAGGGAAATATGAATCTGAATAATACGTGTAAAGGGCCAACCAACATCGTCCTGCCGCTATTGCCAACCTTACCTGCCCGTGGTGCACCCTGCTGAACAACGGACGAGGCTCTGGCGACCGACTGGTGATGGTAAAGTCACCACAGNTTGTAAGGATGTATGTACGTTTGTTACTCTTTCACACTGAAACTACTGAAGGTATTTTGATGAAACTTGGCAGTAACATAGCTTATGAATCAGTATAACCCAAGAAGTTCTTCCAGGTGAAACAGCACACGAAAGCTGAGTAAAAAAATAAATAAATTAAATCACTATCTGCCTAGCCTTTTCCTAACTACGTTGGGGTTGAATGCAGCTGAGTACCAGTGTGCCACATGGAGCGACTGCCTCTCTGACGTCCTCAAACCACTTACCCGTTCAACCCTATACCCTTAGTGAGACTGGTTGTCAGACTTTCTGGCTTCTGACTACCTGTAACGACTGCCAAAGATGTTCAAATGACTGTCGGGACCAATATAACGTGCCTTCCGAAACATGGAAGAACTCGTCATGACAAGATGGTCACTCGTTCATGGACCAAATGCACCAAGCGTTGCTTAAGCTTATGATCGATCGATGTGTGCCTGTCGTGTGGTCCCGCGTCCACCGTGAGTGTGAACACCGTCATCATCATCATCATCATCAGCCTTCGTATCGTCCCACTGCAGTGCTGCGGCCTCCTCTCACACAGAGAAGGATTGAGCGTTAATCACCACGTGCAAGAGATGCGGGTTGCTGTACTCACACTTTATAGTAAGTACAGGTTTCCTCGAGATGTTTTGCTTTACCTTTAATCAGCCATTGGTATCTTAGACACACTTAGAAAGTGCATACATGTAAACATAGAAAAATTGCATTGGTACATGCCTGATCTAGAATCAAACCTCTAAACACTAGTACTTGAGAGGTTGGTGCTTTATCCACTAGGCCATGAATGCGAACGCCGTGCAACAAGATATTCCAAATACTTTGAAGCCATTTTGTTTATTTATGGCTTGTTCGCACTCTTGTGTAAAATGTGAGCGAGGATATATCGTTGTGCAAAATTTGCAAGAGCTCGCAACTTGTGGTGTATCGATATACTGGATACACTAGATTCCGCCCGTGGTTTCGCTCATGTGCCGTGATAACTATTCCACGCACGCGAATGAAAAGAATAAAGCCTTCCTCAATAAATGGGCTATCTAACACTGAAATAATTTTTACAATCGGGCTAGTATTTCCTGAGATAGGCGCGTTCAAACAAAGGAACTCTTTAGCTTTATAACAATACTTGCTTCTGCCAGCGACTTCGTTCGCGGATCATGTCGCTTATGCCAGCGACAACGGGGCGTCATAATCAAAGATGTTTCCCTTCACTACTCTGTTCCTATTGATGGAAGCGTGATGAAAAATATACTATAACCATCTCAGGAGTATGAATAATAATTGTACAAAGTTTCGTTAAAATCCGTCCAATAGTTTTTGTTTCTATAACGGTTATACAGACAAACAGACAGACAAAAATTCTACTGATTGCATTTTTGACATCAGTATCGATCCCTAATCACCCCCTGATAGTTATTTTGGATATATATTTCATGTACAGAATTGACCTCTCTACCGATTTATTATAAGTATACATAACCCCACGCAATATTTTGTGGTTTCGAGTGATTGACATGATGAAACAATGTACATTTATCCTCACCTGGTCTCTATCCCTTCGCTGAGTTCTCTCCTTGCTGCTCTCCTTCTGTCCAGCCACTACACCGTACATTTTTCAATGTTCACTTTACACTTCTGTCACTAATAACTAGGTTCACAGTATTTAAGCGCTCGTTTCACAGGTTCCAGATAAACTTCTTGATAGATATCTGACAGATAATGCCGTAGAAAAGTAATCCATTTTTAGGGTTCCGTACCCAAAGGGTAAAACGGGACCCTATTACTAAGACTTCGTTGTCTGTCTGTCTGTCTCCAGGCTGTATCTCATTAACCGTGATAACTAGAATGCTGAAATTTTCACAAATGATGTATATCCGTTGCCGCTATAACAACAAATACTAAAAATTAAAAAAATATATATTAAGGCTGTTGATTTATATTAATTAATTGCAAAATTGTATACTAGTAGCGCCATCTATTAGAAATAATGTGCAACTTAAGTAACTCACACTTGACCATTCCTATTGTACTTTTTTCATAGATAATGGTACGGAACCCTTCATGCACGAATCCAACTCGTACTTGGCCGGTTTTTTTTTATTGGTATAGCTATGGTCGTACCTTTCTATGACAGTATCTATTAGATATCTACTTATCTAAAACTTTATCTGGAACTTTAGAAACTAATTCAAGAGTTCGGCAATTTCACCTAAAGTTACACTATATTTTTTGTCTATAGATCAAAATCAAAAAGCATTTATTCAAAGTAGGCTGAAAACAGCACTTTTTGAACGTCAAAATTACATGAGACAGCCCCAAACCGCCCGCCGTTCACCACTTTGTTTGTGCTGTGAAGAAGAAATGGCGCAACAAACTCCCCAGCAACACATGTCTGTCTATTAGATTTTACAAACATAATATTGTGATAGAGATATTGTGATAAACTTTATAAAAAGCAAAAAAAAAAAAAAAACATTTTTTTACAAGTAAGTCCTCACGCTGTATAGACGTTTAGTTTATGCAAAAAGATTTGTCGTTGGAAATAGTAATTTATTTTGAAATAGTTCAGATATGAACGTGTGATAATTTTTTTACGATATTTTCTGCTTTTCATGGCTTGTAGTGTGCATATTACAATGGTCAGGTAAAAACTTATATGTATTGCATACACGATTATTTATAAAAAAATAAAAAACCAGCCAAGTGCGAGTTGGACTCGCGCACGAAGGGTTCCGTACCATTATATATGAAAAATTAACGTATCTATTACCTACAACTAGCCAAAATACAAACATTTATGCGGACAGCAAAAAATAACTTTGTTTTTCATACAAATGTATGAAAAACACAGTTATAATTTGCGGTTTCACACGTTTATTGTATGGGGACCCCCCTTAATATATATGTCGAAGCGCCGACGCACACTTCAATTAACGCCATCTAGCGTTGTTTATAAAAACTAAGCGTTTCGTGTAGGAACGTCAAGTATTAACTTGGGGATGGTTAGTGCGGAGTAATGACGGTACTGGACGAATGACAGTTGTCTTTTACAATGGTGGCGAGCGGACGATGGGACTTTTTGAATCGGACACGCAGGGAAACGGTTGGCCGATTACTCCGTGCTAAACTTCCCGCGTTCCTAGTTTTGTAATCGTTACAAATCATTAGCATCACTGATTATTTTGTGTTCTAATTTTGTGAATAGACAATATAAGTGTTAACTAAAGTTATGGACAGTATTATTTCGTGTTTTCCACAATGTCTCGACCATCCGGCTACGAATCCCCGACATATATTTTTATTTTTTTTAGTATTTGTTGTTATAGCGGCAACGGAAATACATCATTTGTGAAAATTTAAGTTTTCTAGCTATCACAGTTAATGGGATACAGCGTGGAGACAGACAGACAGACAAGGAAGTCTTAGTAATAGGGTGCCACTTTACCCTTTGGGTACGGAACCCTAAAAACTGTGAAAGTTAAACTTACGCTATAAAGATAACTTCTTTTAAAAAAAACTTTAAATAGTCGTTATCACGAAAATTTTTATATTCTTATAACTTCCTACTGTCCCACTCCCTATCCTATATTACTTCCCACTTAATATTATAAATGCGAAACACGCCAAAAATACTGGAAAGATTTTTTGGCAGTCATCATCTGCCTAGCCTTTTCTCAACTATGTTGGAATCAGCTCCCAGTCTTACCGGATGCAGCTGAGAACCAGTGTGCCACATGGAGCGACTGCCTGTCTGACCTCCACAACCCAGTTACCCGGGCAAGCCAATACCCATTGGTAAGACTGGTTGTCAGACTTTTCTGGTTTCTGACTACGGGTAACGACTGCCAAAGATGGTCGAATGACAGCCGGAACGCACCAGTTTATCGTGCCTTCTGAAACACGGAAGAACTCGTGANACTTTCTGGCTTCTGACTTCCCATAACGACTGCCAAAGATGGTCAAATGACAGCCGAGACCCACCAGTTTATTGTGTCGTCCGAAACACGGATGAACTCATTATGATAAGATGGTCACGCATCCACGGAGCGACCGCGCCAAGCGTTGCTTAACTTTATGATCGATCGATCCGCGCGGCTTTGACTTAGCCACGAGCTCTAACTTGGTATAATGAAGTTAATATATCTAAATCACATGCAGGATATCTACCCTTCGAACATTTTTAAACATTTAGCAAAAAACAGCAAGTCATGGGATTACTTAAAAAGGTTGTATCATGTATTTAAAAAGGATAAACAAATAATACCCTCGTTATTTGAATATTCGTACAACCGGCCCATTTTAATTGCTTCATTTTGTTAAGGTTCCGTACTAAAGGGTAAAACGGGACCCTATTACTAAGGTCCGTCTGTCCGTCTGTCACCAGCATAGATATTTTAAAGAAGTTATTTACTGTTATTTACATTTCTGTGGTCACCAGGCTGTATCTCAGGAACCGTGACAGTTAGGCAGTTGAAATTTTCACAGATGATGTATTTCTGTTGCCGCTATAATAACAAATACTGACAACTAGATTAAATTAAATAAGAATTTTAGGAGGTTCCCATACAACAAATGAGTTTATAGATGCTATGTGAGATGTTTAGATTGGCTGTTTTCCCCCAGTTTCACAGGCGTACCCGGTTAAAATATAGCTAGCTTCCCAACAGTGGAAGAGTATTTCAAATCGGTTCAATGTTTTTGGATACAAGAAAAATGTTTCCTGTTTATTACGTTAACTGAAGATGATGATGGCGTCCTAGCCGATTGCCGGCCACGGCGGCTGTTCTCATATAAGGAGATCAGCCAGCTGCGCAGGACATATTATAGTGCACAAGTATTTGCGCTGACACAAGTGCACTCCCTATTCCCTCACTCTCATAACCCGATGGGACGGCAATCCGACACGACCGGAGAGAGATCAGGCGCAGGACCGACATTAACGTGCTCTCCGATGCACGGGTGAATCAATCACCAACTTCCAACTCCGGGCTGCTTTGTGAAAGTTACGAAAACCCACATAGCGATTTCGGCCCGTCCCGGAAATCGAACCCGAGACCTCGTGATCAGCAGTCGGCTATGCGACCACTCGACCAACGAGGCAGTTCACATTAACTACAGATGGTACGGAACCCTGCGTGATCGAGTCCGACTCGCACTTGGCCAGTTTTTTTTATGTTAAGGATAGGTCGTTAACAGGAAGGAATTTGTTAATGAAAAGTAAATAGGTAGGTCCCTATGTTTGTTTAAACGTATTTTAATCTCGGTAAATAACAGTGGTGATTGATACACCCGTGCATCGGAGAGCACGTTAATGTCGGTCCTGCTTGTGCTCTCTCTCTGGTGGTGTCGGAGTGCCGTCCCATCGCGCTATGAGAGTGAGGGAATAGGGAGTGCACCTGTGTCACAGCAAATGCTTGTGCACTATAATATGTCCTGCGCAGCTGGCTGATCTCCTTATATGAGAACAGCCGCCGTGGCCGGCAATCGGCTAGGACGCCATCATCATCAAATAACAGTGATACCTACTATTGAAAGATTTTTTAATAACTCATTTCCTCAATAGGCTATCCTTCTTTATAGTCATATTATAAACTATCTTCTGCCAGCGGTTTCACCCGCGTCCCGTGGGAACTACTCCACGCACCCGGATAAAAAGTAGCCTACAGCCTTCCTCGATAAATGGGCTATCTAACACTGAAAGAATTTTTCAAATCGGTCTAGTTGTTCCTGAGATTAGCGCGTTCAAACAAACAAACTCTACAGCTTTATAATATTAGTATAGATGTGAAAGTTTGTGAGGATATAATATCACGCAAAAACTAATGGACGGATTTTGATGAAATTGGCAGTAATATAGGTTCTTTGATTTTTATACTTATAGAATACTAGCCGTTTTCCCGCGGTTTCACTCGCATCCCGTGGGAATTACTGCCCGTACCCGGATAAAATATAGCCTATGTCACTCGTGGATAATGTAGCTTTCGAATGGTGAAAGAATTTTTAAAATCGGTCCAGTAGTTTTTGAGCCTATTCATTACAACCAAACAAACAAACAAACAAACAAACAAAGTTTTCCTCTTTATAATATTATTATAGTATAGAAAAATAACAGAATAATATATCATCATCTGCCTAGCCTTTTCCCAACTATTTTGGGGTCGGCTTCCAGTCTAACCGGATGCAGACGAGAAAACAGTTTCATACATGGAGCGACTGCCTGTCTGACCTCCACAAACCCAGCTACCCGGGCAACCTGGCACCCCATGGTAGAGACTGTTGTCAGACTTTCTGGCTTCTGACCACCCGTAACGACTGCCAAAGATGTTCAAATGACAGCCGGGACCACAGTTTATCGTGCCTTCCGAAACACGGAGAACTCGTTTCATGATACAGATGGTTCACCTCCACGGACACCGACCGCGCCAAGCGTTGCTTAACCTTATGATCGATCGATCCGCGCGGCTTTGACTTAGCCACGAGCTCTTTCAACAGAATAATATATAGGTTACTTATTATCCGGGTCCGGGAAGTAGTTCCCTCGGGAACCGAGTGGAACCGCTGGCGGAAGCTAGTTGACCATAAAAAGTAAATGAACTGCGGTAGCTTTAAAATTTTCTCAAACTAAGTTAAATTCATATCTCTTTTGCGTAATATAGCTATATATTTCAACTAGGTTATTAGATTTCAACATTAACGTTGCATTTTTATAAAATTGCGACAATTTTCAACAAAAACATATAGAATTATGTCATTCGTAATTTTAATGGCCAGTTTCACAGGTTTTGGATAAAGTTGTAAATAACTATCTAACAGATAATGCCATGGAAAAGTACCTAGTCAAAATTATTTAATTTAGGGCCTGTTCCACAGGTTCTAGAAAAAGCTCCAGATAACTATCTAACGAATACGTCCCTAGAAAAGTAGTCAACATTCAAAACTGTTCTTTGACATTAATCTCTCAGATAGCTAACTAACAGTTTATCAAGAACCAATATCATTAAAATTAAAAATTAATATTGCCACTACATAAAAACAAAAATTCTACCACAAAAAAGCGCGGGAATCGATCACAGATAATTAACGGCACAGATTAGTATTAACGTCAAATTTTCGCACAGATAATAGAATGGCGCGTTTTCCCGCGTTCACGACTATCCGTCGACGTTCCGTTATACATACTGAATTTCGTTTCTAGTACAATGCAGTATCCTGCAAACTGTACCAAGTTGTTCTATCAACGATTTTTACTGTCATCAACCTTATGTAAACGACTTAAAGTCTATTTTCGTAGTTCGTAACTGCAAAATAACAAAGGATAGTTTGTAGTCATTGTAGATTGTTTGTTCAAGCAATTTTATGCTTTATTTTGAAGGTGTTAAAGTGTGTTTTAGATGTGTGTGTTACCTAAACGATAAAGGACAATATATTTTGGCGGGCTAGTGCAGATAAAACGAATTAATTTTAATTTATTTTCGTTTTGTTAATTGACATAAAACTTTGTAGATTAAAGTTTTATAAGATATATATTATGGATTAAGTTTTTTGGCTGAAATACAGAATTTTCTATTAAATTCACTAGTTTTGTCCCCTGTCTGTTACTGCGGAAAGTCTTAATTATAATATGCTGTTTTTAAAAAATCCCGTATGGAAAACAGAAATATGTAAGTTCTTGTATATTATCCTGTAACCTAAATAAAACTAAGGGCTAGTTTCACAGATTCCAGATAAAATTATCTTATAGAGACTACCATAGAGAAGTAATCAAAATAAAAAACATTTCTATAGCATTATCTGTTTAATAGCTTAATAATTTTAACTTTTTCGTCTACCATTTGAAGACTTTTGAAGTCGGTTAAAATAGTAAAGCGAGCGAAGTCACGGGAATAAGCTAGTATTACAATAGGAAGTAAGATCTACTATAACAATAGCAATTGTGTAAGTTTGTCCAAAACTTGAAGTTGTATTGAATAATAGAGATACTGACCCGCGAAGTTATGTTAACTATTTAAGACTATCTTCCGCCAGCAGTCCCACTCGCGTCCCGCGAGAACTACTCCACACACTCAGATAAAAAGTCAGCCTATAGCCTTCCTCGATAAATGGGCTATCTAACACTTAAAGAATTTCTCAAATCGAAACCACTGAACCACAAATGCAAACAAACCAAAGAAAAATGTTTTCCCTTTTTTAGGGTTCCGTAGCCGAATGGCAAAAAACGGAACCCTTATAGATTCGTCATGTCTGTCTGTCTGTCTGTCCATCCGTATGTCACAGCCACTTTATTCCGAAACAATTGAGACTACACAGTTAAAACTTGGTAGCTAGATGTATTATTTACCCGCTTTACGATATTCTTACATGAAAACATGAAACTGAAACGAAAATTTTTCACCACACCTATACTTGTGCATTGTGGGGTGTCTATGGGTAGGTCTTAAAAAATGGTATAGAGGTTCCTAAAACCATTTTTTCTGAAAGTCAATCATTTCAGAGTGAGACACTTCCAAAGTGCTAAAATGTGTGCCCCCCTGTAATTTTTAAACTACTGAAGTGAAAAATCTGAAAAAAATATATGTTATAGATCTCAATAAAAATTATCACCCAAAATCTGCGACTGCCTATCTGATCTCCTCAACACAGTTACCCTACCAACACAAGAACCTTTGACAAACCTTGCAAAATACTAATTTACTAATGCAAGCCTGCAATATTCAAGTTTAAATTGGACGACGATCCTTGTTTTACTTAAAACAAAGAAAATTTTGCAAGAAACAGTATTGTGGACAATTTAGAACATATTATTGTACTCTCGGGAGATATTTCATAGCTGTTATTGTTTGTCTTCAAGTCGTACATGAGACTAATATTATAAAGAGGTTTGTGACGTTTTAGAGGCTACCTCTGGAACTACTAAACCGTCTCTCAAAATCATTTTATAAAAACCGGCCAAGTGCGAGTTGGACTCGCGCATGAAAGGTTCTGTACCCCATCCCCCTTAATTTTTTTTTTTCATTTTTAGTATTTGTTGTTATGATGGCCTCCTAGCCGATTATCGGCCACGGCGGCTGTTCTCATATAAGGAGATCAGCCAGCTGCGCAGGACATATTATAGTGCACAAGCATTTGCGCAGA
>NWSH02000002.1:504502-544514 GCA_002382865.2 Heliothis virescens | reverse complement strand
GAGAGATCAGGCGCAGGACCGACATTAACGTGCTCTCCGATGCACGGGTGTATCAATCACCAACTTCCAACTCCGGGCTGCTTTATGAAAGTTTCTAAAACCCACAAAGCGATTTCGGCCCGTCCCGGGAATCGAACCCGAGACCTCGTGATCAGCAATCGGCTAAGCGACAACTAGACCAACGAGGCAGTTCTACATATATTTAAACTGTGGTGTTATCTGGCAGCTTCGCCCAGCACATGACGACAGACAGCTTGCGCTCAGTGCGCGGGTCACCACTGTACATGGCGCCTGAGATGCTGAGCGGAGAGTATGACGCGCGAGTCGATCTGTGGAGTGTCGGTATGTATGTCATTGTGTATGATATAGCTTCGCCCAGCACATGACGACGGACAGCGTGCGCTCAGTGCGCGAAAAAATACGTATGCAATATTTTTTTATAATTTAAAAGACGGACTAATTATTTTTTTCTGTCGTCATGGCTATTACCTCGGGGAGCACAGGAAACCGCTGGTGGAAGCTAGTATTTCTATAATTTTTAATGTTTTTTCTTATAACAATGTGTCCCCAATTTCCTGCGGGCAGGTGTAATAATGTACGAGTGCCTGTTCGGCCGCGCGCCCTACTCCTCCAACACGTTCAAGGAGCTCGTCGACAAGATACAGCGACAGGCGCCTATTGAGGTACGTTACAACTGGGTATGTTTTTGTGCCCGCAAGTGTAATTGTATAGGTGCCACTTTAAAAACAGATTTGTGGACCCAATTGTAAATATAGACACCAAAATAGAGGTATACTGTGTTAAACTAGCTACGTTTTTGTGTCGGCAAGTGTAATAGTATAGGTGACAAAAAAAAGGACAGTGACACGCGCCTGAAGGTAGTTTGTTGTGTCAAAATGGGTACAGACAACAGCAGGTCAACGTATACCAATCTGTCAAATTTTACCAATCAAACTTTAACCTACCCCCATCGCGATAAGGTGAAAAATCGATTGCAGAAATTTGACAGATTGTGGTAACTTGATGTGCTGTTGTCTGTACATTTTTGTGCCGATAAGTGTAACTATATGTATAGCTACCGCGATACCCCTTGGTAAGACTAGTTTTCAGACTTTCTGGCTTCTGACTACCCGTAACGACTGCCAAAGATGTTTAAATGACAGCCGGGACCCACCAGTTTAACGTGTCTTCTAAAACACGGAAGAACTCGATAATCGACAAGATAGTCACCCATCCACGGACCGACCGCGCCAAGCGTGTAATGCGCGAATGTAGCAATACAAAATCTGCCTATAAACGATTCTGCACCTAATGGCAGATTTTGTATAGTTATTTGCCATTATTTCGAATTATGTGGATTTAGGGCTTATAAATTTAGGGCATAATTAAATGAACTAGTTCAATAAAGTGTAACGTCCGAGACACGCAAATGTTACTAGTACGACTTAATAATGATTATTTTACACAATAATCTAAAAAAACCAGAGAATCTTGAATTCAACGCCATCTAGCGGGACAATGGGCATCGACAAGTCGTCGCATTCACCTTAAACCAGGGGTCGGCAACCTGCGGCTCGCGAGCCACATGCGGCTCTTTGGATGGGAAACTGCGGCTCTTTAGTTCCATACAAAAATATTATTTATTTTATAAAATAAAAACCAATTAAAAACTTTCTCAATCGATTAACAAAGATTTGGCACCATTTCTATCTCTCAGCCACTTGTACGTTGATTTTTGAAATATCAATTGTAACTTTTGGCTCTTTTGACTCAAAAGGTTGCCGACCCCTGCCTTAAACAGTTTTCATTCGCCTTATGGATATCGACATTCACCAGATCCCAGCGAAAGCATCGATATCGCCCGGCTGTCGCGACCTCCTGCTCAGACTCTTACAGCATGACCCCAACAACAGGATCAGCTACGAGGAGTTCTTCAGCAACGAGTACTTGGACCTGCAGCATATGCCTTCCAAGGAAAACTATGAGAAGGTACGTCAAATCTATACCAATATTATAAAGCTGAAGAGTTTGTTTGTTTGTTTGAACGCCCTAATTTCAGGAACTACTAGTCCGATTTGAAAAATTCTTTCAGTGTTAGATAGCCCATTTATCGATGAAGACTATAGGCTACTTTTTATCCGGGTTCGCGGAGTAGTTCCCACGGGATGCGGGTGAAACCGCTGGCAGAAGCTAGTTTTAAAATAATTCAGTTTGAATGCAATTGACACGACTGCAATAGAACTGCAAATCAAACGTGCAGTCCGATTGCAGTTGAATTGCAGTCGAAGGGCAGTCGTGTGAACATTTGATTTGCAGTTGGATTGCAATTGAATAGCAGTCGCCGTGCAGTCGCGTGAACGTTTGATTTGCAGTTGGATTGCAATTGAAATGCAGTCCGTCTGTCTAGAGCCTAATCCCGATACAGAAAGTAGTTTCCACAAAACGCGAATGAAGCCGCATGAAACAGCAAGTTTATAGCTGAAACTATATATTTTTTTAATTGCCTTTTTATCGTCCCACTGCTGGGCACTGACCTAATCTCACACGGATTAACCACCACGCTTGCTCAATGCGGGTTGGTGATTTCAGACTTTATAGTCCAGGTTTCCTCAAGATGTTTTCCTTCACCTTTTATCAGCCATTGGTGTCTAAAATATACTTAGAAAGTACATANTTGTGAAAGTTTCTAAAACCCACAAAGCGATTTCGGCCCGTCCCGGGAATCGAACCCGAGACCTCGTGATCAGCAGTCGGCTATGCGACAACTAGACCAACGAGGCAGTCTCTCTCTCTTCCTCGAGATTATTCCTTTACTTAAAATTAATCATTGGTGACTAAGATTTTCTTAGAAAAAACATGCAAACTTAGAAAAGTTGCATTGGTTGCCTGACCTGGAATCGAACCCACACACTCATACTTGAGAGGTTGGTGCTTTCCCCACTAGGCCACCACAGCAACTATAATTAAATTATATTTTTTTCAGGCGGTAACATTAATAAAGAAAGCAATAGAATTAGATTCAGCGGGACAGTTAGAAGAGGCATTTAAACTATACAGGGATAGTTTGCTATACTTAGTGCCGTGTGTCGGTTGTGAGACTGATTCCTTGAGAAGAGCTGCCCTCGCTGCCAAGTTAAGCAGGTAAGGATGGATGGGTGACCGTCTGCGACCTTTGGCTAACTATCATCATGTATCTATAGTGCATTTATTTTATCATGAGTTCCCTGACAGTTCATAACTGATAGTTATAGTTATAACCAACGAAACTTAATCGAACATTTTTTATATCGAATCGGTTGGCAAAGAAAATGAAATCGGAACTGCGAATTTTTATATGGCCGCTACTCTACATCGATTTTTTACCGATTCAGTAACTTGCGTCAATCTCTATTGACGCAAGTCACATTCCATTTCATGCATCTGACATTTACGACATTTTGTAAAATCATATTTTTTTAACATCGATTATATTATTTAGTTTATTGACCATTTATATTTATTAGGTTCATTTAAAATATCAAGAAATATAGTTTACTGGGTAATTAACAAAGAGACAATACTTTAAAATAACGTCGTTTTGTTGGTTTATTTGTTATCGCTCTAAAGCAGTATGCGTGTGATGGAAAACTTAGATCTGTCAGGGAACTCATCATAACGTAAAAATACTATCTTATATATATATGTCTTTTCTCAACTATGTTGGGGTCGGATTCCAGTCTAACTGGAATGTGAGTAATGTGATATAAAGTGACTGCCTAACTGACCTCTTCTACAGTTACCCAGTATGACATTCATATTGATATCGTTTATTGATAGTAATTAGTAAGACTGGTTATCAGGCTTTCTGGCTTCTGACTACCCGTAACGACTGCCAAAGATGTTCAAATGATGTTTTGTTTTTAATTTTATTTTTTTTATGTGAAGGAAGTTTCAAACACTTTTTATCCATTACTAGCTTCCGCCAGCGATTTCACCCGCTCTCCCGTGGGAACTACTGCGCGCACCCGGATAAAAAGTAGCCTATAGCCTTCCTCGATAAATGGGCTATCTGACACTGAAAGAATTTTTCAAATCGGACTAGTAGTTCCTGAGATTAGCGCGTTCAAACAAACTCTTCAGCTTTATAATATTAGTATAGATAACAAGATTAAATCACGTATTCTTTATTCTTAACATTTAAGATAAACGAAATTTCGCCAAATAAAAGCGACGACTCTGTTATCTGTGTAATTTTATTTCATAGTATGGCTAATGTGTCGACATCTCATAGGGTGCCGACACATTATCTACCTTTGCTCCTGCTTGTGATCTCTCTCCGGTGGTGTCGGATTGCCGTCCCATCGCGCTATGAGAGTGAGGGAATAGGGAGTGCAGCTGTGTCACAGCTAATGTGCAGCCACTATAATATATCCGCAGCAGCTGGCTGATCTCCGCGATATGAGAACAGCCGCCGTGGGGGACAATCGGCTAGGACGCTATTACAGTATATGTGTCTTCAGATATATGGAGCGAGCTGAAGAACTGAAGGTCTACCTGAAGACCGGCAGCCTCCCGCAGCAGAACACAGCGGCGGTTCATATCAGTACTGCTGGGAACAACTGTAGTTATAGTACTGGTGAGTACTGATGTGTTATCAAGGAGGGGAGGAGCCATACTTTTTATATTTTTTTATATCGATGGGAAATCATCAGTATGGTGGGTGACAGCGTGAGTGAGTGTCAGACTTTTACTGACTAAAACCCACCGTGTTCCTTCGGGAGCCCTTTGTGTGCCAGGGACAAGGTCACTCGCGCGAACAACACGCAACGGGAGGAGCCATACTTGTGTGCTTAAATGTAAAGACACCAGGTCAACTTAACGGAATCTGTCAAATGTCTTCAATAGATTTTCAACCTTATCACAATAGTGGAAGGTTAATGTTCGATTGGTAAAATTTGACAGATATTACAGATTTTGGGTACACTGACTTGCTGTCGACTGTACATGCACATAGTGTGCAAATCTGCATGTACAGTCGACAGCACATCAACCTACCCGAATCCGTGAAATTTTAGTAATCGAACATTAACCTTCCACAATTTATGTACACAATTCGAAATATGTAATATAGCTCTGTACAAAATCTGCAATTAAATATAGAATCGTTTATACGCAGAGTTTGTATAGGTACCATTATTTCGAATTGTGTGGATTTGAGGGCAATTAAATGAACTAGTTCAATAAAGTATAACGTCCGAGACACGCAAATGTTACTACTACGACTTAATAATGATCGATTTACACAAAAACAAAAATAAACTGAAAATCTGGAATTCAACGCCATCTAGGGGAGTATGAGTAATAACAGACCGTCGAATTCACCAAAAAATAATATATTTACAGCACAATGCCGACCCGTGTGTACATCGTGTGGTACCGACCCCTGCAGGTGTACCACACAAGTAAACGGCATTGTCGAGGTACCAGACAACATAGTACAACAGGTTAGTACACCTGCGAAATTGTTCGCGAACGTTCGTGCGCGAACACTTGTCGCGAGTCCACAGCTAGCACGTGTTCGCGCACAAAGGTTGCAGTTTCGCGGACATTGTACCGACGCCAGCAGGTTAACCTGCCCGAAACTGACAAATTTTACCAATCAAACATTAACCTTCCACTATTGTGATAATGTATTGAAGAAATTTGACAGATTGATATGCTGGCGTCTATAGAAATGGTTGCGAGCAATTTGTGAAAATTTACGCACTTTTTTTATTTTATTTAAAATTTTGTGTGAAAAATATTTTTGTTTAGGGTTCCGTTCACAAAGGGTAAAATGGGAATATTACTAATATTATAATATTACTAAGACTTCGCTGTGAATATACAGCTGAAATTACCACTAATGATGTATTTCTGTTGCCTATAAACTATAAGTACAATAAAATAACTATTTTAAGATGCTTCCATACAACGTGATATTTTTACAAAACCCTACGTGCGCAAATCCTACTCGCACTTCGCCGTAATTTTTCTTCCTTTCTATAAATATAAATATCTTTTAATGTCATTTCAGAATGCGGCGTCATCGAACCCAACTACAGTAAATACAACGCCTAAATCCAATCGGTTTGGCTTCAGGAGACTATTCGGTAGACAAGCTTCTATACCTTATTTAGATACAAAGGATTCTAGTATTGTGAGTATTTTAATATTTTCATTAATTGTTGACTAGCCGTTTTCCCGCGGTTTCACTCGCATCCCGTGGGAATTACTGGCCGTACCCGGATAAAAAAATATAGCCTATGTCACTCGTGGATAATGTAGCTTTCGAATGGTGAAAGAATTTTTAAAATCGTTCCAGTAGTTTTTGAGCCTATTCATTACAAATAACAAACAAACAAAATTTTCCTCTTTATAATATTAGTATGGACTAACGTATTTTTCCTTACTTCTTCCGGCCCCCGGATTAAAAATAGCCAAGTTTCATCAATACCCGTTCAGTTTTTGTGTGAGGGAGTAACAAACATACAAAACTTCGCATTTATAATATTAGTAAAATGTTACTCGACTAATAGTGAATATTTTTTAAAGACTTAAGCGTACAAACAAACAGAAAAATGTTTCTTCTCTCTTATATAATTATACAAAGATTTAGTACTGTAAATAATCTTTATGTTTATTAATATAAAAGAAAGTCGTGTTAATTGCACTACTTAGAGCTCAAGAACTGCTGAACCGATTTGGATGAATGTGTGGTGCAGCAACAAGCAACTTAGACCCGGGGGAAGGTAGGACTTACCCCTATACAGGTACGGAAAGTAGTCTCTTCGCTACGTGGGTGAAACCTAGTAAAATATAAAAATACTTACGGTAGTTTCCAATAACCTATCTATCTCTGGATTTGCATACTAGAGATAGAATGTTGACATTAGCTCCATACAAGTAATGTCAAATTCCTATCTTTAGTAAGCGAATCCGGAGATAGACAGAATATTGAATTCCGCAGTAAATCAATATTATTTATATTTCAGACAGCAGACACGACACAGGAAAAACAGAAAATACCTCAAGCCGAAAATAACGATGGTTGTAGAATTACGTGAAATAAATATAATAATAAAAATAATTAATAATTCAATGTTGCTTACAAATCACTGTGGCCTTAACTAAGTCCACTGTTGCACGCCCAGTGTTGGACAAAGTGTTCAAAATGTGCTTTACAAATAATATCTTTTTGAAAAATCTAAGGCCTGTTTATATTGATTTTTTATATCTATAACTAAGACTTCACTGTCTGTCCGTCTGTCACCAGGCTGTATTTCGTAGGTAAATTATGATAGTCAATTGAAATATTCACAGATGATGTATTTCGGTTGCCGCTATAACAACAAATACTGAAAATTAGAACTTTTTTGTGGCCATTTTTCTCGATATTAATAACAGTACGGAACCCATTACTAGTCCGACTCACACTTAGCCAATTTTTTGTTATACTTAAACACATTCTTGCCAGTTTAAAAAAATAAAAATGTCAAAATTTAAGCACATTTGTTCGCGAACAAATGTGTGTGCTATGTCGCGAGTCCACAGCTAGCACGTGTTCGCGTACAAAGGTAGCAGTGTCGCGGACATGTTACAAATGTTCGCTCGCAATGTGTTACTGTTTGCTAGAGCGAGTACACCAGGAGATACATTTGTGTGCGTCACAGTGCCGCACCGGGGGAATCGCGTCTTCACAATGCAAAATGTATAATTTGAAAAGAATTTAATTGTAAATATAATGTTTTTGTTAAAATTATATATAATTCAATTAAAGTATTGTTCATTTATTTCAAAAATATTACTTAATTTAGTCGTCTATGCCGACAAAAATACTATTTAAAATTTTAGTTATCAAATTACATGTAATATTTTAAAACTAGCTTCCGCCATTGGTTTCACCCGCGTCCCTATACTACTTCGCGCAACCGGTTAAAGTAATCCAGGCTATCTGACACTGAGATTATTTTTCAATAAAGGTTTTCAAACTTTCGATTCTTGTACCTACACAAAATTATTAAAAATGATGGCGTCCTAGCCGATTATCGGCCACGGCGGCTGTTCTCATATAAGGAGATCAGCCAGCTGCGCAGGACATATTATAGTGCACAAGCATTTGCGCAGACACAGGTGCACTCCCTATTCCTTTCCTCTCATAACCCGATAGGACGGAAAATCCGACACGACCGGAGAGAGATCAGGCGCAGGACCGACATTAACACGCTCTCCGATGCACGGGTGTATCAATCACCAACTTCCAACTCCGGGCTGCTTTGTGAAAGTTTCTAAAACCCACAAGGCGATTTCGGCCCGTCCCGGGTATCGAACCCGAGACCTCGTGCTCAGCAGTCGGCTATGCGACAAGTAGACCAACGAGGCAGTTAATTAGTATTAAAAATACTAAAGTGTCATCATCATCACCCTTTGTATCGTCGCACTGCTGTGCTGCGGCCTCCTCTCACACAGAGAAGGATTGAGCGTTAATCACCACGTGCAAGAGATGCGGGTGGTTGATTTCAGATTTAGGTATTCAGTCATTGTCTCGTTGATCTAATGGTCGCATAGCCGACTGCTGTGTACGAGGTCTCGGGTTCGATTCCCGGGACGGGCCGAAATCGCTTTGTGGATTTTAGAAACTTACACAAAGCAGCCCGGAGTTGGAAATTGGTGATTGATTCACCCGTGCATCGGTGAGCACGTTAATGTCGGTCCTGCGCCTGATCTCTCTCCGGTCATGTCGGATTGCAGGCCCATCGGGTTATGAGAGTGAGGGAATAGGGAGTGCACCTGTGTCAGCGCAAATGCTTGTGCACTATAATATGTCCTGCGCAGCTGGCTGATCTCCTTATATGAGAACAGCCGCCGTGGCCGACAATCGGCTAGGACGCCATCATTCAGTCATTGGTGTCCAAGATATACTTAGAAAATACACACAGAAAAGTTGCATTGATACTTGCCTGACCTTTGGTAATCGTCAGATGACCCCTCCCGCTGTGGGTGACAGGTAGCCCTTTGTGTGCCCGGCTTGTCCCTGGCACACAAAGGGCTCCCGAAGGAACACGGTGGGTTTTAGTCAGTAAGAGTCTGATACTCCCTCACGCTGTCACCCACGGCGGGAGGAGTCATACTGATGATTTCCCATGGATAAAAAAGGCAGGTGAAACCGCTGGCAGAAGCTAGTATGTTGATTTGAGATTGTAAATCACAAAATAGCTAGTAATGATTGAAATTTGTGTAAAACCTGTGATTTTTCATAATAAAGACACTATTTTTGCTGTTATGTACATATTTATTTTATTTTAACTCTTTTCCTAAGATTGTAAACATTAATAGATTCCTGAACCCTCCCATCCAAATAGCAACCTCGACCACTATTGCTTAACCCCACCCATCCAAGTAGCAGCCTCGACTAATGTTGCTTAACCCCACCCATCCAAATAACAACCTCGCCTACTGTTGCTTAACCCCACCCATCCAAATTGTAGCCTCGTCTAATGTTGCTTAACCCCATCCAAATTGTAGCCTCGACTAATGTTGCTTAACCCCACCCATCCAAGTAGCAGCCTCGACTAACGTTGCTTAACCCCACCCATCCAAATTGTAGCCTCGACCACTGTTGCTTAACCCCGACCCATCCAAGTAGCAGCCTCGACTAACGTTGCTTAATCCCACCCATCCAAATTGCAACCTCGACCACTGTTGCTTAACCCCACCCATCCATGTTGTAACCTCGACCACTGTTGCTTAACCCCACCCATCCAAATAGCAACCTCGACCACTTTTGCTTAATCCCACCCATCCAAATTGCAACCTCGACCACTGTTGCTTAACCCCACCCATCCATGTTGTAACCTCGACCACTGTTGCTTAACCCCACCCATCCAAATAGCAGCCTCGACTAATGTTGCTTAACCCCACCCATCCAAATAGCAGCCTCGGCTAATGTTGCTTAACCCCACCTATCCAAATTGTAGCCTCGCCTACATACTGTTGCATAACTCCACCCATCCATATAGCAACCTCGGTGTCTGTTACTTAACCCCACCCATCCAAATTGCAACCTTGCCTACTGTTGCTTAACCCCACCCATCCAAATTGTAGCCTTGACTAATGTTGCTTAACCCCACCCATCCAAGTAGCAGCCTCGACCAATGTTGCTTAACCCCACCCATCCAAATAGCAGCCTCGACTAACGTTGCTTAACCCCACCCACCTAAATTGCTTGCTATACAACATCAAAATTAGTGTGGGCTTATTCGTATTGAGGAAATGCCATTTCAGGCTCATTTAGAAACGCCGACTTCTAGAGCCAAGTTAATATTTTTTACTAGCTTCCGCCAGCGGTTTCACCCGCATCCTGTAGGAACTATTCCGTTCATCTAGATAAAAAGTAGCCTACAGCCTTCCTCAATAAATGGGCTATATAACACTGAAAGAATTTTTCAAATCGGACCAGTAGTTCCTGAGATTAGCGCGTTCAAACAAACTCTTCAGCTTTATAATTATTATTCAAAAGCTTCCGCCAGCGGTTTCACCCGCTTTCCCGTGGGAACTATTGCGCGCAGCCGGATAATAAGTAGCCTATAGCCTTCCTCGATAAATGGGCTATCTAACACTGAAAGAATTTTTCAAATCGGACCAGTAGTTCCTGAGATTAGCGCGTTCAAACAAACTCTTCAGGTTCATAATTATTATTCAAAAGCTTCCGCCAGCGGTTTCACCCGCTTTCCCGTGGGAACTATTGCGCGCAGCCGGATAATAAGTAGCCTATAGCCTTCCTCGATAAATGGGCTATCTAACACTGAAATAATTTTTCAAATCGGACCAGTAGTTCCCCAGATTAGCACGTTCAAACAAACAAACTCTTCAGCTTTATAATATTAGTATAGATAAGTTTATAGATTTTTTTGTCTGTTTCTACTTTTTATTATAGCCCTTTTGTCTTTCAGTTTTCACACTAAAACTACTGAATAGATTTCAATGAAATTTGGCACAGGGATAGATAAAACACAATGTGTTACTGTTTGCTAGAGCGAGTACACCACGAGATACATTTGTGTGCGTCACAGTGCCGCACACCGGGGGAATGTCGCCTTCAAACTTCATAATATCAAGATTAGATTTGGTAACCCTTCCCCAGCTTTCACCGCCATAACTCCTAATCTGCTCAACCGATTTCCATCAAACATGCCTAAGCAGACTCGTCCGTAAGTAACCTACAATACAAAAGAAACTAAATTGAAATCGCTTCATCCGTTTAGGAGCTATGATACCACAGAATGACAGACTCTTTCGTCGGGGGTTAAAAATAAAACAAAATCAATTCAATTATATCCATATTTTATTTCATAACTTATTCTAGACGCTTTTCAATCAATAGTTTAAAACGGACGAGACATGGAGAAATTATTACAACCACTTTACATTACTATAGAGATTTTACTCAAAATCCAATCTCATCCCTTCAAGACAAATTATAGGTTTCGTCAAATAAGTTTGCCGGTCTGAAGATAGCTATAAACCGTTAAAAATATGAACAAAACTTCAAGCTTTCGATATTTAAAAAACCGACCAAGCGCGAGTTGGACTCGCGCACGAAGGATTCTGTACCATTCTATCTATGAAAACATACATAAAAAAAATACGGTCGAATTGAGAACCTACTCCTTTTTGGGAAGTCGGTTAAAAATGAACGATCTATTACCTACAACTAGCCAAAATACAAACATTTTTAGGCTGAGGCCAAACGAGCGTATTTTTTTGCGTCGTGTGTCGCAGAATTTCGGTCGCAGAAAATCGTTACAAACAAAAAACACAACTCAGTTTGCGTTGCCGTGTGAATCAAATAGTACTTTTGTATGAAACCGAATGTAGCAGATTTTCTGCGACCGAAATTCTGCTACTCACAACTCACAAAATTACGCTCGTTTGGCTTCACCCTTAGGCAACCTTTGTTGTATGGGAGCCCCACTAAAGTTCTTATTGTATCGTAGTTTTCAGTATTTGTTGTTATAGCGGCAACAGAAATACATCATCTGTGAAAATTTCATCTCTCTAGCTATCACTGTACATGAGATACAGCCTGGTGACAGACGGACAGAGAAGTCTTAGTAATAGGGTCCCCCTTTACCCCTTTGGGTACGTAACGCAGCGATTCGCGCAATATTGTGACGACAAAAAGTTTGACGACAACATTTTGACTATTGTGAAAGCTACCTCCAGAATGGTAGAAGTTATATAACGACAACTAATAGTTTTAAATATCTAGAAGTGATGAAAAATAGATTTTATAATATTTATGAGTTTTCAATGACTGAATCTGCGCAATTACATCATTATTTTGCCATCATTATACGTCTAGCCTTTTCCCAAACTATGTTGGTGTCGGCTTCCAGTCTAACAGCATGCAGCTGAGTACCAGTGTGCCACATGGAGCGACTGTCTGTCTGACCTCCACAACCCAGTTACCCGGGCAACCCGATACCCATTGGTAAGACTGGTTGTCAGACTTTCTGGCTGCTGACTACCCGTAACAACTGCCAAAGATGACAGCTGTCAAATGACAGCCGGGACCCACCAGAGGGTTGTGGAGATCAGATAGACAGTCGCTCCATGTGACACACTGGTACTCAGCTGCATGCTGTTAGACTGGAACCCGACACCAACATAGTTGGGAAAAGGCTAGGCAGATGATGATTGTGGAAGTTGTAATGGTTATTTGAATAATAATCAGAGTTCTTACATAATTATAAACTTGACTATTTAGGAGAGATCTCAAATAGGTAAAATTACCTAACTTTGAATAATGGAATTATAATTATAGCGGATTTTTCTCGCACTCTAAAAGTAAGGCTTTTGATACACACACACGTTTTTTACCAAAATCACGGTATAACAGTGAAAATTACTAACCTACCCGTATCTGTCAAATTTTACCAATCGAACATTAACCTCCCACTATTGTGATAAGGTTGAACATCTATTGAAGAAATTTGACAGATTGTAGTAACTTGATGTGCTGTTGTCTGTATATACGCCAGCAGGCCAACCTACACGAATCTGACAAATTTTACCAATCGAACATTAACCTTCCACTATTGTGATAAGGTTGATATTGAAGAAATTTGACAGATCAAGGTAGGTTCATGTGCTTTCGTCTCTACATACATATGTTGAGAAAAATACGATTTTTCGTCGAAAATTACGATTTTTACGCTGTATGAAAGCTGAGTGTATCATCATTCAAGTATACAGATCCATACATCATTGACAACCTAATCTAATAAAGACTTTACAAACATAACGAAAAAACCGGACTTTTAGGGCAAAAACCGTAATTAACACCGCTAAAAACCGCAACTTTTATCGCAACATCAGATTATTTTTACAGCAAAAAACCGCAATATACCGGAAAACCGTAACCTACCGGCAAAACCGTATTTTTTTTCGTAAAAACCGTAACTTCACGAAAAAACGTGTATGCATCAAACCTTACTTCAATTACCGTCTTAATTAATTAAAAGCTAATAATTATAATCGTCTCCGTTGGTATCTTCAGGATTATATTTATTCTCATCCTCGTTCGGTTCCTGCTTGATTTGCACGTCCAGGGGCGCCATACTGAATTCTGGATAATCTGAAAATATAAAAGGATAACATTAATGTACTATCTTATGAAAGCGGGTGAGTCGTACAAGGGGATCTCGCGAGATTGGGGCTCCAGCGAGATCTCGCGAGATTATGAATGATGATGGCGTCCTACCCGATTGCCGGCCACGGCGGCTGTTCTCATATAAGGAGATCAGCCAGCTGCGCAGGACATGTTACAGTGCACAAGCATTAGCTGTGACACAGGTGCACTCCCTATTCCCTCACTCTCATAGCGCGGTGGGACGACACTCCGACACCACCGGAGAGAGATCACAAGCAGGACGCAACGCGCTCTCCGATGCACGGGTGTATCAATCACCAACTTCCAACTCCGGGCTGCTTTGTGAAAATTTCTAAAACCCACAAAGTAGCTTCACGCCGTAACTACTGAACCGATTGCTTTGAAATTTTGCAGACGTAAAGTTAGAAGTCCGGATTAAATAATAGGGTACTCTTTATCCCGAAAAAAATAGATATTCCCGAGGGAAAACAAAAATATTGTTTGCTTGATGGATGGATTGTAGGTGGCGCTGTGTGTCGTTTAACGAATTCCACGCGGGCGAAGCCGCGGGCGGAAAGCTAGTTTTTGAATAAACTAAGACAAGGGTTACACGTTTGATAAAACAATTTCGTTTTTACCTATTTCTTTGTCACGCGTGAATAGCTGGACCAATTAGCTGGAAATTAGATGACATCACCGATAAATTTTAAGGGCCTTTTTATCGTCATACGTGTTAATATGTGCTACCTTTCCAAGTCAGCGCATATTTTTGCTATCCTTGACTAGACACCGGCTAAAGCGCGACTTTGCCCAGTCAAAGCTATAAAACTCACCATCGATAAACTCCTTAATATCTCCGTGCTTGATTCTCCCTTCTATCCGGCAGCGGTTAAAGTGTAAAACAACCGGTTAAAGTTCGAAATAACTGTCCAATTTCACCGACGATGTAAACATACGTTGATAAGGTTAATAAAATACAGCGAGTCTAATTAGTCCGACTTTTAGTTTAGCAAAAAATATTGGACATGTATTTTTATTATAACACAAAACACTGAGAGTTTTACTACAAAAAAGATAAACAAATTTCCAACATGTGTTTTATAAAATTCTCCCTAAAAAAAATAGTAAAACACGTGTTCAACATATGTTTATCTTTTTAAATAAACACACTATCAACACGTGTTTAAAAAAATTGTAGGAGAATTTTCTAAAACATGTGTTGAACGTTTGTTTATTATTTTTGAAGACCCAGAATATTTAATGATATACAGTAGAAACTCGATTTACCGGACTAATTGTTGTCGTTAGGCATTCGGATAATCGAAAATCCGGATAATCGAATGTATGAAGAATAGCGAGTTTTGTGCATACATATGAGGTACATATAATTTTATATGTATGTACCACATAATACAACATAAAACAACAAATAAATATCAACGAAAATCAATGTTTATTTAGAAATAATTAAGAGATACATTTTCTTAGATTACATACGTACATGTATTGTACTAAAATACTGCAGCGTCAATCACAAAATAAAATATTTAGGTACGTACATATGAACATACGTATAATTTGTTAAAAATAATAAGTTTAATTTGGTTTAAAATATTTGGTAATTGTCATTTGACGTAAGCCACTTTTTCTCTTGATTGCTGCTATATCACGAAATCGTTTCAGCTGTAATAAACTCACAGTACCTATTACACTCTGTTTGTTTTTCAAATCACTTGAGAGCTGTCTCTAGGAGCTCGGGCGGGGATTCTCGCCCGCGCTCCGTGCATTCTGGCATGGCAAGTTCCGAGACGTTGATGCTTGCCCAAATTCGACTTGTAGGTACATATTTTGAATATAGCCGGGCAGTCCGGATAATCGCGAATCCGTATAACTGAGGGCCGGATAATCGAGTTTCTACTGTATAACAACTGACCTCTATTATACCACTGGACAGGCTGTTCCAAGCGCTTGACAGATATTTTTTTTGTGTCGCTTTGAAGCGCCACTAGCGAGTGTCCATCGAACTAATTTTGACGTATAATGCAAATGGCTGCAAACTACGTGTACATTTTTTAATAACAATGATGTTTGACACTTTATGATGTATATGACGTGGCTAATATGGGCCAATAAGGGGCCGCTGTTTTAGTACCACAGAAACTCGCTACGTCCGACAGCGTCAAAATGGCGATTATTAAACAGGCCTAAAAAAACCTTGACAGCAGCCAGTCCAGTGGTATTATAGAGGTCAGTGGATATAACGCAATGACTCATGACGTCACATTTTAGTAAAATTTGTACCAAGACGTGACGTAACACAATATTCAAACGTGTTATATCATCATTGTTAGTTGCTGCGGAGTTTGTTCCACCATTTCTTCTTCCCAGCCAAAACACATAGGAAGTGGTGAAGGGCGGGCGTTTTGGGGCTGTCTTTTGTAAACTTGACCTTCAAAAAGTGCTGATTTTCAGCCTACTTTTAATAAATGCTTTTTGATTTTGCTGATTTTCAGCCTACTTTGAATAAATGCTTTTTGATTTTGCTGATTTTCAACCTACTTTGAATAAATAATTGACTTTCATCTTTTTTGCCTTCTCCGTTTGTGGGAGAAAAGGAAAAATACATGTCTATTATTTGGCAAATCTAAAATACGGACTTATTACTTTTTTTATGTAACATGCTTATTCTTAAGGTGAATGCGACCACTAGAAGCGGAAATTCAAATATAAAATGGTTTTTTCATGTTTTACCTAAGTTAACATTCAATATGAGGCGTGATCTTATGTTTCGTGATTATAATACACCACAAAGTAATTTTTGATGTCCTTGTTTAACTCCGAAACTTCTTACAATTCACAGCATTGCTAGAGAACGTTTTTATTGCGAAATATCATAGTATATTCTAAAACCATTTTATATTTGAATTTCCCGCTTCTAGTGGTCGCATTCACCTTAAACAACTGTTTACTTGAAGATAAAACGTGAAAACTAGTAAACAGTTGTTTTAAGAAATCTAACGTTTATGTCGCCGGTCAAAGTGGATAAAAGCGGTTAAAGTGGTAAAAAATTGTGTGTATTTACCAAACTCACCGTCCATAGGTTCCTCCTTGATCTTAATATCCTCAGGTTTGACCTTCGGCTCCTTGCGTTCCTTGTCGCGACGGGATCGCTTCTTGTCGCGATCGCGCTCGCGGTCCTTGTCGCGATCGCGGCGTTCGCGTCGGCGTTCCGAACGCGAGCGGGAACGACGACGACGGGCGTTCGTACTGGGGAATTGAGTTTTTATGAATTGGAAAATAATTTTTATTGTTATAACAAAGACGTAGTAAATAAAAAAACCGGCCAAGTGCGAGTTGGACTCACGCATGAAGGGTTCCGTACCGTTATCTATGAAAAAAGTATGTACAATAGGAATGGTCAAGTGTGAGTTACTTAAGTTGCACGTTATTTATAATAGATGGCGCTACTAGTATACAATTTTGCAATTAATATAAATTAACAGCCTTAATATACTTTTTTTTAATTTTTAGTATTTGTTGTTATAGCGGCNTAAATTCGCTTTGTTTGGTCTGGTAGACAAAGGGACGGCCTTCAGACGTTCCTCAGTGAGACATGTCGTGAGACGTGACAGAGGCACCCATCAGGAGAATTAACGGCATCAGTAGCGGCTAAGTTATCTAGGACACAGCTAATAATAGTTCAGACTGGTATAACTTGACAATGATGTTTTATGCATTTTATAACATTTCAGTCATTAATATAAGAAAAGATGGTAGATATACCTAAAAATTCGTAATACTTCTTATTCGAATGTGAACTCATCACATTTTGTGCGACATGTTATCTTTTTCAGGTTAGACTGGAAGCCGACCCCAAAATAGTTGGGAAAAGGCTAGGCAGATGATGTTGTTGTTATAGCGGCAACGGATATACATCATTTGTGAAAATTTCAGCATTCTAGCTATCACGGTTAATGAGATACAGCCTGGAGACAGACAGACAGACAACGAAGTCTTAGTAATAGGGTTCCGTTTTACCCTTTGGGTACGGAACCCTAAAAACTATAGAGACTATCTTGGTCCACGAAGAAGTTCGCACGGAACGCGTGGTACCGCTGAAGAAAGCTTGTAATCTCACAAAACTCAAAAAATCTTTCCAAAAAAACAAAATAAACTCACCGCTCAGCATCCTCGGGATCGCGTTCCCTGGCGTCGCGGTCGCGTTCACGTTCGCGGTCGCGGTCACGTCGCCGCGAGCGCGACCCCGAGCGGCGCCGCGACCGCGACCGCGACCTGCGGCGACCGCCTGCTGTCTCTGTAGCGGGGGAATTGTATGTTATAGACATGAACTGAGGGCACGTAAAGCCGGCTATAGAATGCTACTCAGTAGCACTCGTTGTTACAATTCCACATCAGAGGCCGTTATTTTTTATCGATGGGAAATCATCCCCTCCCGCTGTGGGTGACAGCGTGAGGGAGTGTCAGACTTTTACTGACTAAAACCCCCCGTGTTCCTTCGGGAGCCCATTGTGTGCCAGGGACAAGGTCACTCGTGCCAACAATCCTTTAACGCTATTGGGCTCCGCGGGGGTTATCAGAGGCTGATATTAGAACTTGTAGGTGATTAAATCTGCAGCGAGTGGGATAAGAAACTAGGACTGTAAAACAGTTGAAAAAATATTTTTAACTATTCGCTCGCTCTCCCGCTCTATATATCTACAACTCACGCGTCCGGTCAGGCCTGGCGTCGTGCCGCGTGGTGTCGCGCTGCTGGAGGCGGTATCGCTATATATCTACAACTCACGCGTCCGGTCAGGCCTGGCGTCGTGCCGCGTGGTGTCGCGCTGCTGGAGGCGGTATCGCTATATATCTACAACTCACGCGTCCGGTCAGGCCTGGCGTCGTGCCGCGTGGTGTCGCGCTGCTGGAGGCGGTATCGCTATATATCTACAACTCACGCGTCCGGTCAGGCCTGGCGTCGTGCCGCGTGGTGTCGCGCTGCTGGAGGCGGTATCGCTATATATCTACAACTCACGCGTCCGGTCAGGCCTGGCGTCGTGCCGCGTGGTGTCGCGCTGCTGGAGGCGGTATCGCTATATATCTACAACTCACGCGTCCGGTCAGGCCTGGCGTCGTGCCGCGTGGTGTCGCGCTGCTGGAGGCGGTATCGCTATATATCTACAACTCACGCGTCCGGTCAGGCCTGGCGTCGTGCCGCGTGGTGTCGCGCTGCTGGAGGCGGTATCGCTATATATCTACAACTCACGCGTCCGGTCAGGCCTGGCGTCGTGCCGCGTGGTGTCGCGCTGCTGGAGGCGGTATCGCTATATATCTACAACTCACGCGTCCGGTCAGGCCTGGCGTCGTGCCGCGTGGTGTCGCGCTGCTGGAGGCGGTATCGCTATATATCTACAACTCACGCGTCCGGTCAGGCCTGGCGTCGTGCCGCGTGGTGTCGCGCTGCTGGAGGCGGTATCGCTATATATCTACAACTCACGCGTCCGGTCAGGCCTGGCGTCGTGCCGCGTGGTGTCGCGCTGCTGGAGGCGGTATCGCTATATATCTACAACTCACGCGTCCGGTCAGGCCTGGCGTCGTGCCGCGTGGTGTCGCGCTGCTGGAGGCGGTATCGCTATATATCTACAACTCACGCGTCCGGTCAGGCCTGGCGTCGTGCCGCGTGGTGTCGCGCTGCTGGAGGCGGTATCGCTATATATCTACAACTCACGCGTCCGGTCAGGCCTGGCGTCGTGCCGCGTGGTGTCGCGCTGCTGGAGGCGGTATCGCTATATATCTACAACTCACGCGTCCGGTCAGGCCTGGCGTCGTGCCGCGTGGTGTCGCGCTGCTGGAGGCGGTATCGCTATATATCTACAACTCACGCGTCCGGTCAGGCCTGGCGTCGTGCCGCGTGGTGTCGCGCTGCTGGAGGCGGTATCGCTATATATCTACAACTCACGCGTCCGGTCAGGCCTGGCGTCGTGCCGCGTGGTGTCGCGCTGCTGGAGGCGGTATCGCTATATATCTACAACTCACGCGTCCGGTCAGGCCTGGCGTCGTGCCGCGTGGTGTCGCGCTGCTGGAGGCGGTATCGCTATATATCTACAACTCACGCGTCCGGTCAGGCCTGGCGTCGTGCCGCGTGGTGTCGCGCTGCTGGAGGCGGTATCGCTATATATCTACAACTCACGCGTCCGGTCAGGCCTGGCGTCGTGCCGCGTGGTGTCGCGCTGCTGGAGGCGGTATCGCTATATATCTACAACTCACGCGTCCGGTCAGGCCTGGCGTCGTGCCGCGTGGTGTCGCGCTGCTGGAGGCGGTATCGCTATATATCTACAACTCACGCGTCCGGTCAGGCCTGGCGTCGTGCCGCGTGGTGTCGCGCTGCTGGAGGCGGTATCGCTATATATCTACAACTCACGCGTCCGGTCAGGCCTGGCGTCGTGCCGCGTGGTGTCGCGCTGCTGGAGGCGGTATCGCTATATATCTACAACTCACGCGTCCGGTCAGGCCTGGCGTCGTGCCGCGTGGTGTCGCGCTGCTGGAGGCGGTATCGCTATATATCTACAACTCACGCGTCCGGTCAGGCCTGGCGTCGTGCCGCGTGGTGTCGCGCTGCTGGAGGCGGTATCGCTATATATCTACAACTCACGCGTCCGGTCAGGCCTGGCGTCGTGCCGCGTGGTGTCGCGCTGCTGGAGGCGGTATCGCTATATATCTACAACTCACGCGTCCGGTCAGGCCTGGCGTCGTGCCGCGTGGTGTCGCGCTGCTGGAGGCGGTATCGCTATATATCTACAACTCACGCGTCCGGTCAGGCCTGGCGTCGTGCCGCGTGGTGTCGCGCTGCTGGAGGCGGTATCGCTATATATCTACAACTCACGCGTCCGGTCAGGCCTGGCGTCGTGCCGCGTGGTGTCGCGCTGCTGGAGGCGGTATCGCTATATATCTACAACTCACGCGTCCGGTCAGGCCTGGCGTCGTGCCGCGTGGTGTCGCGCTGCTGGAGGCGGTATCGCTATATATCTACAACTCACGCGTCCGGTCAGGCCTGGCGTCGTGCCGCGTGGTGTCGCGCTGCTGGAGGCGGTATCGCTATATATCTACAACTCACGCGTCCGGTCAGGCCTGGCGTCGTGCCGCGTGGTGTCGCGCTGCTGGAGGCGGTATCGCTATATATCTACAACTCACGCGTCCGGTCAGGCCTGGCGTCGTGCCGCGTGGTGTCGCGCTGCTGGAGGCGGTATCGCTATATATCTACAACTCACGCGTCCGGTCAGGCCTGGCGTCGTGCCGCGTGGTGTCGCGCTGCTGGAGGCGGTATCGCTATATATCTACAACTCACGCGTCCGGTCAGGCCTGGCGTCGTGCCGCGTGGTGTCGCGCTGCTGGAGGCGGTATCGCTATATATCTACAACTCACGCGTCCGGTCAGGCCTGGCGTCGTGCCGCGTGGTGTCGCGCTGCTGGAGGCGGTATCGCTATATATCTACAACTCACGCGTCCGGTCAGGCCTGGCGTCGTGCCGCGTGGTGTCGCGCTGCTGGAGGCGGTATCGCTATATATCTACAACTCACGCGTCCGGTCAGGCCTGGCGTCGTGCCGCGTGGTGTCGCGCTGCTGGAGGCGGTATCGCTATATATCTACAACTCACGCGTCCGGTCAGGCCTGGCGTCGTGCCGCGTGGTGTCGCGCTGCTGGAGGCGGTATCGCTATATATCTACAACTCACGCGTCCGGTCAGGCCTGGCGTCGTGCCGCGTGGTGTCGCGCTGCTGGAGGCGGTATCGCTATATATCTACAACTCACGCGTCCGGTCAGGCCTGGCGTCGTGCCGCGTGGTGTCGCGCTGCTGGAGGCGGTATCGCTATATATCTACAACTCACGCGTCCGGTCAGGCCTGGCGTCGTGCCGCGTGGTGTCGCGCTGCTGGAGGCGGTATCGCTATATATCTACAACTCACGCGTCCGGTCAGGCCTGGCGTCGTGCCGCGTGGTGTCGCGCTGCTGGAGGCGGTATCGCTATATATCTACAACTCACGCGTCCGGTCAGGCCTGGCGTCGTGCCGCGTGGTGTCGCGCTGCTGGAGGCGGTATCGCTATATATCTACAACTCACGCGTCCGGTCAGGCCTGGCGTCGTGCCGCGTGGTGTCGCGCTGCTGGAGGCGGTATCGCTATATATCTACAACTCACGCGTCCGGTCAGGCCTGGCGTCGTGCCGCGTGGTGTCGCGCTGCTGGAGGCGGTATCGCTATATATCTACAACTCACGCGTCCGGTCAGGCCTGGCGTCGTGCCGCGTGGTGTCGCGCTGCTGGAGGCGGTATCGCTATATATCTACAACTCACGCGTCCGGTCAGGCCTGGCGTCGTGCCGCGTGGTGTCGCGCTGCTGGAGGCGGTATCGCTATATATCTACAACTCACGCGTCCGGTCAGGCCTGGCGTCGTGCCGCGTGGTGTCGCGCTGCTGGAGGCGGTATCGCTATATATCTACAACTCACGCGTCCGGTCAGGCCTGGCGTCGTGCCGCGTGGTGTCGCGCTGCTGGAGGCGGTATCGCTATATATCTACAACTCACGCGTCCGGTCAGGCCTGGCGTCGTGCCGCGTGGTGTCGCGCTGCTGGAGGCGGTATCGCTATATATCTACAACTCACGCGTCCGGTCAGGCCTGGCGTCGTGCCGCGTGGTGTCGCGCTGCTGGAGGCGGTATCGCTATATATCTACAACTCACGCGTCCGGTCAGGCCTGGCGTCGTGCCGCGTGGTGTCGCGCTGCTGGAGGCGGTATCGCTATATATCTACAACTCACGCGTCCGGTCAGGCCTGGCGTCGTGCCGCGTGGTGTCGCGCTGCTGGAGGCGGTATCGCTATATATCTACAACTCACGCGTCCGGTCAGGCCTGGCGTCGTGCCGCGTGGTGTCGCGCTGCTGGAGGCGGTATCGCTATATATCTACAACTCACGCGTCCGGTCAGGCCTGGCGTCGTGCCGCGTGGTGTCGCGCTGCTGGAGGCGGTATCGCTATATATCTACAACTCACGCGTCCGGTCAGGCCTGGCGTCGTGCCGCGTGGTGTCGCGCTGCTGGAGGCGGTATCGCTATATATCTACAACTCACGCGTCCGGTCAGGCCTGGCGTCGTGCCGCGTGGTGTCGCGCTGCTGGAGGCGGTATCGCTATATATCTACAACTCACGCGTCCGGTCAGGCCTGGCGTCGTGCCGCGTGGTGTCGCGCTGCTGGAGGCGGTATCGCTATATATCTACAACTCACGCGTCCGGTCAGGCCTGGCGTCGTGCCGCGTGGTGTCGCGCTGCTGGAGGCGGTATCGCTATATATCTACAACTCACGCGTCCGGTCAGGCCTGGCGTCGTGCCGCGTGGTGTCGCGCTGCTGGAGGCGGTATCGCTATATATCTACAACTCACGCGTCCGGTCAGGCCTGGCGTCGTGCCGCGTGGTGTCGCGCTGCTGGAGGCGGTATCGCTATATANCCTTTAGGTTCAAAACGTCCACTCTCCCAAAACGTCCACTCTCCCGAAACGTCCACTTCCCAAAATGGCAATTCCCAAAACGTCCACTCTCCCAAAACGTCCACTTTCCCAAAACGACTACAAATCTACAATTCCCAAAATGTCCACTTCCTGTAACGTTAACTCTCAAAACGTCCACTTTCTAAATACTTACTTTTATTTACTTACTAGCTTCCACCAGCGGTTTCACCCGCTTCCCGAGGGAACTATTTCCCGTACCCAGATAAACCTATATGTTACTCTGATATATAAGCTATATGTCTGCCAAGTTTCATCAAAATCCGTCCTGTGGTTCCTGAGATTAGCGTGTGCAAACAGACAAACTTTCAAACATACAAACAATTTTTTTTTCGAATTCTTACTCTTTTTCCATTAACTTAATAACCCTACATATATGTATAGATTGTAGTCCTGTTTAGAAAAGGAACGATAATGCGTTACTTTTATAATAGAGGAAATATAGGGCAAATGTTAATTTTGTGAACTAGACGTGTTGGGAGTAGACGTTTTGGGAGTAGTCGTTTTGAGAAATGGACTATTTGGGAAGTTGGTCGTTTTGGGAAAGTGGACGAAATGGGAAATAAACATTTTGGGAATTGCCATTTTGGGAAGTGGACGTTTCGGGAGAGTGGACGTTTTGGGAGAGTGGACGTTTTGAACCTAAAGGGAAATAATCATCATCTACACCAATATTATAAAGCTGAAGAGTTTGTTTATTTGAACGCTCTAATCTCAGGAACTACTAGTCCGATTTAAAACATTCTTTCAGTGTTAGATAGCCCATTTATCGAGGAAGGCTATAGGTTACTTTTTATCCGTGTGCGCGCAGTAGTTCACACGGGAAAGCGGGTGAAACCGCTGGCGGAAGCTAGTAGGCTTATAATATCCACATTAAAAACCTGTCAATCATCAGTTCCACTTACCCAGCCTCCTCGGCAGCCACCCCTTAACGGTGCGAGCCCTCTCCACGTCAACGAGCACACGTTTGCCGTCAATCTTCTTGCCGTCGGCGTGTTTGTACGCGGCTGCAATATCAAGAACAGCTGTAGCGACCGACAACCGGACAGAACCACGAGGCTGGACTAGTCATGACACCTTATTGAGAGTATAACTTTAATATGTTGAACGCCAAGTCTTCTTATCTCACTCGCTGCAGGTTTAATTACCTAGCAAGCCCTAGTGTCAGCGTTTTCTCAAATCCGCCTGACAGCCTCTGACTGCTACTGAGTAGCATTCGAGGACGACGACTTTACGTGCCCTCCCAGGCACGGGGGTGTAACACCGCCAACTTCCAAACTCCGGGCTGCTTTGTGAAAGTTTCTAAAACCCACAAAGCTATTTCGGCCTGAGCCGGGAATCGAACCCGAGACCTGTGATCGGCAGTCGCGCTATGCGACCACTAGACCAACGAGGCAGTTGCCAATTGTCCGACAAACAATAGATTTTCTATTGTGTCTGAGACCGACGGCGTTCAATAACTTAAGTTTCAAATGCAACATCAGCCTACCTCAATCAAATTTCTTCAATAGATGTTCAACCTTATCACAATAGTGGAAGGTTAATGTTCGATTGGTAAAATTTTACAGATTCGGGTAGGTTGACTTGCTAATAGACCCAAGTTTAACGATAACATAAGCTTCCGTCTTATAGTGTCAGTGAACTTGGCCTAAAGATATTAACGGTGAAAAGTTCATTGGAATAAAAGATATACTGAAGCAGTCTCTTTTGCGAACTTTTAGGAAATGTTTTTAAAACAAAAAATATATGATATATCAGATAAGAATTTGAAAACTGATGTGGTATAAGTTTTGAAAAAAAAAACGTTTTTTTTAGGTTTATTTTTAAATAACAAAAGAAAATTTTTGGACAACTGGTCTTAGCCAGCATTGATAAGTATTTTTCAGTCAAATCATATTCAACCATAATTGTTTGGCTTTTTAAACTGAAATATTATGAACGTCTAAAGTTATACTTACTCAAAAAGGTGTCAATTACATTTTTAGTATATCGAAGCCACGCGGTTCTGTCTCATTTTATGATAATCTTTTGTGCACATCGTCAAATATTTACATTTAATTAACTTTGATTTAACAAATAAATAAAAAATATTTTTTTAATTTCCATTTATGTTTAAAATTGAAAATGAATAATAGATTAGCTATACTTTGCAAAGTGACCAAAAATTATCAACTTTGCCCAGATGTGCATAAAAGACGTTATATTAGTTTCAATGGACAATTAATTATTATTGTGATTTTTTTACCTATATTGTGGAGTAGTCCTTGTTAAGACCATATAAATAGACCATATTCGTGTCTAAAAGAGGTCAAAAATACGTCTAAAATACTTTTTGAGGTCAAAAGATAAACCTTTTTAGACACGAATACATTATATTTTTTTGTTATAAATAATACAACCTGTAAAGATTCACTTCCCGACCGACAAAAGCCGGGTACCGTCCAACTTGCAACTTTGACCGGTCATTCCGCGAAATTCACCGGTCAAAGTGTTAAAAACATTAATATAGTAATAAAAATGTTTTGTATACCTACTTTTTTATACCTACCGACCAAGCCGAGCGACCATTTTTAATGAAAAACTCTAGAATATCAAAAAATCATACCCACCATATGAATACCTACCGTTTGAAAATTTACCACTTTTTTACTTACAAACCCCGCGTTTTTATCCGTTTAACGGCGATTGTACACATTACCTGGTGCGCTTTACTTACTTTATCCCATGCGCAAATTACGAAATAACTAAACACTTATCCAATCAAAAAATTTTATATAAAAAAAAATACTACTTTCAATCAAAAACTTTCGTTTATATCAATTAAAATTACTTTCAAGACAAAAAAAAACGAATTTAAACTACTATTTGACGAAAACATTTTTTTTTTGCGTTTTTCGACATCCCGACACCTTTTTCGGCCGGTTATGAAGGCCTTAACGCCTAAATATGTATATATAAAATTTTATTTTGTATGTATGTTGGTTTCTTACCACATACAAACCTATTGGGTGTACTCGAATGTCGCTACGGCAAGTCTGGGTCGAAAAAGAAAAATTACTTATTAATATAATATGCGGAAGTGGACGAACCTTTACATCGTACATTGTCGGAGGAGATCGAATTTTTCGTTGGACAATTTGCGAAATAACTGGTTAAAGTTGAAAATAAAATGTTGAAAATGTTTCTATTATTAAAAACGTCCGAATTTAATTTTCAAAAAGTTATGTAAAAAAAAATGTTATACCTATGTATTGCTAGGATTTTTTTTATTTATTTGCATTTCAAAATCTGGCTAGCAAATTATCAAAAAAAAAACCTTTTTAAGAATTTTAAAAGGTAAGAACGCGTAAAAATTAGTACCAAACACTTCATTTTGTCTGTTTTGCACACAATATAATTTAAATTATATTTTTTACGAGTGTAATCGTAGTAACTTCAATAAAAAAATGCGGATATTTTGAAAAAAATACTGCAAATAAAATCTAGCTTGGTCTGGCAGTTACAATCAATTATAAGCATTAACAAATATTCAACTGAAAAAAATTATCGTAGCTTTAAAATATTGCAAAAAATAAATAAATAATTACAAAAAAAATATAGACAGTCAAATAAACAATAAAATTGCAAAAAAAAATCCTAAAAAATAGAAAAAATCCAGAGACAATCTCCTCCGAGAATGTCTCAACTCCCGCGCATCGACAAAATGGCGCCAGGAGGTATCACCATTACAACCTTTATTCATTAAACTTTTTAAACAATACTGGCAACACTTTTCCTTTTTATATATCATGTTTGGTGTATCGTTATAATGGTGATAAATAATTATAAAAAAATAAATAAATATTTTTATATTTTTGACAGATCGTTGTGTTGGTTCTGTGGTGTAGTTAAGATTGGTTACTTTAAATCTAGTTATTTGAGATTTTTGTTAATAACCGTAGGTAATAACCGTAGGTAATAACTTTACAATTTACCCTTCATAACTTTAGGTTTTACCCTCCATTGCTATTAACTTTTTTATTTACCCTACGTAAATTAGGTTAGAAATTTACTCCCCATATATTTTATCCATACTTGTTAATGTTACCCTTCAAAATGTGTTACCCAAACAGACTTTACCCCTTAAGCCTGGTCCTAGCAAGAAACAATACGTTTTGCTTGCGAAAGGCGTTTGTTCGACGAAGCATGTCAAAAAAAGCTTTAATAAGCAACCTCAAGCAAAATGAATCGTTTATTTTTACTGATTACCCTACACCCACGTTACCCCATAACCTTCGCCTCCTTAACTGGTTACCTTTTACCCACTTTACCCCATACCCATCGCCTACTTTACGCGTCACCCTTTACCCATTTTACTGCTTACTCTACACCCCGTAACCCCGTACCAATCGCCTACTTTACCCGTTACCCTGACCTACGTTACTCGTTACCCTTTACCTACTTTACTGTTTACCCTTGACCCCCGTTACCCTACACCACATCACCATCACGTGGTCTGCGCGTCACGCTATCGGAAAGCCACTCACAGTGCATGTCGCGTTCGTGTTCGTACTCGATGAAGGCGTATCCGCGCGGCTTGTTGCTGTCCTTGTTGAATATCATGCATATCTGGTGACGGAGAAGAAGATGCTATATTGTTAGCCATTTATTCAAAGTAGGCTGAAAATCAGCACTATTTGAAGGATTTTTTTACAAAATACAGCCCCCAAAACGCCCACCCTTCACCACTTCCTATGTGTTTTAGCTGGAAAGAAGAAATGGTGGAACAAACTCCCCCGCAACACTAGTCTGTCTGTATGGTTTGAAGAATTGCCTCTATACAAAGTTAATAAATTAATACATGAAGTATACAATTTGGGCTGCGGGTCGTTCGAAAGAGTTACCGCGGCCCTGGCACACAAAGGGCTCCCGAAGGAACACGGTGGGTTTTAGTAGTAAAAGTCTGACACTCCCTTACACTGTCGCCCACAGCAAATTGGAAATTTGGTTTAGGTCAGATAGGCAGTCGCTCCATGTTAAGAACATGCTACATCCTTTTGGTTGATACAGAGTAAAACATAATTGGGATTACCAAATCTACTTACTTTTTTAATAGCTCCATAACCTTCAAATTCTCTCCTTAACTTAGATTCTGAAGTATCATAGTTCTGTAAACAAATAACATAGAATATATAGCCAACTACTGCAGTGGTCTAGTATTTTCACAGGGCAACTGCTATGCATGGAGTCTTGAGTACAATAAGCTGTGGGTTTTTAAGAATCATCAAACATATGTACCAATAATGAAGCTAAGCCTTGTTGTCAAAATGATGGCGTAGGCACCATCGAAGCCGTAGGGTTGTCACTTGGTAGTAGTGACTTAAATGTCTGTCAAACTTTAGTTCATATTTTGGTCAAATGCAAGCTAGCGCGGTAGTTCTTGACGTGACAGTCAGTACTGACAGCACTGGTAAAGGTACATAAATGCTCGTCAATGCGCATGCGTGTGTGAGTGTGACGTTACGAGCTTTAGTAGGTAGCTTCCCAACTGTTCTACATATATTTAAACTGTGCTGGAAGGTAGTGAATGATACACCCTTGCATTGGATAACATGTTAATGTTGGTCCTAGGCCTGATCCCTCTTCAGCCGTGTCTGTATAAGACTATGAGAGTGAGGGAATAGGGATTGCACCTGTTTCTGCACAAGTGTGTGCACTTTAATATGTCCTGTGCAGTTGGCTGATCTCCTTAAACAGAAGAGCTGCCATGATCTCATAGCGGCCTGAACGCCATTATATATAGCTTTTGAGGCTAATGAGAAAACCATTTATGTAGATCTTATGGAAATAAATTCTTACTATCTCCAAGTAATTTTTTTATTTCACAACATCACTAGTTGCACGGTTTGAAAAAGTTGAAATTTATTTAAGGCTATCTAACATTCCCCTGCGGGGCCCACTAGGGCCAGAGCCCGTCGGGGCTGCGGGTTGTTCAAAAGAGTTACCGCGGCCCTAGCACACAAAGGGCTCCCGAAGGAACATGGTGGGTTTTAGTCAGTAAAAGTCTGACACTCCCTCCCGCTGTCACCCACAGCGAGAGGGGTCATACTGATGATTTCCCATAGATATAAAAAAATAAATAAGTGTCCATGGAGTTTCTTGCCCGTTCTTCTCCACAAGACCCACTCTTTTGAACCGTGCAACTAGCTGGACTTTTCATAAGAGCTTTCATAGGCCTATTTGAAAAAAAAATGTGAGTTTAAGTTTGAGAGAAGCCGGCATTGTATGCCACGGACCAATGAACACTCCTTAATAAAATAATACATGCACATAACAATGGACAAAATATAATAATGCAGGCTGTGGTACTCACAATCCTAGCCACAAACAGAGTTTTGAAAGGGTCCATGGTGGCCCTCGCGTTGGTCGTGGGGTCCCATAGCGCGATCTCCTGCTCTAACTTGTACGCTGTCTGTTCGGCTCTCTCTCTCCTTCTGCGTTCCAGGCGTTCCTCTCTCGTCTCCACCCGCGTTGGTGGGGGTGTTTCTGATGGATGCTGTTGAGTAATACGAGGATTGAATAATATTTTATTTTGAAATGGAACTGTAGGGAAGAACTACTGCCCGTAAACGGCTAAAATACAGCCTATGTTCATTTGGATTGTCTAACTTGCCAATAGTAAAGGAATTGTTCAAATTGTTCAGTAGTTTCGGGGTTTTAGGATACAAACAAACAAACAAAATGTTCCGCCTTTAATATATTAATGTGGATTCATGGCCAGAGAAGGCAACTTTGTAGTGAAGTCCCAAATTTGGCAGTCATTACGGGTAGTCAGAAGCCAGAAAGTCTGACAACCAGTCTTACCAAGGGGTGCCAGGTTGCCCAGTCTTCGTGAGTTTTCGGTAGAAGTTTTTGGATTACGAATATCTTTCCCATGATTTAGCTGCTTTTAATTGGTTTGTTAATACACGTTAAAGGCTCAACATATTAATATAGTTTTCTTCAAATAAAGTTTTTATATATTTAGATTTTATCNGGTTGGGGAGGTCAGATAGGCAGTCGCTCCATGTAAAACATTGGTTGCTGACCCCAAAATAGTTGGGAAAAGGCTAGGCAGATGATAGTGAAGTCCCAAATTCAAAGGTTCCAGATAAAGTTCTATATAGCTATCTGACAGATAGTGACAGAAACGTTTTTAATTTTGACAATTTTATAATGGCATTATAAGTTAGCTAGGCACCTCTGAAACAGAGTTAATATGTAAAATTGCTAGATTTTTCCTTTTTAATGAACACTTTCTCAGTCTCCCCGTGAAGTATTTCAGTTACATGTCGCATGGTCTTAATTAGAAACGAAACTCAAGACAAAAGACGAACAATGTATCTTTAAATTAGCATCATGCAGCATTTTGATGCAGACAATGCAAAAAAAAGAAAGTGCTATAATTTCTGTCACAAACATAGCAACAACAGTAAAGACCACGACTCATAAAATTCCAGTTTAACAAACTTGTACCGGGCAAGCTAATTAATTTTACAAAATTTGCCGTATGCAAATACAAAATGGTTTTTTGTCGAACTAACCTCAAAAATGTTGAGGAAGGCACCGACGCCATCGTAGCCTTTTTGTTTCTTCTCGTGAGGGAGTTTTGCAGCTGGAGGCAGGTAAGGAATCGGGTCCCTCGCCGCAAATAATGCCAGTAAATTCGGTGGCAAAAACTGCGTCATTTTACCAAGCAACTATTGTCCATCCAATTTAAACACCTTACTACACTATAAACACACACATTACATAGTCCTCAACTAAGTTTACACCCTAACTTAAATATTTTAACACTAATCGGTACTTATTTAATTGTTTTTTTATTAAATTTTACTAAAATGGAAAATGGATTGATAACACGCTTTCGGCGGCCATTGATGGTGAATTTTTATTTATGGACTGGGTTACCAACGCAAAAAATCAAAGTATGTAAAGGTGTGAACATACTATGAATATGCTTCGACTTCGATGTATAAATATAAAACGCATATACCTGCTCCGTTCCGTCGTGGGTAAAAAAAGAAAACAAAATAGAAACCAAACAACACAGTTTTTATTCTGTAACTATTAAAACATCCTCAAAAGCACTACAACTAGAGCTGTGATACTCAAACTGAGCATAAGTACGCAACCTAGACACCATATCAATCGCAAATGTCGTCCACAGCACGAATTCTCGCCATACAAGTGACCACGGACCCTGATGGCGTTCATATACGCTGGACCTGTAGGTGGCCTGTATGCTGGAGCTAGCTTTGACTTAGCCTCGGGTGGCTCCATCCAGTGTCCACTGTTGATCCGTGGTGTAACTCTGCGAACATTAAACTACAGAAACTATACTACACTATTGGCTAGTTCCAGATAGAGTTCTAGATAGCTATCTGACAGACCATGCCATAGAAAAGTAAGGGTCAACTCACACCAAGACGCGACGCGACGCGGCTTTGATTTAGCGCTGCGCAAGACGCGTCCTAAAATCGTACCATCAACGACGCAGCGAGACGCCGCGCATCACCACTGCATCAAGATGCGTCGCGCGGCGCCGCGCGGCGTCTCGAGGTACAGCGCTGCGCGGCGCAACGTATCTGAATTCTCACAATTAAATGTGTATCGTTTCGTGTAGTGAATAAAGTATATTTTGAGTCGCTCTATGTAAAATTCGCGCACAGCGTCGCGTCGCGTCGCGTCTCGGTGTGAGTTGACCTTTATGAAAATTAAAAACATTTCTATGGCATTATCTGTCAGACAGTCATTTAGAACTTGATCTGGAGCCTATGAAACTGGCGATATGTATAGGATATCACGTGATACTAGCTGCCGCTAGCGGTTTCACCCACGTCCCATGGGAACTACTCCACGGACCCGGATAAAAAGTAGCTTATAGCCTTCCTCGACAAATGGGCTATTTAACACTGAAATAATTTTTCCAATCGGACCAGTAGTTCCTGAGATTAGTGAGTTCAAACAAAGAAACTCTTCAGCTTTATAATATTAGTTTAGATTAGATGTGAGCTACCTTGGGAAGAAACCAACTAAGGGTGCTCAAAACTGCCACAAAACAAAGATATAAGTTGGTTTGCTACTTTGAATTTACGTTGTATTATTATTTGTGTACTTAACAGTTAATAGTCATTTTTTATAAATAAAGAGAATGATGTTCCACCTTTCACATGAGACCATATGCCTTGTTTTTAACACTTTTTACACTAATTTTACAAAGATAAATTGTGAGTATGTTTATTATAGTTTCACTCAAAAACTACACTATAGAATTCGACAGTTATTTCACCACTATTTACAAAATTATCCTCAAATAACAAAGGCTATATTTTATCCGGGTACAAGAAGAGAAAAGAGGGTAGTTCCTTCAGAACACGCTTTAACTATAAATACAAACAGCTAAAAATAAATCAAAAGTCTTTATTCCATATTTTTCCATGCGAATACAAATATGAGTACAGCACACAAACACAGTATTAGAACGAGGACTAGGCCCCAGACAAGGCCCATTTTTTTTCCGTAACACAAGTTCTCTCCATGTAATGGCCCACGAAACCTGAAGGCATTTTGATAAGCTGGCCCTGTTGGGCCAGGCCTGAAAATTGGCCTTGGATTATTCGCAGGCTTCGGGTTCTGCATCCAGCCGCTGTTACCGAACTGTTAATTCTGTGAACATTAAACTAAAGAAATTTGACTACAATCTGTCTAAAAGTACAAACGATAGCAGCTAAACTTATCCTACGAAATTTTACATCGAACATTAACCTTCCACTGTGGTGATAAGGTCTATTGAAGAAATTTTGACAGATGGTAACCTACGTCTGTACTAAACTCCGTTTTGGTTAGGTATTTTACTAAAGATAAACTTTCGGTCGGTTAAATGCTTAAGCGTTAAAGGATAAAGTTACGAAAATAGTTCCTCCTATCACATGACGACCTCACGTACTAGACTAATTTACGGATAAAAGTTGGTTAATCACTTTTTAATTCCTTCAAACCATACAGACAGAATTCTGTTGCTGGGGGGTTTGTTCCACTTTTTCTTCTCTCCAGCTAAAACACAGAGGAAGTAGTGAAGGGCGGGCGTTTTTGGGGCTGTCTTTTGTGAACTTGACCTTCAAAAAGTGCTGGTTTTCAGCCTTCTTCGAATAAATGATTATCTTTTTCATCTTAAAACTATTACAGTTACAAAAATCAAGAGCGGCTATTAGACCTTCTATACTATTTACATTACTAATGTGAAAGTTATCCCTACTAATATTATAAATGCGAAAGTAACTCTGTCTGTCTGTCTGTTAAGTTTCACGCCTAAACCAGTGAGCCGATTTTGATGAAATTTGCTACAGAGATAGAATAGACTCTGAGGAACAACATAGGTTACTTTTTTCCGGGTACGAGAAATAGTTCCCTCGGGAAGCGGGCAAAGCCGCTGGCAGAAGCTAGTAGTATATAAGTAAACAAGGAGCATGTACGTGTGCATCTTAAATCTTACTGTCGGATGCACACAAAAAGTTAATTATTTATTAAATACTAACCGCTCCCACCGGTTTCACCTACGTCCTGAAGGACCTACTTCCCGTACCTGTCTAAAAACTAGCCTATATCCTTTCTCAGGCAACAGACTATCTGTGTACCAAAATTCATTTAAACCAATTCAGTACCATTAGCGTGAGAGCTCGTGGCTAAGTCGAAGCCACGCGAATCGATCGATCATAAAGTTAGGCAACGCTTGGCGCGGTAGGTCCGTGGATGGGTTTCGAAAGGCACGATAAATTGGTGGATCCCTGCGTCATTCGACCGCCTCTGGCAGTCGTCACGGATAGGCAAGCCAGAAAGTCAGCCAGTCTTACTAATGGGTATTGAGTTGTCCAGGTAACTGGGTTGTGAAGGTCAAACAGGCAGTCGCTCCATGTGCACACTGGTTCTCAGCTGCATCCGGTTAGACTGGAAGCCGAACCCAGCACAGTTGGGAAAAGGCTAGGCAGATGATGAGTACCTTTGGCGTGAAAACCCGAAAGACTGAGTTAGGCGGTCGAGCTCTCATTATACAATTTTATTGAACTAAAAAAAAGAAAAACGAACAAGGAACTGGCACAACTTATCATGTATATTCTAAAACCACTAATACAGTCGTTACAATAACCACAATAGTAGATATCACAGCACCTATAATGTAAACGACGTTCATGTGTTGACCTATCCAGGTATCTTCCCCAAGCAAATCCATTGTTTAACGTTCTTATAAATTCGCCTCAGCTTTGGCAGTAAAATCCAGTTTTAAGTCTGCAAAAAAAAGCTGAGGGTAGTAAAATTTATAGAAATACAGTCGACAGCAAGTCAGTGTACACAAATCTGTCAAATTACTGCGATCGATTTTCAACCTTATCACAGTAGTGGAAGGTTAATGTTTGATTGGTAAAATTTGACAGATATTACAGACTAGCTTCTGCCAGTGGTTTCACCCGCGTCCCGTGGGAACTACTCGGCGCACCCAGATAAAAAGTATTCTATAGCCTTCCTCGATAAATGGGCTATCTAACACTGAAAGATTTTTTTAAATCGGACCAGTGGTTCTTGAGATTAGCGCGTTCAAACAAACAAACAAACTCTTCAGCTTTATAATATTAGTAAGTATACATTTTGTGTACACTGACTTGCTGTCGACTGTACTAGCTTGCTCTCATGGTTTCTGCCGCTTCCTGAGGCAACTACTTTCCGTACCCGGATGAAGAGAACTGTCTGTGTTATTATGATTGTAAGGTTAATTACTGCCAAGTTCCGTTCAACTGTATTTGCATAAAGTAACAAACATACACACTCAATAATATCAGTATTATTATAATATTTTTACTTTATAATATCAGTCTTCTTCTTATCTCACTCGCTGCAGGTTTAATCACATAACAAGCCCTAGTGTCAGAGTTTAATCAAATCCGCTCGACGGTCTCTCACGTGGAATTATAACTACGACTGCTACTAACATACGAGGACGCCAGCTTTACGTGCCCTCAGACATGGGAGTGTAACACAGCCATCTTTCAAACTTCAGGCTGCTTTGTGATAGTTTCCAAAACCCACAAAGTGATTTCGGCCTGACCCGGGGATCGAACCTGAGATCCGTGCACGGCAGTAGCGCTATGCGACTACTAGACCAACGAGGCATAATATCAGTGTGATCATTGTGCCCAGTGCAGTTATGGCCGAGCGAGCAGAGGCTTTATCTAAGTGCCTAAACACACAATGCCGAGGATACGCGACCGAAGTTCGGCATGATTACGCCTGCTATTTGAATTACTGACGACACATTATGCCGAAATTACGTTGCGTTAAAGCGTACAGCGGAACTTCGGTCGGGCGTAAGTTCAGCGGCAATTCGGCGGCAACGTATTCTGTGCGCAACCGAAGTTCGGTTCGATCGAACATTGAATATACCTACACACAAGATTGCGCAACTGAATTTCTGCCGCGTAAGTTCGGCACTTATGGTGTGTCATATCAGCCGAATACGTTGGAACGTAAAATCAGCCGCGGAACTTCGGTCGCGTACGTTCGGCATAGTGTGTTTAGACACTAAAGCCGCAATAAGAAAAAAAAACTACTTTTCCAACAATACGTAATAAACGGATTTTATTAACATTTCATCACATTTTCCTACAAAATTACGTTACATATTTTTCTATTAGAACATTTTACAATTTTTTAATCCAATTTGTGTTTAGAGTTTCGTATAAAAATTACCATAAGAACAAGAATTGTTAGCAAACAGGCGAATACTACGAAAGTGCAAAGTAAAACTAGGGCCTTTTTCTTGTCAGCATTCGGCATGTAGCTGACACAGTACAGAGGATGGGTTCCCATCGCTGGGCAAGCTGAAAATAACACAAAAAAAATAAAAAAATGCTTTAGAAAAATACAACTTGTTTCTAAATTAATTTTAATTTCTAAAATAAAGAATTTCATGTTGGATTACAAGGACTTAGTTGAGATTTTTTTGAGAAAATCCTTCTAAAAATGATTTTAATAGACATTAACTCATTAAATATCTATAAGATACAACTATAAGATACCATTTCACCGGCCGGAATCGCCATGTGCACAAATCTCAAAGCAAATAAGTATATTTACGCGTGGAAGGCCGAGGAAACGCAACAATAGTAATAATAGTAGCTCAATAAATTATTTTAGCTCAATTGACACGCAGGTATACAATAGAACGATCACAAGAATAAACTTTAAGGCCATATTTATACATAGGAGTATAAGCAGCGGTCTCGTAGTACCTTTAGCAGAGGGAAAAGTACGACAACGACGTCTCCGGATGAAGAAATTCTCTAGTACAGCTGTTCTTAGGGATAGACTAGACGGTCAATTAAATTGTGTAATATTTCAATAAAATCTAAGCCACTAACAATCATTGCGCAATCTTCAATATTAGCCTTATATGGCCCAAAAAATTGCTCGATTTAATATTGCGCAATTAAATTGATCGTCTATGTAGCCCCTTGACATTATCACACGTCAAGGCGGGTTCATTTGTTACAAATGTGCAAGCAGCTTTAAACAAAAACATTTTTTTCTACTTACCACACCGTGTACAGGTTCGCGGCATTTTTGAACTTTTTCATCTAAAAAAATAAAATTACACTTTCACTTATTCAATTAATTATTCATTATTTCATGAAAAATTACTTTAGAAATAGAATTATAGGGATTTTTTAAATATTTTTGAAATATTGTAGGGTTTTCAATTAAAATTGGTAAGTAAAACCCTACCTATTTATAAAAACATCTCAATTGAGTACATACATTGAAATAACTTAAAATTATAAATTGTTAGGTTGTTTGTCTTTATTGTTAAAAGAGTTTGTGGCTAAATACCAGAGTTCCTCCGTGTTTTGGAATGCACGATAAATTGGTCCTGTTTGTTATTTGAACATCTTTGGCAGTCGTTACGTGTAGTCCGAAGCCAGAAAGACTGACAACCGGTCTTACGTGGGTTATCGGGTTGCCCGGGTAACTGTGTTGAGTAGATCAGATAGGCAGTCGCTCCATGTAGCACACTGGTACTCAGCTGCATGCTGTTAGACTGGAAGCCGACACCAACATAGTTGGGAAAAGGCTAGGCAGATGATCATAGGTCTCATGTGATAGGTTAGGAACATTATTTCATGATAAATCTTTAACAAATATGTATATTTTTATGTTGAAAAAACAATCTTTTACCTAATTGTAAGTATTTAAGTCTTAGCCAAACTCAATGGCGGTTTGCAACTAACTTCAGAGCGCAAGCACGCGTTCAGACCCGTAGAAGTACAGACAACAGCAGGTCAACGTATACGAATCTGTCAAATTTTACCAATCGAACATTAAACTTCCACTATTGTGATAAGGTTGAAAATCTATTGCAGCTATTTGACAGATTGTGGTAACTTGATGTGTTGTCGTCTGTACTAGTCGAAGTCTTCTAAAAGTGGTTTGTATAAAAAAAAATCTAATCTAATAGTTCCTGAGATGAGCGCGTTCAAGCAAATTCTTTCAGCTTTATAATAATACTAGCTTCCGCCAGCGGTTTCACAAGCTTCCCGAAGGAACAAATTCCCGCACCCGGATAAAATATAGCCTATGTTACTCGGGGATAGTGTAGCTTCCCAACAGTGAAAGAATTTTTCAAATAAGTTCAGTAGTTTCAGAGCTTTTAGGGTACAAACAAACAAAAAATGTTTTCTTTTTATTATATGAGTATAGAAGATAAATAATCTACTTACTTACATAAATTATTTAGATTCCTTTTAACTATATTCTCATTCTGGTACTTGATTGGCAGTTTAATAATTTTTTGTTTTTTGTATACTTATAAATAATGGGCCTAAATTAAATTATATCTAAAAATATTATATTCTGTTTCTATTTACTTGTAATTTGTCAGTACGTTTGATTTATTTATGTCAGAATTTCAAGATTTGTCAATGTTATAAAGGAGGCTAGGTTTTATCATGCTTGTCAAACTTTATGGCGCTTCGGAAAACCGTCCCAGCAGGGCCGATTAGTGCCAGAGCCTGCCGGGGCTGCGGGATTGTTCGCGAGTTACCTTGTCCCTGGCACACAAAGGGCTCAAGAAGGAACAGGGTGGGTTTTAGTCAGTTAAGTCTGACACTCCCTCACGCTGTCACCCACAGCGGAAGGGGTCAAATCATGATTTCCCATCGACAAAAAAAAAGTTTCACAGGTTCCAGACAAAGTTCTAAATAGATAACTGGCAGATAATTGCCATAGGAATGTTTTTATTTTGACTACTTTTATATGGCCGATAAACTGGCCGAGAAAGTCGTTACAGTCAAAAGCATGAAACTGACAACCGGCCTTAGGCTGGTTTTAGTTTTACGCCGACGGCACGCTCACCGTCAGCGCTCATAGCTCAGCGCGTAGTTTGTCAGCGCTGAGGCTCAGCGTGGCTCGTTTTAGTATCGTACTGACCGCCATACTGGCGCCATACGCGCTGACGACGTCCGCTCCGCTCGACGCTAGAACGCTCACTGAAAGCAGAGGCGCTCGGGCGATCGTCAGCGCCGACAGCTACGCGGGGCCGACGCGCGACGCGTACGGCCGCGTAGCTATCAGCGCTGACCACTGTGCGCGCTGATAGGTACGCATCATTTAAAAACGCTTCCTAGAAGTCCATATATCTCGGCCATCAGCGCTGACGGTGCGCGTGCCGTCGGCGTAAAACTAAAACCAGCCTTACGTGGGTTATCGGGTTGCCCGGGTAACTGGGTTGAGTAGATCAGACAGGCAGTCGCTCCATGTGGCACACTGGTACTCATGCATGCTGTTAGACTGGAAACCGACACCAACATAATTGAGAATTTTGAAGTAGGTAGATTTATCAATAAAACAACATAAAAATAAATGGTGCTTATATTGTGTATTTTATTTACAACTTCAAAAAATATATGCTAAGGATAAATTTTATACAAGGAAAAAGACACCATAAATACTGATTTTAAAGAGGACAGCAGGACATATTCTCTCAATATAAAAAAGTCACTCAACTGATGTACGGCGTGACGGCGGCTGTTCTCATATAAGGAGATCAGCCAGCTGCGCAGGACATATTATAGTGGCTGCACATTAGCTGTGACACAGGTGTACTCACTATTCCCTCACTCTCATAGCGCGATGGGACGGCACTCCGACACCACCGGAGAGAGATCACAAGCAGGACCGACTGCTACGCGATGCACAACTGATATATTAAAATTTTGGACACATTGCCACGAATTTAGTTGTGAACGACATTAAGTTTGGCGTGGACCATAGGTACTTATGTAACTTAAACCTAAAATACAGTAATGTCTGATAAAAGATTTGTAAACGAAAAATAGTTTATACTATATCATATGTAGTTGTGTAGTTGACTTCAAAAATTTTTTTTAAGGTTCCGTACCCCATTTTTTTAGGGTATAACAGAAAAAATATATAATAAGAATAACTACTAGATACATACAAAAAAAAATGCTTAAGCCTGATAACTGTTACACTGTTAAATAAGCTATATTATTGACAAGTTTCATCGAAATCCATTCAGTAGTTTTAGCCTGAAAGAGTAACAAACATATATACTTATGATCTCAAACACAATATCACATTTATAACATAAACTGTAAAAATTAAAAGTAAAAAAAAAAACTTTTAAAGAAAAAGCTTTTATTTAAAACCTCTAAAAAGAAGAAAATAAAATTTTGACAATAATAAAAGCTTGTCGCGAGTTTTAC
>NWSH02000002.1:491518-502932 GCA_002382865.2 Heliothis virescens | reverse complement strand
AGGCTCGGGGTTCTGCATCCAGCCGCTGTTACCGAACTTTGTTAATTCTGTGAACATTAAACTAAAAGAAATTTGACTACAATCTGTCTAAGAAGTACAAACGATAGCAGCTAAACTTATCTACGAAAAATTTTTTACATCGAACATTACCTTCCACTGTGGTGATAAGGTCTATTGAAGAAATTTTGACAGGATGGTAACCTCGTCTGCTTACTAAACTCCGTTTTGTTAGGTATTTTACTAAAGATAAACTTTTCGGTCGGTTAAATGCTTAAGCTTTAAAGGATAAAGTTACGAAAATAGTTCCTCACTATCACATGAACGACCTCCACGTACTAGACTAATTTACGGAATAAAAGTTGGTTAATCACTTTTTTAATTCCTTCAAACCATACAGACAGAATTCTGTTGCTGGGGTTTGTTCCACTTTTTCTTCTCTCCAGCTAAAACACAGGGAAGTATGAAGGGCGGGCGTTTTTGGGGCTGTTCTTTTTGTGAACTTGACCTTCAAAAAGTGCTGGTTTTCAGCCTTCTTCGAATAAAATGATTATCTTTTTCATCTTTAAAAACTATTTACAGTTACCAAAAATCAAGAGCGGCTATTAGACCTTCTATACTATTTACATTATAATGTGAAATTTATCCCTACTAATATTATAAAATGCGAAAGTAAACTCTGTCTGTCTGTCTGTTAAGTTTCACGCCTAAACCAGTGAGCCGATTTTGATTGAAATTTGCTACAAGATAGAATTAACTCTGAGGAACAACATAGGTACTTTTTCCGGTACGGAGAAATAGTTCCCTCGGGGAATGCGGGCAAAGCCGGCTGGCAAAGCTAGTAGTATATAAGTAAACAAGAGCATGTACGTGTGGCATCTTAAATCTTTACTGTCGGATGACCACACCAAAAAGTTAAATATTTATTAAATACAACCGCTCCCCACCGGTTTCACCTACGTCCTGAAGGACCTACTTCCCGTTACCTGTCTAAAAACTAGCCTAATGCCTTTCTCAGCCAAACAGACTATCTGTGTACCAAAATTCATTTAAACCAATGTCAGTACATTAGCGTGAGGAGCTCGTGGCTAAGTCGAAGCCACGCGAATCGATCGATCATAAAGTTTAGGCAAACGCTTTGGCGCGGTAGGTCCGTGGATGGGTTCGGAAAGGCACGATAAATTGGTGGATCCCTCGGCTCATTCGACCGCCTCTGGCAAGGTCGTCACGGATAGGAAGCCAGAAAGTCAGCCAGTCTTACTAATGGGTATTGATTGTCCAGGTAACTGGTTGTGAAGCGTCAAACAGGCAGTCGCTTCCATGTGCACACTGGTTCTCAGCTGCATCCGGTTTAGACTGGAAGCCGAACCCAGCACAGTGGGAAAAGGCTAGGCAGTGATGAGTACCTTTTTGGCGTTGAAACCCGAAAGACTGAGTTAGGCGGTCGAGCTCTCATTATTACAATTTTATAAACTAAAAAAAGAAAAACGAACAAGGAACTGGCACAACTTATCATGTATATTCTAAAACCACTAATACAGTCGTTACAATAAACCACAATAGTAGAATCACAGCACCTAATAATGTTTAAACGACGTTTCATGTGTTGACCTATCCAGGTATCTTCCCCAAGCAAATCCATTGTTTAACGTCTTATAAATTCGCCTCAGCCTTTTGCAGTAAAATCCAGTTTTAAGTCTGCCAAAAAAAAAGCTGAGGGAGTAAAATTTATTAGAAATACAGTCGGACAGCAAGTCAGTGACACCAAATCTGTCAAATTACTGCGATCGATTTTCACCTATTCACAGTAGTGGAAGGTTAATGTTTGATTGGTAAAAATTGACAGATAATTACAGACTAGCTTCTGCCAAGTGGTTTCACCCGCGATCCCGTGGGAACTACTCGGCGCACCAGATAAAAAAAGTATTCTATAGCCTCCTCGATAAATTGGGCTATCTAACACTGAAGATTTTTTAAATCGGGACCAGTGGTTCTTGAGATTAGCCGCGTTCAAACCAAAACAAACAAACTCTTCAGCTTTATAATATTTAGAAGTATACATTTTGTGTACACTGACTTGCTGTCGACTGTACTAGCTTGCTCTCATGGTTTCTGCCGCTTCCTGAGGGCAACTACTTTCCGTACCCGGATGAAGAGGAACTGTCTGTGTTAGTTATGATTGTAAGGTTAATTACTGCCAAGTTCCGTTCAACGTATTTGCATAAAGTACAAACATACACACTCAAATAATATCAGTATTATATAATATTTTACTTATAATATTCGTCTTCTTCTTATCTTCACTCGCTTGCAGGTTTAATCACATAAACAATTCCCTAGTGTCAGAGTTTAATCAAATTCCGCTCGACGGTCTCTCACGTGGAATATATAACTACGACTGCTACTAACATACGAGGAAGCCCAGCTTTACGTGCCCTCAGACATGGGAGTGTAACACAGCCATCTTTCAAACTTCAGTGCTTGTGATAGTTTCCAAAAACCACAAAGTGATTTCGGCCTGACCCGGGGACGAACCTTGAGATCCGTGCACGGCAGTAGGCGCTATGCGATACTAAACCAACGAGGCATAATATCAGTGTGATTCATTGTGCCCAGTTGCAGTTATGGCCGAGCGAGCAGAGGCTTTATCTAAGTGCCTAAAACACACCAATGCCGAGGATTACGCGACCAAAAGTCGGCATGATTACGCCTGCATTTGGAATTCTGACGGACACAGTTATGCCGATAATTACGTTGCGTTAAAGACGTACAGCGAACTTCGGTCGGAGGCCGTAAGTTCAGCGGCAATTCGGCGGCAACGTATTCTTGCGCAACCGAAGTTCGGTTTCGATCGAACATGAATATTACCTACACACAAGATGGCAACTTGAATTTCTGCCGCGTTAAGTTCGGCACTTATGGTGTGTTCATATCAAGCCGAATACGTTGGAACGTAAAATCAGCCGCGGAACTTCGGTCGCGTACGTTCGGCATAGTGCTGTTTATACACTTAAAGCCGCAAATAAGAAAAAAAAACTACTTTTCAACAATTACGTAATAACGATTTTATTAACATTTCATCACATTTTCTACAAAATACGTACATATTTTTCTATTAGAACATTTACAATTTTTAATCAATTTGTGTTTAGAGTTTTCGTTAAAAATTACCATAGAACAAGAAATTGTTAGCAAACAGGCGGAAATACTTTAACCAAAGTGCAAAGTAAAACTAGGGCCTTCTTGTCAGCATTCGCATGTAGCTGACACAGTACAGAGGAATGGGGTTCCCATCGCTGGGCAAAGCTGAAAATAACACAAAAAAATAAAAAAATGCTTTAGAAAATACAACTTGTTTCTAAATTAATTTTAATTTCTAAAATAAAGAATTCATGTGGATTACAAGGACTTAGTTTGAGATTTTTTTTGCAGAAAATCCTTCTAAAATGATTTTAATAGACATACCTCATTAAAAATATCTATAAGGATACAACTATTAAGATACCATTTCACCGCCGAATGCGCCATGTGCCAAATCTCAAAGCAAATAAGTATATTTTACGCGTTGGAAGGCCGAGAAACGCAAACAATAGTTAATAATAGTAGCTCAATAAATTATTTAGCTTCAATTGACACCAGGTATATACAATAGAACGATCACAAGAATAAAACTTTAAGGCCATTATTTATACATAGGAGTATAGCAGCGGTCTCGTAGTACCTTTAGCAGAGGGAAAAGTACACAACTAAACGTCTCCGGATGAAGAAAATTCTCTAGTTACAAGGCTGTTCTTAGGATAGACTAGACGGTCAATTAAATTGTTGTAAGTATTTCAATTAAAATCCTAAGCCACTAACAATCATTGCGCAATCTCAATATTAGCCTTATATGGCCCAAAAAAAATGCTCGATTTAATATTGCGGCAATTAAAATGATCGTCTATGTAGCCCCTTGACATTATCCAAACGTCAAGGCGGTTCATTTGTTGACAAAATTGTGCAAAGCAGCTTTAAACAAAAACATTTTTTTTCTACTTACCACACCGTTGTACAGGTTCGCGGCATTTTTTGAACTTTTTTCATCTAAAAAATAAAGTTACACTTTCACTTTTCAATTAATTAATTCATTATTTCATTGAAAAAATTACTGTTTAGAAATAGAATTATTAGGATTTTTTAAATATTTTTTGAAATATTGTAGGGTTTTCAAATAAAATTGGTAAGTAAAACCCTACCTATTTATAAAAAAACATCTTCAATTGAGTACATACATTGAAATAACTTAAAATTATAAATTGTTTAGGTTGTTTGTCTTTATTGTTAAAGAGTTTGGGCTAAATACCAGAGTTCCTCCCTGTTTTGGAATGCACGATTAAAATTGGTCCTGTTGTTATTTGAACATCTTTGGCCAGTCGTTCGTTACGTGTATAGTCCGAAGCCCAAAAGACTGACAACCGGTCTTACGTGGGTTATCGGGTTGCCCGGTAACTGTGTTGAGTAGATCAGATAGGCAGTCGCTCCATGTAGCACACTGGTACTCGTCGCATGCTGTTAGACTGGAAGCCGACACCAACATAGTTGGGAAAAGGCTAGGCAGATGTCATAGGTCTCATGTGATAGGTTGAGGGAACATTATTTCATGATAAATCTTTAACAAATATGTATATTTTTAGTTGAAAAACAATCTTTTTACCTAATTGTAAGTATTAAGTCTAGCCAACTCAATGCCGTTTAGCAACTAACTTCAGAGCGCAAGCACGCGTTAGACCGTAGAAGTACAGACAACAGCAAGGTCAACGTTACGAATCTGTCAAATTTTACAATCGAACATTAAACTCTCCACTATTGTGATAAGGTTGAAAATCTATTTGCAGCTATTTGGACATATTTGCGTAAACTTGATGTGTTGTCGTCGTACTAGGTCGAAGTCTTCTAAAGTGGTTTGTTATAAAAAAAAAATCTAACTAATAGTTCCTGAGATGAGCGCGTTCAAGCAAATTCTTTCAAGCGTTTATAAATAATACTAGCTTCCCGCCAAGCTGGTTTCACAAGCTTCCGAAAGGAACAAATTCCCGCACCCGGATAAAATAAGCCTATGTTCTCGGGATAGATGTAGCCTTCCCAACAGTGAAAGAATTTTCAAATTAGTTCAGTAGCTTTCAGAGCTTTTAGGGTACAAAACAAACAAAAAATGTTTTCTTTTTTATTATATGAGTATAGAAGATAAATAATCTACTACTTACATAATTATTTAGATTCTTTTAACTATATTTCTCATTCTGGTACTTGATTGGCAGTTTAATAATTGTTTGTTTTGTATACTTATAAAAATAATGGGCCTAAATTAAATTATATCAAAAAATAATTATATTCTGTTTCTATTTACTTGTAATTTGTTCAGTACGTTTTGAGTTATTTATGTCAGAATTTCAAGATTTGTTCAATGTTATAAAGGAGCTAGGTTTTAGTTCATGCTTGTCAAAACTTTATGGCGCTTCGGAAAACCGTCCCAGCAGGGCCGATTAGGCCAGAGCCTGCCGGTGGCTGCGGGATTGTTCGCGAGCTTACCTTGTCCCTGGCCACAAAGGCTCAAGAAGGAAACAGGGTGGTGTTTTAGTCAGTTAAGTCTGACACTCCCTCACGCTGTCACCCACAGCGGAAGGGGTCAATCATGATTTCCCATCGACAAAAAAAAAAAGGTTTACAGGTTCAGACAAATTCTAAATAATTAACTTGGCAGATAATTGCCATAGGAATGTTTTATTTTGGACTGACTTTTAATAGGGCCGATAAACTGCCCGAGAAAGTCGTTACAGTTCAAAAGCATGAAACTGACAACCGGCCTTAGGCTGCGTTTTAGTTTTACGCCGACGGCACGCTCACTCAGCCTGATAGCGCAGCGCGTAGTTGTCAGCGCTGAGGCTCACCGTGCTCGTTTTAGGATCGTAGGACGCCATACTGGCGCCATAACGCGGCTGCGAACGTCCGCTCCGCTCGACGCAGAACGCTCACTGAAAAGCAGGAGCGCTTCGGGCGATCGTTCAAGCGCGACAGCTACGCGGGGCCGACGCGCGACGCGTACAGGCGCGTAGCTATCAGCGCTGACCACTGCTGCGCTCTGATTAGGTAACAATCATTTAAAACGCTTCCTAGAAGTCCATATATCTCGGCCATCAGCGGGACGAGTGCGCGTGCCGTCGGCGTAAAACTAAAACCAGCCTTACGTGGGTTATCGGCGTTGCCCGGGTAATGGGTGAAGATAGATCAGACAGGCAGTCGCTCCATTGTGGCACACTGGTGACTCGTGGCATTGTTTGTTAGACTGGAAACCGACACCAACATAAATTGAGAATTTTTGAAGTAGGGTAGATTATTCAATAAAACAACATAAAAATAAATGGTGCTTATATTTTTGTATTTTATTTACAAACGTTCAAAAATATATGCTAAGATAAATTTTATACAAGCGAAAAAGACACCATAAATACTGATTTAAAGAGGACAGCAGGACATATTCTCTCATATAAAAAGTCACTCAAACTGATGTACGGCGTGACCGCGGCTTTCTCATATAAGGCAGATCAGCCAGCTGCGCAGGACATATTATAGTCGCTGCACATTAGCTGTGACACAGGTGTACTCCACTATTCCCTCACCTCTCATAAGCGCGATGGGACGGCCTCCGACACCACCGGAGAAGTCACAAGCAGGACCGACTGCTACGCGATGCACAAACTGATATATTAAAATTTTGGGACACATTGCCACGAATTTAGTGGTGAACGACAATTAAGTTGGGCGTGGACCATAGGTACTTATGTAACTTAAACCTAAATACAGTAATGTCTGATAAAAGATTTGTAAACGAAAAAATAGTTTATTACTATATCATATGTTAGTTGTGTAGTTGACTTCAAAAATTTTTTTTAAGTTCCGCACCCATGTTTTAGGTATAACAGAAACAATATATAATAAGAATAACTACTAGATTACATACAAAAAAAAATGCTTAAGCCTGATAACTGTTACACTGTTAAATAAGCTATATTATTGACAAGTTTCCATACGAAATCCATTCAGTAGGTTTTAGCCTGGAAGAGTAACAAACATATATACTTATGATCTCAAACACAAATATCACTTTATAACATAAACTGGTAAAAATTAAAAGTAAAAAAAAAAACTTTTAAGACAAAAGCTTTTTATTTAAAACCTCTAAAAAGAAGAAAATAAAATTTTGACAATAATAAAAGCTTGTCGCGAGTTTTTACCGCAAATTATTATGATATAGTAAAAGGAATATCATAAGGTATGTTAAAAACTCGCGACAAGCTTTATTATTGTTCCAAAATTTTAATTTTCTTCTTTTAGAGGTTTTAAAAAAAAGCTTTTTCTTTAAAAGTTTTTTTTTTACTTTTAATTTATTTTTTATTTTTGTTACCGCCATTATTTCTAGTTACTATTAACGAAGCTCTTTTCATTTTAATACCCATATTGTGAAAGTGGACTAAAGGTAACTATTCCGCCATCCTGCATGTCCGCCATATTGGATTCAGAATGACGTCATATTACTTTTTCAAAATTACTCCAACGAGCCCTTCTCATTTGATACCCATTTGTATAAGTGGTTAAATATAACTGTTTCTGAACATCTTGTTATGATCCGCCATAGTGGATTTAGAATGACGTCACATAGCTTATCATATATTGTCATTCCAATTAAACGCGTCCACGAAATTTCAGCACCAAACGGTTGAATATATCTGACTTCAAAATTGAGTTCAAAATTTCACGCCAACATACAAATATATTACATACATTGCAAGTTAAATAAAAAGCTTTTTAAAAAAATAACAACGAGAATAAAAAGATTTATTGGAGTAAAAATTATATTATTTTTAGTTATACTTAAAGCCAAGTTTCAGAGGGTGCAGATAAAGTTTTAGATAGCTATTCTGCTAGATAGTCCAAGCAAAACCGGGCCAAGTGCAGTTTGACTCGCGCACGAAGGGCTTCATACCACGTTTATTTGTTATGGGACCCCCGCTTAATATTTACCTTTGTTAATTTTTATTATTTGTGTTTTATAGCGGCAATGGTAATACATCATTTGTAAATTCTCATTTAACATACATTACATACATTAGATACAGCAATGGAGACAGACAGACAGACAGACACGAATCTTAGTAATAGGGGTTCCGTTTTACCCTTTGGGTTCATACTCACTCATCTGCCTAGCCTTTTCCCAACTACGTTGGGGTCGGCTTCCAGTCTAACCGGATGCAGCTGAGTACCAGTGTGCCACATGGAGCGACTGCCGGTCTGACATCCACAACCCAGTTTCCCGGGCAACTGGCACCCTTTGGTAAGACTGTTTGTCAGACACTTTCTGGCTTCTGACTACCCGTAACGACTGCCAAAGATGGTCAAATGACAACCGGGACCCACCAGTTTATCGTGCCTTCCGAAACACCTAAAAGTAGTAGTAGTATGAAAAGTAGTCAAAACTAAAACATTTCTATGGCAGTATCTGTTAGATAGCTATCTATAACTTTATCTGGAACCGGTGTAACTGGCGTTTATTCTCATTATATTCATTTATAAAATAACAAGATCCGTAAGTTTATAAATTTCCTAGAAAATTGATAAACTTTCGTAAGATTCTAAACTGGAGATAAATTTTATTATTTTACGTTCACAATTTCGTAAATTGATAAACTTACTGAAGTCACTCGTAAAATAATAAGTAAGCACTACGCATGATCTGATTGGTTGACTGTCACGTGTCACTTCTCCTTCCTCGCGGCCGCCATTGAAGTCTATGGACACAAGCAGTGCCGCTATGAACATTGACCAATCAGAGAGCAGTGTGTTATTTTACGTATTTCAAAGATGCGTATATTTAAAAGAGCTTCTGTGATTGGTCGAACCATTTAGAATCTTACGAATAGATATCCGTTAGTTTATAAATTTACCGTGTGACGTCGGAAATTGATAAATTTACGAAAATAAGGACGTTAAATAACACAATTTATCTCCCATTTAGAATCCTACGGAAGTTTATAAATTTCCTAGGAAATTTATAAATATACGGATCTTGTTATTTTTCGGTGACATAATAATATATACTTTTTACACGAATTTTAAAATCAATCCAATAACGGATTGATTTTAAAATTATTTGAGCATTTAAATACATTAAATGCGACGTTTAAAATCTAGGGGTTTTACTAAAAAAAAGTTAAACAGGCGTTCGTCACGGGATGAGCGCGTGTTTATCTTTTTTTGTAGTAAGACCATATTTATTTACAGCGCTTTTTAAGTCGCGTTCAAATTACATCATAATCAATCCAGCCGTTTTCGAGTTTTACACTTAACACAATTATCGAAAATAATTCTACTAACTACAAAACGGCTGAACCAATTTCGATGAAAGTTCAACTTACGTTAATTTTTACAAAGATTTTAACGAGTAAAACCGCGAGAGATAATAATCTATACATGGGTATAAAATCAAAGTCCTGACTGACTCATCAACGCAGGACCTAAACCCGTGAGCCTATAAAGCTGAAATTGTGCACAGAGGTTCATCTTACTCTCACGCGAGATAAGAAAGGATTTGCCGAAACTTCCACGGGAACGGGAAAAACCGGCCAAGTGCGAGTTGGACTCGCGCACGAAGGGTTCCGTAGCATTATCTATGAAAAATGAACGTATCTATTACTTACAACTAGCCAAAATACAATCATTTTTCGGGCAGCAAGAAATAACTTTGTTATTCATACAAATATATGACCACCTGTTTTTTATATTTTTAAATGTTTTTATATTCTTTGTAAAAATGTAAAAAATATGATTGAAAATAAATAAATGGAATAACAAAGTTATTATTTGCAGTTTTACACGTTTATTGTAACGGAAATACATCATTTGTGAAAATTTCAGCTTTTAGCTATCACGGATCAAACGGGATTTGAGTTCGAAGCCGCTGGCAGAAGCTAGTAATACTATATTAGCACAAGTCAATAACATCATTCGTGTCTTCTATTTTTGGTATTATTCTCTTAAAAGTAGGCTGCGGTTGAATAGTAGGCTGCGGTTGAATAGGCTTCGGCTGAATAGTAGGCCAGGTAGGAAGCCAATTCGCTTCCCTATGCTTTGATAACTGCTTACCCAACTGCGGAGAAGGGGTATTCGCTAAGGGGAGGGCTTCTTTACAATCCTGTAACAATATAAAAAAATTAACGTATCTATTACCTACAACTAGCCAAAATAGAAACATTTTTCGGGCAGCAAAAATAACTTTGTTTTTCATACAAAATATATGAATAACAAAGTTATAATTTGTTCTTTTTTTTGTATCTGTTGTTATAGCGGCAACGGAAATATATTATTTGTAAAGATTTCAGCTTTCTAGCTATCACGGTTTATTAGATACAGCCCGGAGACAGACAGACAGACGACGTAGTCTTAATAATCTATACTTATAATAAATCTGTAGAGAGGTCAATTCTGTACCTGAAAAATGTTTCCAAAATAACTATCAGGGGGTGATTAGGGATCGATACTGATGCCAAAAATGCAATCAGTAGAATTTTAGTCTGACTGTCTGTCTGTATAACCGTTATAGAAACAAAAACTACTCAACGGTTTTAACAAAACTTGGAACAATTATTGTCCACACTCCTGAGCAGGTTATAGTATACTTTTCATCACGCTACAATCAATAGGAGCAGAGCAGTGAAGGGAAAGGTCTTTGACTATGACGACCCGTTGTAGCTGGCATAAGCGACATAATCCGCGAACGAAGTCGCTGGCAAAAGCTAGCGAAATTATAAAATGTTTTACGATACCTCTTTTAATTTCATCGCGAGTGAGACCCGGTTGTTGTCTAAAATATGTGTACAAGTCGCGAAAGTTTAAAAACATTTAATTCAAAAACACACCGTTAAAATTTAAATGGTTAAGACAAAATTGTAATTGAATTAATAATACAATAATACAAAGCACAAATGTAGTGTAATTAATAAGGTAGTGTTCTTTGTGGAAGTGTTAGATATCCCATTTATCAAGGAAGGCTATAGGCTACTTTTTATCCGGGTGCGACGAGTAGTTCCCACGGGACGCGGGTGAAACAGCTGGCAGAAGCTAGTTTGTGATAAACTGCGGTCCTAGTTAGCCGTTTTCATTGTTGATGTAGATTTCTGACTACAATAAACCGTTGCACATGTAGGTGGGCACGCGCTATACCGATACCTTTTGTAGACGCTTGAGTTATCTATCACTATACTATTTCTGCGTTATCATGAGTTCCTGTACTATACTGGACACGTTTCGGAAGACACGATAAACTGGTGGGTCCCGGCTGTCATTTGAACATCTTTGGCAGTCGTTACGGGTAGTCAGAAGCCAGA
>NWSH02000002.1:473891-486806 GCA_002382865.2 Heliothis virescens | reverse complement strand
GTCGCTCCATGTAAAACACTGGTTCTCAGCTGCATCCAGTTAGACTGGAAGCCGACCCCAACATAGTTGGGAAAAGGCTAGGCAGATGATGATGAATATTAGTAGGACAGGATAGGATGTAATGCTAATAGAGAATTAAATACATTACCTAAACATTGAGGTCTCCGAGTTACCCATTCCTCCGGGTCCCTTCAATATACCAGTAAACTGGTTCATATAGTTGACCCTCATATTCAAAGCGTCACAATGGGGGTTGTTCCTGTGTATGTCTGTGATCTCTCCCCCATTGTCCGTGTCGGGGGGGTCATCAGGTATCAAGTATATCTCCTTTGAGGAACTTGCTTCTCTTGGAGTTATGGGGTTCTGTGGAAAATATTAAAATAGTAATTATTATAAGATCTCATCTACTACCTCAATCTGTCTTTCTTTAATAGATTTTCAACTTAACATCAGCGCATTATTTCGAATAGTGCGGATCTTAGGGCAATTAAACGAACTGGTTCAATAAAGTGTTACGTCCGAGACACGCAAATGTTACTGGTACGACTTAATAATGATCGATTTACACAATAAATTAAAAAAGACCTAAGAATCTTGAATTCAACGCCATCTAGCGGGGCAGTGGGCAACAACAGACCGTCGCATGCATCTTAATCATAAATGTATCTCGTGGTGTACTCGCTCTAGCAAACAGTAACACATTGCGAGCGAACATTTGTAACATGTCCGCGAAACTGATACCTTTGTGCGCGAACACATGCTAGCTGTGGACTCGCGTACTCAATTTTGGTGGAATCTCGCCTTTAAAGCTATAATTAGAGCCACTTTTAGATGTTCCAGATAAAGTTCTAGATAACTAACTGACAGATAACAGCATATAAATCTATACTAATATTATCTATACTAATATTATAAAGAGGAAAACTTTGTTTGTTTGTATGTTTGTTTGTTTGTTTGGTTGTAATGAATAGGCTCAAAAACTACTGGACCGATTTTAAAAATTCTTTCACCATTCGAAAGCTACATTATCCACGAGTGACATAGGCTACATTTTATCCGGGTACGGGCAGTAATTCCCACGGGATGCGAGTGAAACCGCGGGAAAACGGCTAGTATTATTAATTTTGACTACTTTTCTTTAGCTTTATCTGTCAGATAGCTATCTAGAACTTATCTGTAACCTCTGAAACTGGAGTTTAAGGTAGTTACCTCATCAACACAAAAGGCCAGTGTTTTGGTTTCCCTCAGGGTGGTGGACTTCCGTACGGCTGTGAATTCGGCTTCCCAAGCCGATGGTGGTGTCGCAGGCTGGACAAGTTTAATAATATAATTTAGCTTTATTATCTTTACTTAATATCATAAAGCTGAAGAGTTTATTTGAATGCGCGAATCTCAGGAACTACTGGACCGATTTGAAAAATTCTTTCAGTCTTAGATAGCCCATTTATAGAGGAAGGCTTTAAGCTACTTTTTATCCGGGTGCGCCAAGTAGTTCCCACGGGAGGCAGGTGAAACCGCTGGCAGAAGGTAGTAATTAAAATAAAACTACTTACCAAACCAAAGTTCTCCATGATCCTCTTAAAATTATGTCTATGGAACACATCAATGTCATTTCTCTTTTGTAGTAGAACTTCAGAGAATATGGTGTCCAGTGCCGCTGCGAAGGTTAGAGATCTGAAGAACTGCAGCGCTTTTAAGGCCTTGTACTCGCAGATGAAGCAGATGTTATTATGCTGGAAGAAATAGCAAAGTATTAATTAGTTGGATATGTTTAATCCGGCACTATTAAAAACCGAAGGGTGCCAGGTTATTGGAATGTTCAGATTACTGGATTATAGTGAAAAAATCATAGGTAATGATTAAAAGAAAGCATTTCATAAACGTACATGTGTAATTACATAGTTTAAATAATCCTTAAATGTATTAGGCGTGGCTGGAGGTGCCGGATTATTGGACGTGCCCATCTATGGAAGTGCCGGATTAGTGAGATTATACTGTACTAATATATTACAGAGGAAACATGTTTCGTTTGTTGGTTTGTACCCTAAAGGCTCTGTAAATCATCATCATATAAATAATAGTCAGAACCAATTTGAAAATTCCTTTCACTGTTGGGAAGCTAGACTATCCCTTAGAGCGTTTACACATTACGCCGCAGTGGCAGCGGCACCGCCTTTGTCGCTGTTCCGCTGCACAAGTAATGCTGGGATTTGTATGAGTCTAACACACTGTGCCGCGGCGGTGGCGGTGAGCGAGTGACGTGTGCCGCTGCCGCTACGGCGTAATTTGTAAAGGCTCTGAGTAATAAAGCTTATCTTTTATCCAGGTACGGGCGGTAGTGATGGTATGCGAAAACTGGTGTAATAAAAATGGTGTTCAGACAGATTCTCGGTCACAGCAGCTGTTCTCACATAAGGAGATCAGTCAGCTAAGCAGGACATATTATTACAGTGGCTGCACATTTGCTGTGACACAGGTGCACTCCCTATTCCCTCACTCTCATAGCGCGATGAGACGACAATCCGACTCCGGCGGCGGAAGACATCTTAAAAACAATATTTAGTTGTGTACAAACCTTCAATTTCATGTCCATTTTAATAGCTTTAGCGAACGCTATAACCGCTTCATTGTTATATACTAATTTTGTCTCATGATTCGTCCGCAAGCAAATGAAACAGAATGGAGTTCCTCTGTTATATGTTGAAAAGAAATTATTCAACTGTGGGGCCTCAGTGTACCCGCTCATTTTGGGCTTATAAATGTATTTTAAAGATATTAGAGACTATATTGTTGAAAATATATCTGTTATGATATGTTTTACATCATTTTCATGTTATTTTCGCGACTATTTCCATAACAAAACATAAATCAAGACAGGATAAATGAAAATATTTTGACATTTGACATTATCTACTATCTTCGTTATAGCTTCGTTCCATTTTAATAAATAGTAATATGTTATCTGTGATGTTTTGAGTTTTTTCTTTTTTTACTACCTTTTGCTAGTGGTTTCACCCGCTTCATGAGAGACCTACTCCCCGCACCCGGATAAAAAGTGTCGTTTGTTTTACACGGCGCATCTTCATAAATAATGTTACCAGCTGCTAAGATTCTCTTTTCATCTGCCTAGCCTTTTCCCAACTATGGTGGGGTCGGCTTCCAGTCTAACCGGATGCAACTGAGAACCAGTGTTTTACATGGAGCGACTGCCTATCTGACCTCCACAACCCAGTTACCTAGGCAATCCTGGCACCCCTTGGTAAGACTGGTAAGATTCTCCCTTAAATAAAACTTAAAAGTTACTATACAGGGTTACTTGTAATTCGACGTATATCCGGAAGGAGGTAATAGAAGGGTCCAAGAGCAACAAATTAAGCCACTCTTACCTCTGAGCAAAGTTCAGCGGTTTCCGAGATTTTCGCAATTTTGGTTTTGTAATGTGTCTTACTAATTTGCATCCATAACCAAATCGTCCATGTAAAAAATCGACTCTACCAAATCCAATACTGTTAGATTTCGACATCATTTAGCTGTTCTATGAGGCAGAAAAGTGCGTAAGCTTGAGAGAATTAGTCAGAAGGTTTTCAAATGGTGTAATAATGGCCAAAAAGGTCTAAGCTTGAATGTCGAATTTTGGGTAAATTTCCAAAAATGCAAAAATTGCCAATATCTCGGATACCACTGAACTTTGCTCAGAGGTAAGAGTGGCTTAATTTGTTGCTCTTGGGCCCTTCTATCACCTCCTTCCGGATATACGTCGAGTTACAAGTAACCCTGTATATAAGTATAGATGCTTACACTAAGGTCAGATGGCTATCTAGAACATTATCTGGAACTAGTGAAATTGGCCATTACTATTTTAGGCATTATTAGAAAATTGAAATGAAAGATCACATATAAGAATGAATTTTAATTATAAATAAACACATTTACAAAGAATTAGGTGATCGGTAGCGTAAAATAAAATAAAACCAAAGTTAAAGATTAACATCTCTTTGCATTTGCTTTTAGGGTTCCGTTTCCAAGGGAAAAAGGGGACCCTATCACTAAGACTTCTCTGTCCGTCCGTCCGTCCACCGTCAGGCTGTAACTCATAGCCGCTATAACAACAAATACTGAAAACTAGAATCAAGTAAGTATTTAGTCCCTGCGGGGCCCACTAGGGCCAGAGCCTGTCGGGGCTGCGGGTTGTTCGGAAGAGTTACCGCGGCCCTGGCACACAAAGGGCTCCCGAAGGAACACGGTGGGTTTTAATCAGTAAAAATCTGACACTCCCTCCCGCTGTCACCCCCAGCAGGAGGGGTCATACTGATCCATCCCACCCATCGATATAAGAAAAAGAAAAAAAAAAGTAAGTATTTAGTGGGCTCCGGTACAGAACCCTTTATGTGCGAGACGGACTCGCGTTTGACCGGTTTTTTTTTTAAGTTTTTACTTAGAAACTACTCATGCGTTACTATTTACATTTTTTTATATAATTTCGTGGTAGAACTTAATCGAAAAACCGGCCAAGTGCGAGTCGGACTCGCGCACGAAGGGATCCGTTCCATTATCTTTATCTATGAAAAATAAACGTACCTACTATCTACAATTAGCCAAAACACGAACATTTCTCGGCAACAAAAAATAACTTTGTTTTTCATACAAATATAATTTGCGGTTTCACACGTTTATTGTATGGGGACCCCCCTTGATATTTTACTTTTTTTAATTTTTAGTATTTGTTGTTATAGCGGCAACGGAAATACATCTTTTGCGAAAATTTCAGTTTTCTAGCCATCACGGCTTCAGAGATACAGCCTCGAGACAGACAGACGGACAACGAAGTCTTAGTAATAGGGTCCCGTTTTACCCTTTGGGTACGGAATCCTAAAAAACACATATTAGTCTGCAGCAAATACATTACTCCTTAAGCTGTTGTGTTTGTTTGCGCTCCTTTTTCAGTCGTTCAATAATAAGTTGCAACGACGCAACCTTTTTCATTAGCCGTAGATTTTTCTGCCTCAGACTCTTAATTTGTAAAACATGCTTCCTTTCCAGAGCAATTTTCCGCCGCAATTTACGTCTCAACTTTTCTTCCTGTGGTGAATCAAATACAGAGTCCAGATCTGAAAACTCTTCATCTATTTCAGCATTATTTTGCGCTTCATTTGTTTCAGCGATTTCAGGATTATTTTGAACTTCAGCTGTTTTATTATTGGTTGTTGCTTCGGGTGGGTCGTTGGGTACTTGCTCCTTTTTGATATTTAATTCATTGTCTAGAGGGTTTGAAATGACGAATTCAATATCATTGTTTTCATTGGAAGGTTCAGCCTCGTTAGAATTAGATTGCTGAAAATATAACCATTGATGTACAAATTTTAGCAGGTCAAGTTACCGGAATCTGTCTTATTTCACCAATCGAACATTAACCTTCCACTATTACGATAAGGGTGAAAATCTATTGAAGAAATTTTACCAATTGAGGTAGGCTGATGTGCTAGCGAAGAGCTTGTGGCTAAGACAAATTCGCGCGGATTGATCGGTCATAAGGTTAAGCAACGTTTGGCGAGTCGGTCCGTGGATGGGTGACCATCTTGTCATAACAAGTTCATCCGTGTTTCGAAAGCCACGACAAACTGGTCCCGGCTGTCATTTGAACATCTTTGGCAGTCGTTACGAGTAGTCAGAAGTCAGAAAATCTGACAACGAGTCTTACCAAGGGGTGCCAGGTTGCCTGGGTAACTGGGTTGTGGATGTCAGACAGGCAGTCGCTCCATGTAAAACACTGGTTCTCAGCTGCATCCAGTTAGACTGGAAGCCGACCCCAACGTAGTTGGAAAAGGCTAGGCAGATGATGATGTGCTGGCGTTTTCAGCTTCAACACTAAAAAAACATGAAGACTAAGAAACTGTAGAAGTTATAAAAGGATTTAATAAATATTTAAAATTACCTCTACTATCACAAGAGTATCAAGAGAATCCTCACTTCCGTCAGACTGTACCGATGATAAAAATAATTTCTGTAAGAAAACAACAAATTAACAAGCAATCATTAAAAGTAAGTAAGCACGATTAATTATATAGGAAAACTAGCTGTTTTCTGGTTTCACCCGCGTCCCGTGTGGACTACATGTTACTCGGGAATAATGTACCTTCCCAACAGTGAAAGAATTATTCAAATCGGTTCAGTAGTTTCGGAGACTTTCTTTGAAAGATGACATGAGTAAGAAGGGAGTGAAAGTCAGTATGACGAGTTACAGGGAGAAATGGAAGCAGAAAACATATTGCGCCGACCCCAAATGAAAAAAAGTTTCTTCTTTATTATATTAGCACCAACTTCTGCCTGCGGTTTCACTCGCTTTCCAAGGGAACTTATTCCCACACCCGATTTAAAAGTAGTCTATATGTTATTGTGATATATAAGCTGTGTTACCGTATAAATACTTTCAGCAGTTTTACGTGACGGAGTAACAAACCAACTTTCGCATTTTTAATATTAATAGGATACATAGATTAACCTTGCTTGGCACAGCTTCCTTTTTAAGTCTTCGGCGTCCCATACTGTCAGTAGTATGCATATCCTTGCTGCGGAAGTGGTCAGAACATACTACGGTAGTCTTCGTTGGCTTCCATGTCGCATCTTCACGGCTTTTTCTAATGCGGTCTATCCATAGATTCTTGATAACGGGATCGGTTGGTATCCTAAAACATATTGATGTAATTTCTTTATTGCACAACTTCTACATTAATTATAAATATCTATACCCTGTTCGCGATAGGAATAGAAAGAAGTTAAATAAGGTTCTTTAAGGAGTCCACTTTAAAATAAAACTACAGCAAAAATTATTACGGTCAATATTGATGTGGAATAAATATAATTAATTTAAATAACAGCTGTCACACTTAATTGTACATATTTAACGTACCTACCCTCTAAAATTACAAGATTTTCATTTAATATCGTTTATTTTTACATTCTGTTGTGGTGTCGACGTTAAAAAAATCTAAAAGAAGCACCCCTGCTTCTTTTAGATTTTTTTAGATAGTACCGGAAAGTTTTCACGTCACTATAGTTGTACCAAGCCTAAAATGTTACATTCTCCCTTCATAAGTTGTGGCAACACGTTTTATTTTATTTTATTGGTTTAAAATGTCAACCATCCGTCAAATAGCGTAAATATTGTGCAGTTACTTGTAAACGCTAAACCTTTTCTCATTGTTTTTGCTGAATTCTCGTGATTTTGTTGTTAGTTATTGCTGTTTTTCTTTTGTTATATTTATAATTGTTTATTTTGTGTTGTCGGTGCATTTTGTGGAATTACGGATTCTACTGCATTTGGATTGTTTGAACTTAACTTGAAATAAAAGGTTTCGTACTCCTGCTTCTGCGAGCCTCTTTTTTCTAACGTTATCGTGAACAGAGTATATATAAATCATGAAGTTCAATTTATTGATTTAAAAAGTTACACAAAATGGTTTTAGTTGAGAAGCTCTTCGCGAGTTCAATTCGAATTTGGCGAGTTTTTTTAAAAGCTACAAAATCAAAATTCTGTGAACGCAACCATAAACCAACTTTACGCATTACAAAGGGAGAATGAAAAAAAAATAAACTGGCAACACTGATACAATTTGGCGTGCTGATTTGTCAATCACATCATAACAACAAACAAATACATCTCGACGATGAAGTGCCAATACCTCCTAACTGACATTTTGTCGATTTTTTGATTTTTAATGCGTTGGACATAAAATTGCATTTTGCGTGTACTCGTCAAGACACCTAACTAAATATGTTGATAGTTTTGAGAGAAAATGCTAATAGAAATAGCTGCTAAGTCAATGTATGCATTCATTTAGCAAGACCTGCTGACATTACATCCTAAATTCAAGTGTAAAAAGCTTCTAAATTACTTAACTGTACTATGTATCATATCATATCCATGTTCCCATTACTACAATATTTTCATATTTAGATCTCTGAATTTTCAACGTGACGCGTTTTTTGCTCCTCCTGTAAAATGGTGATTTTGTAGTTAAGAGGTATTGGTACTTCATCGTCGATCTTTGGTAAATTTTTAGTTACTTACTGATGATAGGTGATGTTTGGAGGACTTTTTGTCCTTCCTTTGTAATTCCGGCACACTTTAATAGCACATGAGGCCATTTTATAGTTGTTATTTGTTGTGTTTATTTAGCGCTCGTAATGCGTATTGACAGTAAAGCGACACGATCTCTACTGATTGGCGGGTAAGTATCTATCAGCCAATAGTTCACTGATACTTTTTGACGCGTTCCTGCGTCATAGACATTTTATTAAACTATTTCATAATTAAACATATTTATATTTATTACTGTAACTAAAACTATTCTTATTGTTGAAAATCTATTGCAGAAATTTGACAGATTGTGGTAACTTGATGTGCTGTCTGTACTTATATTTGCCCCTTACTCCCAGGCTACTGGTATCCCAAGAAATTCCCGTAAAAAGTTTAGTTTGACGAATTCCAAAAATAAAATACAATAACAATGTTTTAGCTTACTTTATTTAATATTTTTAATGGCAATGCCGAATAATACAACTGACAATATTAACAAATTCAATAATAAACATTTATACATTAACGGCCATTCCCAATAATCTATCTATCTCTGGATTTGCTTACTAGTGATAGAATTTTGACATTAGCCCCATACAAGTAATGTCAAATTCCTATCTCTAGTAAGCAAATCCAAAGATAGACAGAATATTGAATACCGCAGTAACAAGATTAAAACTTAACTTAGGTACAGATGTCAGCACATTAACCTACCTCAATCTGTCAAATTTCTTCAATAGATTTTCAACCTTATCACAATGGAGGTAGGTTAATGTTCTATTGGTATTTGACAGATTGTGATAAGTTGATGTGCTGGCGTCTGTAGCGTGTCGACAAAAAGTTTGACAAGAACTGTAAATCTATACTAATATTATATAGCTGAATTGTTTGTTTGTTTGAACGCGCTAATCTCAGGAACTACTGGTCTGATTTGAAAAAATCTTTCAGTATTAGATAGCTCATTTATCGAGGAAGGCTATAGACTACTTTTTATCCGGGTGCGCGCAGTAGTTCTCACGGGAAAGCGCGTGAAACCGCTGGCAGAAGCTAGTTTTATAAAACTAGACAACATATTGAGTGGCGTTATTCAATCAACCGCCTAGCCGTTTCATTAAATGTCCAGCTAGCGAGTAAAACCGCTGAAAGAAGCTAGTTTATTTACAAAACTAGACAAGAACAGATAGAGTAGCATTATTCAATCAACCGCCTAGCTGTTTCCTTAAATATTCAGTTACTTCTAGAGCCTTATCCTTTCTCTTCCATCCATGAGCCACCTTCAGATGCTGTGTCAGGTTGATCCTGGACTTGAACACCTTGTTGGGGCAGTGCGGACACTCCACGGAGGCTGACTCCGGGGGATGCACATATTTACTGTGCTAGCTTTATAAAACTAGACAATAGCTTGAGTGGCGTTATTCAATCAACCGCCTAGCTGTTTCATAAAATGTCCAGCTAGTGAGTATAACCGCGGACAGAAGCTAGTTTATTTACAAAACTAGACAACAGATTGAGTAGCATTGTTCAATCAACCGCCTAGCCGTTTCATTAAATGTCCAGGTAGAGAGTAAAACCGCGGACAGAAGCTAGGTTATTTACAAAACTAGATAACAGATAGTGGCGTTATTCAATCAACCGCCTAGCCGTTTCATTAAATGTCCAGATAGCGAGTAAAACCGCGGACAAATGCTAGTTTATTTACAAAACTAGACAAGAACAGATAGAGTAGCATTATTCAATCAACCGCCTAGCTGTTTCCTTAAATATTCAGTTACTTCTAGAGCCTTATCCTTTCTCTTCCATCCATGAGCCACCTTCAGATGCTGTGTCAGGTTGATCCTGGACTTGAACACCTTGTTGGGGCAGTGCGGACACTCCATGGAGGCTGACTCCGGGGGATGCACATATTTACTGTGCTAGCTTTATAAAACTAGACAATAGATTGAGTGGCGTTATTCAATCAACCGCCTAGCTGTTTCATAAAATGTCCAGTTGGGGAGTAAAACCGTTGATGGAAGTTAGTTTAACAACAGATTGAGTAGCATGGTTCAATTAATCGCCTAGCCGTTTCATTAAATGTCCAGCTAGGCAGTAATACCGCTGACGGAAGCTAGTTTATTTACAAAACTAGACAACAGATAGATTGCCGTTATTCAATCAACCGCCAAGCCGTTTCATTAAATGTCCAGCTAGCGAGTAAAACCACTGATAGAAGCTAGTTTAAATACACATTGAGTAGCATTATTCAATCAACCGCCTAGCTGTTTCCTTAAATATTCAGTTACTTCTAGAGCCTTATCCTTTCTCTTCCATCCATGAGCCACCTTCAGATGCTGTGTCAGGTTGATCCTGGACTTGAACACCTTGTTGGGGCAGTGCGGACACTCCACGGAGGCTGACTCCGGGGGATGCACATATTTACTGTGCTAGCTTTATAAAACTAGACAATAGCTTGAGTGGCGTTATTCAATCAACCGCCTAGCTGTTTCATAAAATGTCCAGCTAGTGAGTATAACCGCGGACAGAAGCTAGTTTATTTACAAAACTAGACAACAGATTGAGTAGCATTGTTCAATCAACCGCCTAGCCGTTTCATTAAATGTCCAGGTAGAGAGTAAAACCGCGGACAGAAGCTAGGTTATTTACAAAACTAGATAACAGATAGTGGCGTTATTCAATCAACCGCCTAGCCGTTTCATTAAATGTCCAGATAGCGAGTAAAACCGCGGACAAATGCTAGTTTATTTACAAAACTAGACAAGAACAGATAGAGTAGCATTATTCAATCAACCGCCTAGCTGTTTCCTTAAATATTCAGTTACTTCTAGAGCCTTATCCTTTCTCTTCCATCCATGAGCCACCTTCAGATGCTGTGTCAGGTTGATCCTGGACTTGAACACCTTGTTGGGGCAGTGCGGACACTCCACGGAGGCTGACTCCGGGGGGTGCACATATTTACTGTGCTGGTGCAAGCAGAGACGGGATTTGAACTCCTTGCCGCAGACCGTGCACTTGTGGATCTTGTCACCTGCGGAGAGAGAAGTAATGTAGTCAAAGCAATAGTTGCGCCTTGTTTCATAGGTTCTATATGTATAGCTATCTGACATATAATGTACTAGCTTCTGCCCGCGACTTCGTACGCGGAACATGTCGCTTATGCCAGCGATAATAGGTCGTCAAAATGAAAGATCTTAAACGTCTGATGTCGAATTCTAAGAGCCCGGGGAAATGACGGGTTGCGCGAGACGATTCGAGATGTTTCAGACTTATCATACCACTAGCTTCTGCCCGCGACTTCGTACGCGGATCATGTCGCTTATGCCAGCGACAACGGGGTCGTCAAAATCAAAGATCTGAAGCATCTGATGTCGTATTCTAAGAGCCCGGTAGCGACTGAATACGCGAGGCGATTCAGAACTTTCATTTTTGTAAGTCAACCCACCAGTTTAAACAACTTTTGCTAAGACATCATTCCTACACGTGTTATAGTATAGCTGGGCTCTTGAAGTTCCACATAAGGTGTTCTAGATCTTCAAATTAAATATCTCAGCAGAAAAATTTCATCACGTGGATAAATTTTTACACTGGCACCATTCTTGTATCTCTTATAGTTTAGCTCGTCTGTTGCGTTTCTGCATCAGGTAAACACACCAAAAACATAGGACTTTCATACAAACTACCAACCCCCGTTGTACTCACCTAGGAGTATATTTTCGTAAAATGCGATGCGATGTCTAGCCTAGAGAAACCTGTTACCTCGGCTTAGTTATAATTTGGATATTTGTATGGTGGCGGGTAGATTGTAATATTTATGGAATAAACCAGTTGGCTGCTAACCCTCGCCTTTCATTGACGCTGCATTGGCGACGAGGATAATTGCGATTTAGTTTTCATTACGCGTGCAATTTCGTTAATTGTTATTCCAAGATGCCAATCGGCAAGTTAGAACCGTTTAGTTTAAGTTCTAAACAATGGCCTGCATATATAGGGTGACTGGTAATTAGTGACCGATACTTGAACACGTGATTCTACCCATGATTACAAACAACTTTCCCAAAGAAACTTTTTTTTTTTACTCACTAGTTTAGTCACAATAGCTGTTTGAAACTGTAAATTAGCAGTCGCGCCTTCTCCCGATGAACTATTACGGTAATTGTGTTAATACTCTTTGTGTTCTATTGGCCACTAACAATCTGTCACGTTTTTAGATTAATAATCATTCTCATCTGTCATTGCAAATTAACAGGGAAAAGCATAGAGGTATATACTAGAGAAGCAATGGCCGCGTCGTAGCCAGACAGCTCTATCTATGTCTTAAGACATAGTTTTGTGTCATGTCAAATCAGTCATCTATCGGACGCCAACTGATTGACAGGGGGGAAAAAATGGTCGAATTCGTAGTAAAATACTGCGCTTAAAAATCACTTATCTATACAAAATTAAACGGAATTATTTTTCCTGCGTGAGCTTGTTGTTTAAATTGACTTAAAAATACTTTTAAATATATAAAATGTAAGATTTTTATACCGGGTTCAGTGTTACCACTAAGAAGGGTCGTTTGAGTTTCCCACATTTGTGGGAGATGATGATTATTTATTGAATAAGTGATTTTAAATATTTTTGTAACAATAATCACACTATAGGATGAAGATGCAGCTTGCCGTATTAAATGAGTGGAACTAATAGAACTTCCGTTTAGAAATATATGATTTAGCAAAGCGAAGTATGATTTATAATAAATAATAAGTATTCAAAATGAGATTATCTCAATAATTTCACTAATAATAAAATTCTCATTCATCCCATCAGAAATTCATGAGTAAAATATTAAATTTATATTT
>NWSH02000002.1:451873-462517 GCA_002382865.2 Heliothis virescens | reverse complement strand
ATACCATTGCATTGCATTGACTGCCTTTTTAGAATGTATGGACAACGCCATCTATCGGTAAAAGTGAACATTTATCGGACCTAGTTCGCGCGAGAAAGCTACATAAAGCTGTCCGTGTGAAAAACAGCGACACCGTCACAAAACGAAGGGCAGAAACAGTCGATTTAGCTTAAAAACTGACGGAGTTTCATAGACACTTACCCCCCCTTCTTCACCCCCGTTAAGGCAGAATTTCCAAAAATCCTTATTGCGTCATTCTTAATTTCTAACCAAATAGCCAAATATTAATTTTAATCGAATTAGCTACAAAACTGACGGAGTTTCATACAAACTTACCCACTCCTTTTTACCCCCTTAAAGAGCGAATTTCCAAAAAAAATATAGCCTATATGTTATTCTGATATATAAGCTATATGTCTGCCAAGTTTCATCTAAATCCGTCCAGTGGATCCTGAGATTAGCGTGTGCAAACAGACAAACAAACATTCAAACATACAAACAGACAAAATTTTTTTTTGGAATTCTTACTCTTCTTTCAATTTCTAATAACCCTACATATTTTGTTTTGTAAAAATGTGAAATGTACAGACACGATTTTTTTACTGTTTTATTATATGTATAGATATAGATAGATATAGATAATTTTGACCACTTTCCTATGGTAGTATCTCTAAAAGTGCCTCGTTGGTCTAGTGGTCGCATAGCGCGACGGCCGATCACAGGTCTCGGGTTCGATTCCCGGGCGAGGCCGAAATCGCTTTGTGGGTTTTAGAAACTTTCACAAAGCAGCCTAGAGTTTGGAAGTTGTCCGTGTAACACCCCCGTGCCTGGGAGGGCACGTAAAGCCGGCGTCCTCGAATGCTACTCAGTAGTAGTCGTATCCACGTCAGAGGCTGTCAGGCGGATTTGAGTACACTCTGACACTAGAGCTTGTTAGGTGATTAAACCTGCGGCGAGTGAGATAAGAAGAAGAAGATCGGATAGCTATCTAGAAGTTTACCTGGAAGCCTTGAAACTAGCACTTAGTCAACAAGTTCTTTGCTTGCTTGATCACGCTAATCTCGGGAATTACTGATCCACCTAAACAAAGTAGTTCCCAGTAACAAAACCTAATAAAAACCAAACAAAACTCACCAGACGGATGTACATTCCTCTTATGATTAGACAAATACTTCAGTGACCGAAACTTCTGACCGCACAGTTCACATTCCTCCGAATCTTCCACGGCCTCATGTACCAACTTCACATGCTCTCTAAGCGTCAACTTGGACTTAAAATTCCTGTTACAACGTCCACAAGTCAGTATTACATCTGGTTTACGGTGCTCATTCAACAAATGTTCTTTAATACAGTACTTCGGTAAGTCTAGTAAGCATATCGGACAGGATGCCAGTTCTAGCAAGTCCTGTTCTTCCATTAAGTACTTTGTTTCAACTTCTCTCATTATCTGTTGGAAGGTTTTACGTTTACGGACTTTCTGTTCCGGTTGACATTCCTGTCGGTGTATTACTAATAGTCTACGTTCTTGAAATGTGCTCTGACATATATGGCATTTGTATAGGACTCTGCGGTAGTTATGGGCGTTGACCATATGGTCCGTAAGCAGGTTGGAGTCGAAATCTTCTAAGCAATGTAGACATATCATGAGGCCGGTTTTCGGATCCATCATAGCGTCTGTAGAGTTGAATTCTATCGGTTCTTGGTTTGTTTGAACGCATTGAGCAAGTTCTAGGAGAGCCCTGGAAGGTAATATTATAAAGTCAGATTGTTGTATCTTGGATAGTAGTGGTTTCCGTGGCGGCAAAGATAAAGTTGAGTGTTCACATGGATCAATTTTTTAGGGTTCCGTACCCAAAGACTACTAAAACTTTGTTCTGTCTGTCGGTCTGTCTGTCTGTCTGTCTATCTGTCTGTCTATCTGTCTGTCTGTCTGTCTGTCTCCAGGCTGTATCTCATTAACCGTGATAGCTAGAATGCTGAAATTTTCACAAATGATGTATATCCGTTGCAGCTATAACAACAAATACTAACAATTTTTAAAAATAAATTATTAAGGCTGTTGATTTATATTAATAAGTTGAAAAATTGTATACTAGTGGCGCCATCTATTAGTAATAATGTGCAACTTAAGTAACTCACACTTGACCATTCCTATTGTACTTTTTTCATAGATAATGGTATGGAACCCTTCGTGCGCGAGTCCAACTCACACTTGGCCGGTTTTTTTTAATTTTTGTGAACAAATTAACTAACACAAAAATACTTTTTAGTAGGTATACAATTGCAAGTTGCTGTGTAAAGGTATTTTTTATGTTTATTTCGTTAGTTTAGTAATTAGGGCTCTCAATCCAAAATACTTGATGTAATATTGTCTCAGAAAGTACTACCCTGTCAGACAATTTCTAGTTATTACGAGACACTTATTTTTCGAACTTTTAAAAAGTGAGTATTAAGAGTAAAAAATAGAAGGTCGAATATAGCTAAATATTTGTAAACAGAAAATAATACTGGTGAATTGAATACCCATAGTTGAGGCAACCAGATATTTAAAAAAATTGTGGCCTTTTATTTCATTTAGCTAAGAGGAAGGAACCTCCACCTAGCATGCACTGAGATATAAACAAACAATTTCCAGGCCTTTACCTGTATTTTCCACACTAAGATACTACAGAAACACTTTAAAATCCACTAAAAACAGCACAAATACTTCACATGAATATTACGTCTGAACTTACATAGTATTATAATGTTCTTCTTCTTCCTCCTTGATTTCTGCTTTAACAGTCACACCCATCTCATAGCTGCTGCCCTCAAGAGGGTCTGCATCTAATTCCATCATGATTCTAATTTAATATTTGCGAAAAAACATTCAAAATACGTCGTAAAATGCAAAATGCCGATCCCAAAACAAAATAATCAATTGATTTGACAGTGACAATGACATATAGGGATAGTGATGTGGGTTTGTTTGTGTTGAAGAATATTTATATCGATAGAATGTTAAGGTGATCTTACAGAGACTATCGATACGAATATAAACTTAACATTTGAATTGAACAGTCTGGTCTTGAACCTGCCTCAGAAAATTGTAATGCCTGCGATCTTTGTTGTGAAGTATTGAGTATTTGTCACGTTATCATCACTCGCCTGTGTCGTCAAACATGCGTGAATCTTTGCCTCACTTCTCACCAAAACCGAATGAGCAAATGCACGCGTTGACGACTAACAACGACGGCGTGCTTACGGCTCACCAACCGGTGAGTGGGCGATAACGTGACGGCGGCAAGGCCACACGATGCATTTACTGTGCCACAACAGCATGCTAGACTTAGGATTATTAGGATTTTTTTTTACCACCATGCTTTCACACCATATTTGCGCTGATACAGGTGCACTTAATACCTCACTCTCATAGTCCGATGGGACGGAAAATCCGGCACGACCGGAGAGAGATCAGGCAGGACCGACATTGACGTGCTCTCCGATGCATGGGTGTATGCATCTCCAACTTCCAACTCCGGGCTGCTTTGTGAAAATTTCCAAAACCCACAAAGCGATTTCGGCTCGACCCGGAAATCAAACCCGAGACCTCGAACAACAAACGGCTATGCAATTCATTTATTTATCATTGAAGAGTTGATAAAGTCGGTCCCTCGTTAACTTTATTTCAGACGTCACCAAACTAAAAAGAAAACCCCAAAAAATGATATATGTTTTTATATAATTATAAAATATAGTACAAAATCATACGTTTTACATTTTATACATTTTATACTGAACGCCTATGACATAGGATTTGTTGAGAATGTCGCACACAGCGAGGAAATCCTCCTTGTTCCTGTACTTGTAGTACGCCGTCTCAGACTTCCATTTGATACTGAACTTCGGGTCCGAGAAGAACGGTTCTGACGTCTGAATGTCCAGCAGCTCTTGGGGCAGAGGTAGCACGAGCCTGGAAAATAAAAATAGTATTTATTTGGCATATCGACTAAATAAACCAAAGTATCTGTTTAGAGTACATAATGTCTGAAATGGTTGTATCGATTTTGATGGGTCTGATTGATAGTTGGTGTTATATGTAGACATTTAAGCTCTTCTAAAAGTTTCACCATTTTCGGATTGAGAGCCTCGTCCTATTTTGAAGTCGGTTAAAATAACATCGAACGAAATCGTATAACGTGAGTATAGCTATCGAGTACCGCAGTAAGAAGTTTGTACGGAAACAGTAAATTATAATTTACTAGCTTCTGCCAACGGTTTCACACGCGTCCCGTGGGAACTACTCGGCGCACCCGCAACCAACCAACCACAAAGTAGCCTATAGCCTTCCACGATAAATGGGCTATTTAACACTGAAAGATTTTTTCAAATCGGACCAGTAGTTCCTGAGATTAGCGCGTTCAAACAAAAACTTGCAGCTTTATAATATTAGTATGGATTGAACCGATTTAGTGATTTTTTTTTCAAATAGAACCAAACAAGCTCTAGTCTACTTATCTTAGTTACCTGGTAGCGTGCAAGAACATCCTGTGTGGCATGCTGTCCCGCGTGCCACTGTACGTGTAGTCGCCGAGTATCGTGTGCCCCACCGCGCTGCAGTGTACGCGCAGTTGGTGACGACGACCTACCAAACACACAGTTAAAAATGCATTGCTTTAACCCCTAGCTAACTATTGCCATAAAATTGTACAAACGACAGCACATCAAGTTACTACAATCTGTCAAATTTCTGCAAATGATTTTCAACCTTATCACCATAGTGGAAGATCAATGTTTGAATGGTAAAATTTGACCGATTGGGGTAGGTTGACCTGCTGTCGTCTGTACTTTCACCAAAATAATACCAAGAAATTACCTGTTATAGGCTTAAGCAACAGCACAGTCACGGGGCTGTTATCATAATAGCCGGTCTCCAGCCGCAGAGCCCGCGTGTGTGCGTGTCGCGACTGCAAGCATCTCTCCGACGCTTCACTCGTCGTTAGTGCAGACATTCGGTGACTCGAGTCCGCTGTTGTCGGATCTACGCCTGCAAAACAATAATACATATAATCGACTATTTGCCCTCGTAGAAGGTCAGGCAGGGAGTCGCTCCATGTAAAGTACTGGTTATCAGCTGCATCCGTTTAGACTGGAAGCCGACCCCAACATAGTTGGGAAAAGGCTAGGCAGATGATATGATGACTAGTTTCTCTCGGTGGTTTCACCCAAGTGCCAAGTATTACGGCATATACATATACCACAGCGCTGGTACACAAAGGGATTTCCACAAAACAAGGTTTCCTCACGATTATTTCCTTCACTTTTACTTAATTATACATAGATGTTCTAGATATTACATAACAAAGTTCAAATTTAACATAAAAAGTTGAACATCTGCCAGTCCGTAGTTGGCAACTAGTTTTCGAAACACTAAAGCTCAAATAATTGTGGCGGTTCTAGACCAGCATTTGATACATCATGTATGCTCAATTATATTTCGTCATACACTGACTGTTTTGCAGTCATTGGTAGGCAACTTCAAAGCCGCATAGTAGTTATATAACGACAGTTGCACCTACAGCAATCGACACCCATTTTACTTACCAACATTAAACTCAATATCGGCGACTTCAAACGCCACGTGCCCTCTGACGACGGCCAAGTAATATTTCATAGTCAGTCTCTTTTCAAAGAGCTTTCCTGTAACAGAAAACATGTATTTGCAAATAACGGCCAAGTGTGAGTTGAACTCGAACACTAAGTGTTCCGTACCATTATTTATAAAAAAATACATTTGTTGTATGAGAGCCCTTAAAATATTTATTTTATTCTAGTTTTCAGTTGAGTTGTCATGGCGGCAACAATACATAATACATCTGTGAAAATTTCAGCTGTCTAGCTATCCCGGTTCTTGAGATACAGCCTGACAACGGACCAACGGACGGATAGTGAAGTCTTAATAATAGGGTCCTGTTTTTCCCTTTTACTGACTAAAACCCATCGTGTTCCTTCGGGAGCCCTTTGTGTGCCACGGCCGTGGTAACTCCTTGAGTACGGAATGAAAAAAAAAACTAAAAAGCAGCTACTTTTCATAATCCACTACAACCAATCACCTGCACGGGCCGCCGATGATTTGTTCTTAGCTATGCAGAGCACCCCACTGGTCGCATAGTCGAGGCGCTGGACAAAGTGCAGGGGAAACACAGAGGAGGAGTGGTGCGAATCCGGCGCTGCTATATGGTACGTTACTGTGTTCTGAAAATTAACAGATAAAAACTTAATAAAAAACTGGCCAAGTGCGAGTCGGACTCGTGCACGAAGGGTTCCGTACCATTAACTATGAAAAATGAACGTTTCTATTACCTACAACTAGCCAAAATACAAACATTTTTCGGGCAGCAAAATATTAACTTTGTTTTTCATACAAATATATGAATAACAAAGTTATGATTTGCAGTTTCACGCGTTTATTGTATGGGGACCCCCCTTAATATTTTACGTTTTTAATTTTAAGTATTTGTTGTTATAGCGGCTACGGAAATACATCATTTGTGAATGTGAATTTCAGTGTTCTAGCTATCACGGTTTATGAGATACAGCCTGGAGACAGACAGACAGACAGACAACGAAGTCTTAGTATTAGGTCCCGTTTTAACCTTTTGGGTACGGAACCCTAAAAAGCGACCTCGTTGGTACAATGGCTACCATGCTGGACTGTCGAACTGATGGTTCGATTCCCGGTACGGTCAACATTTGTGTGATGAGCATGTTTGTTGGCTGTGGTCTGGGTGTTATAAATAAATGTATCTATTTAGAAAAATATATACGTAATTATATGTAGTTTATCAGTTGTGTTAGCTCCCATAAAACAAGCTAATTAATAGCTTACCATTGGGCTAACCCACTGTGTGTGAAAGAGGTGTCTCACAATATTCTTAGTTGAGTCGCTGCGGGAACTATTTTTAAGTAGTAGATGTGAGCGCCGGATATACCCCTGTGCGGGTAATTGTGGTCGGTAGCTTTAAGCGAGCCGCCATAAAATTTGATGTGTTCACATTTTATCGATATCGACATTACGACAGCAAGCTGCTAAGTGCTACACTACAATGTTTACCAAGAAAACATAACCTCCAACAAACGTATTTAAAGCCAACTATTCCATGATAATACGCTTACCTGTTCATTTTCGTCGTCAGAATTAATATACATATCAAAAGGCTTGTTTACAACTAAAAAATTTTCATTTTCAAACAACTTTTCCACCGCCATATTTGTTGACAAAATAACTCTTCAATTTTCCAAAAAATCGCGTTCAACAACAACAGTGATCTATTAAAATATTGTGGTTCATTATCCAAGGGCCTTTATATTCTAAAGCCTTTTGATCATCTAAAATTTTCATAGACGATATCAGTGGAAGACAGTTCGATACCCTGGGGCAAAATATCATCAAGAGGGATTTGAAAACAGTTTGTAAAGCCCTATCCAGGTATTGATCAATCATATCCTCAAGTGGCATTTTGCCCAGTGGATACCGAATATATTTATTTAAGTTACATAATATCGCAACGCACACTCAATTTTGCTGTTACTGCTGATGACAGAAACCCGTATAAAACCAAAAAACAAAACAAATGATAAATATTCTTTTTATTTGACAGATGTTCTTTAATTTTTTTTTATAGACTCAAGCAGACCTCTTTAGAATTTCTTGAACGCATCCATATGCTGTCAAAATTGACATAACTCACCATATTACACGGCTAAAATGCGGAGTCTTCAATTTTTACCAAGACTCTTCACACTTTATAACCTTCCAAAATAGTTTGAACTATATCACAGCGAAAACAGTTTATGTATTGTAAAAACGAGGTTTTAATAGAAAATAGTAAAGATGAAGCGAGTTAAAAGGCATAAAGTGAAAACAGAGGCGCCGGAAACTTCCAGTGCCCACAATCGAGACCAAGAGAACCATGATTTGGCGTATTATATTCACGACCGTGTTGAACTTATGCACCAAGTTTTTTCGGTAATAAAGTATAAAGAATTGAAAGCCATGGTGCCTGCCAGCATCAGAAATATATCTATAGACGACCTAAAGGAACTGTGCACTGAAGAGGTATCATAACTTGTAAATTTCTCTATTGAATCTTCATACATTTTTCACTCATAATTTTTGGTTTGTTTTGGTGAAGATTTGGTCCCAGTAGCATACTTAAGACAGGCGAAACTATACCAATAAGAATACGACATCAGGACTGCCAAGATATTCAAAATGCAATTGAAAAAACACAATTTTAGCTTAAAGTTTCATATCTACACTATAAAGTTGGTCCAATTATAAAAATCTTGTAGTAGTTAGTAGATAGTTCATTTTTGCTACACACCCTTTGCTACACTCCAACCAAGGTAGGCTATAGGACACTCTTTATCTACATGCATAAAACAGTTCCTGCAGGACATGCATGAAACCTCTTTTTCGGAGGCTAGTTATAGCTAGGGTTCAGAATTAGTTAGAGTTATCTATGTACTTGCATCGAGATGTTGATATTAATATGGATCTTCCCGGGATTTATAATACAATCCTGCGTGTCCAACAATATTCAATAAATAATAATAAAAACCTTTAAGATAGATAAAAGAAATAAAACATAGATAATTAACGTACAACTTTTAGTATTATGATATATTGAACAAATTGTGATATAGTTTTTCCATTTACAGTACGATTTTAGACTCCACTAAGTAAGGCGGATGGTACCTATAAGGCCGGGACTCCACCAAAGCGGAGACGAGACGAGCGGAGAGGAGATGTTTTTTAAACAACCAATAGAATTGAGTTATTGACACGTCTCCTCTCCGCTCAGCTTCAGTGGAGATCGCTGTGCGGAGATGTGTAATATTTGTATGTCGCGATGGAAGCGGAGTTGTGAGCTGTGCGCGTACGACGCGCAGTGGAGACGAGAGATGTGAGCGGCGTGCAGTGAGCGATGTCACCCTCCCCCCTCTCGCCCGCTAGCAACCCGCAGTACCCCGCGCGCGCGCCGGCCGGCACTCAACGCCCCGCCCGCGAGCTGAAAAACATCTCTTCTCGCACAGCACACAGCACACCGCACACATCTCCGCTTTGGTGGAGTCCCGCGAGCTGAAAAACATCTCTTCTCGCACAGCACACAGCACACCGCACACATCTCTGCTTTGGTGGAGTCCCGGCCTTAGGTTCTAATGGTTTTACCAACAAATGTATCTTCCTAGAAATCCGTATTTTCATCAATCCGTAGTTTGATTTGAGGTATATCCACTTTAATCTTTCATTGTATGAAAGCAGTCTAAGTACAAAAATAACTCTACCTAATTCCATCCTCTGGTTATAACTAAACTGACTGTTATCTTTGCAGTTACTGGGTATAAGCTCCAAGCGTCTCTGTGCTATCCTGGATGGGGCTGAGCCCCCCTCAGATACGGAGTCCTCAAGCCCCTCACCACCTCCTGAGCAGCTGGAGACCATATCGCTGGACAGCATATCTTCAGACGATGAGATATTGAGCCAGTCTAGCAGTAAGAAGAAGAAGGTATGGCAAAAATCTATATTCTTTAATTTGCCTAGCCTTCTCCCAACTTGTGGTCAGCTTCCAGTCTAACAGCAGCAGCTGAGTACCAGTGTACTACATGGAGCGACTGCCAATCTGATCTCCTCAACACAGTTACAGGGGCAACACAATATCCCTTGGTACAACTGGTTGTCAGACTTTCTGGCTTCTGACTACACGTAACAACTGGTATAGACATTCAAATGACAGCCATGACTTACAAATTGATTTATGGATGATCTCCCATCCACAAACTGGGCTTCTATTTACCCAAAATCAAAAAGAATTTATTCAAAGTAGGCTGAAAAAAAGCACTTTTCAAAGTGGTGCAACAAACTCCCCAGCAACACATGTCCGTATGTTTGTCACAATTCCTCATGAGGAAATCATGTTTATTATAGACTAGCTTTTCGCCATAGTTCCATTGGTATCCCAAAGAAACTACTACCCACATCTCAGGAACTACTGGTCCAATTTGAAAAATTCTTTCAGTGTTAGATAGCCCATTTATCGAGGAAGGCTATAGGGTACTTTACCTTTAGTTAAATACTCAACCAAAAGGAGTATGNCTTAATATTATAAAGCTGAAGAGTTTGTTTGTTTGTTTTTACACGCTAATCTCAGGAACTACTGGTCCAATTTGAAAAATTCTTTCAGTGTTAGATAGCCCATTTATCGAGGAAGGCTATAGGGTACTTTACCTTTAGTTAAATACTCAACCAAAAGGAGTATGGTTTCCTACTAAGAACTTATCTATGAGAGCTACAGGCTCCATTCTACCAAGATCCGCAGAGTAATTCCTAAAGGACACAGACTCTACAATAACATAAATCAAAATCAAAATCAACGTCAAAATTACATGAGACAGCCCCAAAAACGCCCGCCCTTCACCACTTCCTAGTGTGTTTTTGCTGGGAAGAAGAAGTGGTGCAACAAACTCCCCAGCAACACATGTCTGTCTATTAGATTTTAAGAATCTTAAAACAATATTTAATCTATACTAATATTATAAAGCTGAGGAGTTTGTTTGTATGAACGCGCTAATCTCAGGAACTACTGGTCCGATTTGAAAAAT
>NWSH02000002.1:424853-435374 GCA_002382865.2 Heliothis virescens | reverse complement strand
TTCTTTAATTTAAAAATATACAAACAACAATAAATAAAACAATAAATAAATACATCGTTTACACTAACTTAACCTAATGCCGGCCATACACGCTACGGTCTACCGGAGAGGTCCGCCTGTGCAGGTATGCCTGCGCAGGTCAACCGAACAATAGAAGCGTGTGTGGGGAAGTTCCGGTGTATCGGAGCGGTCTTCAGTTCTTTTTACGATGGCATCGAATGTGGAGAGCCCTCTCACAGATTTTTTGTTGACTGCAAATGTCAATTGATTTTTTTTTTTACTTTGAAAAAGGAATTAGGTATACTTAACTTCGTCCTTAATAATTTAAAACTTTATCATCATTTATCAACGCCAGCGATGATACGCTGGCGTTGATAAATGATGATAAAGTTTTACTGTGATTTTATGATAATAAAACTTTATCCACAAATAAAGCAAATTATTAAGGACGAAGTTAAGTATACCTAATTCCTTTTTCAAAGTCAAAAAAAAAATCAATTGACATTTGCAGTCAACAAAAAATCTGTGAGAGGGCTCTCTATACCCGACATATTACTTTCCTCTATGAACTGATGACTGGCGCAACCTGCGCAGGCGACCGGAGTACGCGCACACACGCACAGGTACACCGTACGGTGTCACTCAAAAGAATCGATTTTCGATCTTGCGCCGGTCGCCTGTGCAGGTTAAAAAAACTGCACAGGTCTATTCCCACACACATTCCGGTCTACCTGCGCAGGCATACCTGCACAGGCGGACCTCTCCGGTAGACCGTAGCGTGTATGGCCGGCATAATAGTCGCGCGGGTCAATCTATACTAATATTATAAAGCTGAAGAGTTTTTGAAAAATTCTTTCAGTGTTAGATAGCCCATTTATCGAGGAAGGCTATAGGCTACTATTTTTATTCAGGTGCGCCGAGTAGTTCCCACGGGACGCGGGTGAAACCGCTGGCAGAAGCTAGTCGATGATAAAGTTAAGCAACTTGGCACGTTGGGTCGTTGACGGGTGTTTCGGAAGGCACGTTAAATTGGTGTGGGTCCCGGCTGCTATTTGAACATCTTTAGCAGTCGTAACGGGTAGTCAGATGCCAGAAAGTCCTTCATCAGTCTTACCAATGGGTATCGGGACAACAGGGTTGACGAGATCAGATAGGAAGTCGCTACATGTAGCACCCTGGTATTCAGCTGCATCTGGTTAAGATAGGATACCGACCACAATGTAATTTGGGAAATTTCTTAATTGATTTTCAACCTTATCGCAAAAGTGGAAGCTTTATATTCAACTGGTGAAATTTGTTAAATTCGGGTAGGTCCTACTGTCTTCTGTACATATTATACATACCTTCCACCTGACTGAGGACCCGCCTCTGGGGTTGAGCGTATTGTGGAAATCTGGTTAGCAAAGCCTTATTCACCATGTCCACAAGTCTCCTCCTCGCGTCCCCATTGCCAAGTCGGTCATAAGGTGATAAAAATGCTTGTATCAAGTTATTGCACGTCCAGTAACCATCAACATTGGCTGAAAAAGAGGTTTTTCATCAGCCTTTGTATAGTCCCACTGCTGTGCTGCGGCCTCCTCTCACACAGAGAAGGATTGAGCGTTAATCACCACGTGCAAGAGATGCGGGTTGCTGTACTCACACTTTATAGTACAGGTTTTCTCGAGATGTTTTCCTTCACCTTTTAATCAACCATTGGTGTCCAAGATATACTTAGAAAGTACATAGAAACTTAGAAAAGTTGCATTGGTACTTGCCTGGCCTGGAATCGAACTTGAGAGGTTGGTGCTTTACCCACTAGGCCACCACGACTTAAATCTTTGTTATTTGTATCAAAAGCCTAGCCCTGTTCTCTAACTGCGGAATTCAATAATCTGTCTATCTCTGAATTTGCTTACTAGAGATAGAATTTTGACATTAGCTCCATGCAAGTAATGTCAAATTCCTATCTCTAGTAAGCAAATCAACGGATTGATAGAATATCGGGAATGGCTAGGAGATCAGCCAGCTGCGCAGGACATATTATAGTGCACAAGCATTTGTGTAGACATAGGTTCACTCTCTATTCCTTCACTTTGATACCTTGAGAGACAGCATCCAATGTCAATTTTTGGAGAATTTCTAATCTGACATAAACTGGTGGTGAAAGAAACGAGAAACCTGGATTACAAAGTCTTAAATCGCCAGTCTGCTTTCAGCACGCGTGGTGATTAACGCTCATTCCATCTCTGTGTGAGAAGAAGCTTGTGCGCAACTGGAGGGTAATGACCACACAGCACCAAGTGGGACATTAAATGCCTTACTCGGAGATGGAGAACAGCATCTCTGAAGCTAACAATATCCCACACTGCGCTCACCAACACGCATGCCCAGCGCGGCAAGTAACAAAAAAGACAACTCATTTTGCGTTGCCGTGTGAATCAAATAGGACTTTTGTATGAAACCGAATGTAGCAAATTTTCTACGACCGAAATTTTGCTACTCACAACTTACAAAATTACGCTCGTTTGGCTTCACCCTAGAGGTGAAAGGAAACATCTCAAGCAAACCTGGACTATAAAGTCTGAAGTTATCAACCTGCATCTCTTGCACGTGGTGATTAACGCTCAATCCTTCTCTGTGTGAGAGGAGGCCGCAGCACTGCAGTGGGACGATACAAAGGCTGATGATGATGGACGGCAAAAGGCTGATGAAGGCAAGAAATTATGCAATACTTACTGGTAGGAAAATCGCCGAATCCTTTGATTGAATCGAACAAGTTCTTCCCTTCCCAGGGAGCATACAACGACTGAGCGTAGTCAATGATAGTGTTCACCTCATCTGACACCGCCTGCCGACGCTCTAGCAGGATTCTATATACGATCTTGGCGTGACCTGGTGGAAGAAAGGGATGCAATTAATTGTTTGCGAATGTCCAAGTCCAAGCCATGCAGATCGATCATAAGGTAAAGCCCCGTTTGCGTTTCATTGCCCGTTGCTTGCCATTTTATTGTAGCAAGATGCTACTCGCACTGTGTAAACGTAATCGTGTAATAGGTAAATGGTCGCCTGTCAAATATTCCTGCAATAAAATGGCAAGCAACGGGTTATGAAATCGCAATGTTTAATTTAAACGGGCTTTTAAGCACGACGAAACATGGAAGAACTCGTCACGATAAGATGGGCATCCAGGGACCGACCGCGCCAGGCGTTGCTTAATTTTATGCACAACTAGCGGCTTCGCCCACGTAAAACATGAAATCCCGTTCCCGTGGGAATTTTGGGAAATCCTTTCTTATCTCGCGTGAGAGTCTTAAGATGAACCTCTGTGCAAAATTTCAGCTTTATAGGTTCAAGGGTTTGGGCCCTGCGTTTGAGTCAGTGAATGAGTCAGGACTTTGATTTTTATATGTATAGACTAACTTCTCCCAGCGACTTCTCGTTCTCTTTTCCTTCACTGCTCTGCTCCTATTAATTTCAGGGTGATGAAAAGTATAGATAGATCGGCTTCGATTTAGCCACGAGCTCTTCAACAATAGTGTTAATTGATATTAGCTCTTATTTCAAGTCACGTAAAGTCCACAATAGTTCGCCAGGGTGCAATATCTATGTTTTTAAGAATACTTACTCTGTATAGCATCAGTCTGGTTGGTAGACAAGAACTTGGACAAGTCTTGCACGATTTGTGACAGTGGCCAATCTAACCAGTACAAGTAGCCATTTTGCAAGAAGCTGGAAGAAAAAGCTTATTTTAGACATAACTAGCGATTTCATCCGCGTCACATGGGAAGTCCTTCCCTTACCCGGACAAAATATAGCTTACTAGCTTCTGCCAGCGGTTTCACCCGCGTTCCGTGGGTACTACTCCGCGCACCCGGATAAACAGACAATAGTTCATAGCAATAGATAAGTAGCCTATAGAAAAATTCTATCAGTGTTAGAAGCTCTTACTAAATTATTAATTGACAAATGTTATTATACCGTAGATGAATTTTTAAATGACTAATTATCTATATCTATACTTATAATAAATCTGTAGAGAGGTCAATTCTGTACATGAAATATATTTCCAAAATAACTATTAGGGGGTGTTTAGGGATCGATACTGATGCCAAAAATGCAATCAGTAGAATTTTTGTCTGTCTGTCCGTCTGTCTGTCTGTATAACCGTTATAGAAACAAAAACTACTGGACAGATTTTAACGAAACTTGGTACAATTATTACTCGTACTCCTGAGCAGGTTATAGGATACTTTTCATCACGCTACAATCAATAGGAGCATAGCATTGAAAGGAAATGTTAGGAAAACGCACTGTCGCTGGCATAAGCGATATGATTCGCGAACGAAGTCGCTGGCAGAAGCTAGTTGTAATGAATTAAATACTTACCTTTATTATTGTGAGCAATTTTATTATTATTACTTTTTTTTTTGTTAATATAGATGTTATAAAGATATTTAATTTATAAGATTTGAGCACGATTTAATGACACAAAATGGGTTAACAATTTGTATAGGTATCATAATAATGATAAAACATAGCGCACCTGTATTTAAGTATAAGCAACACCTATGTAATGTAACCTATGTTTCACAAATAAACTGATTGATTGACTGATTGATAGATAGCCCATTTATCTAACACTGATAGAATTTTTCAAATCGACACCTTCTGTGTTGCCCTAACAGTTGCACAGCGGAAGATCTACGTCCCACCACTGACAATGCCGTTAGCGTGGCGATATTGCGCCTCCATAATTTAAATTTAATTTGATTTGCCCTCCACTCACTAAGAAGAAGAACCGTATTATCACAGTTTAAATATATGTAGAACAGTTGGCAAGCTACCTACTAAAGTTCGTAACGTCACACTCACACACGCATGCGCATTGACGAGCTTTTATGTACCTTTACCAGTGCTGTCAGTACTGACTGTCGCGGCAAGTGCTACCGCGCCAGCTAACATTTGGTCAAAATAGGAACTAAAGTTTGACAGACATTTAAATCAGTACTACCAAGTGACAACCCTACGGCTTCCATGGTGCTTACGTCATCATTTTGACAACAAGGCTTAGCTTCATTACTGGTACATCTTTATTCTGCGGTATTATCGTACTTACTAGTCAATAATATTGTACGACTGTTTGATAACTTCCTGGACGTGATCCGTCTCTTTCAGCGCCACGAGAGCCATCAGCTCCACCAGAAACACAACCAGGTAACCCTCGTGGAGAGCATCCATCATGTACTGGTACGCCAGGGTCGTGGTCGTCTCCGGTGTTGTGAAGAGATGTAGACTCGCATCTGGGAGGGAGATGAGGGAGGATACATCTCATTATTGGTGCTCCATTAAACCCGTGCATCGGAGAGCACGTTAATGTCGGTCCTGCGCCTGATCTCTCTCCGGTCGTGTCGGATTGCCGTCCCATCGGGTTATGAGAGTGAGGGAATAGGGAGTGCACCTGTGTCTGCGCAAATGCTTGTGCACTATAATATGTCCTGCGCAGCTGGCTGATCTTCTTATATGAGAACAGCCGCCGTGGCCAATAATGACTGCCAAAGATGTTCAAATGACAGCCGGGACCCACCAGTTTATCGTGCCTTCCTTTAAACACGGAAGAACTCGTTATGACAAGATGGTCACCCATCCACGGAGCGACCGCGCCAAGCGTTGCTTAACATCCGATCCACGCGGCTTTGACTTAGCCACGAGCTCTTCACCACCATGGTTTTGAAGCTAAATAAAGATAATACTTACTATCGAACATGGCGTGGCCAAAAGGGACCTGTTCTTCGAACTTCGTTGATTTCGTATATGGTGTTGGAAATCGATAGCCTTGTCGTGGAAGCGCCATCCTACTTCTAGCTGATGATGAAAGATAAGATCGGTAAGACTTTTAAACACAGTGCGGTTATGTTGCCCGTTGCTTGCAAGTTTAGAGAAGGCAATAAATGACAGGCAACCAATTATTGCATGATTATGTTTCACAGTCACTGACCTCTATAATATCCTTGGACAGACTGTTCCAAGCGTTTGACAGCATTTTTTTTGTGTCGCTTTGAAGCGCCACTAGCGAATGATGATTTTGACGTATATGCAAATAGCTGCGAACTACGTGTACATTTTTTGAAAACAATGATGATGTTTGATACTTTATGATGTATATGACGTGGCTGATATGGACTATGGACCAATAAGGGGCCACTGTTTTAGTACCACAGACACTCGCTACGTCTGACAGCGCCAAAATGGCGATTATCAAACAGGCCCAAAATATCTTGACCAGCCAGTCCAGTGGTATTAATAGAGGCCAGTGTTCACAGTACAACATGTTCAACTAACAAAAAATTGGAAGTAATTATGGAACTCAATTGTTGACAGTCAAAATAATTGCCGTCAATTGTATACACAATTTTAATTTTTGATAGGAAGGTGTTGCTTGCTTACAGGATAGGCCAAATCGGGTACCAATACTTCATCATCTGCTTCTTCCAACTATGTTACAGTCGGCTTTTAATCACATACAGCTGAGTACCAGTGTGCCACATGGAGCGACTGCCTATCTGATCTCGGCAACACGATACTCCTAACGTGGTAAGACGTGATAATACTGTGGTAGGACTCAATATCTTTGGCAGTCGTTACGGGTAGTCAGAAGCCAAAAAGTCTGACAACAAATCTTACCAAGAAGTGTCGAATTGCCCATGTAACTGGGTTGAGAAGGTCAGACACAAAGCTGCTCAATGTGGCACACTGGTACTCAGCTGCATACACTGGAAACCGACCCCAACATAGGAATGGCAAGACAGATGATCATATAGTTTTATTTTATCCTCAACTTTTTTTGAATAGCTTATTATCGTCCCACTGCGGTCCTGCGGCCTCCTCTCACACGGAGAAGGATTGAGCGTTAATTACCACGCTTGCTCAATGCATGTTGGTCACTTCAGACTTCCTCAAGATGTTTTCCTTCACCTTTTATCAGCCGTTGGTATCTAAGATATACTTAGAAAGTACATACAAACTTAGAAAATGATTGTATTGGTACTTGCCTGACCTGGAATCGAACCCACACACTCATACTTGTTATCCACTATCCTCAACTGTATTTACGGCCGTTCCCAATAACCTATCTATGTCTGGATTTGCTTACTAGAGATAGAATTTTGACACTAGCCCCATACAAGTAATGTCAAATTCCTATCTTTAGTAAGCAAATCCGGAGATAGACAGGATATTGAATTTCGCAGTTAATAAACAAAACTTACTGTGTCTATCAAAATCCTCTGGCAGATCATTGCCAAAACTGGGCACTGTTTGATTAGTGCGCTTCTTGACCCAGCTCTTGACTATATCACTTAGAATTGGTGTTTCCTTCGCTGGACCTTGGAAGATAGTGGTCTCCCAGGGTCTTTTACCATCAGTCTCCACAGACAGGTGGGTGGAAGGAATGGGAGCGTCCCAAACTTTCGTTTGCCTGTCTGGTTTAGGAAATACAGCCTTATGAGGAATTTCGGAGTATTCAGGATGTACGGGAGTAGGTGTCAAGCTAAAATCGAATTGATGGTAATCGTAAGACCATGATGAGAGTTTGTAAGTTGCTGGTGATTGTGTGGTAGGATGGTGGTAGTCATAAGACCGTGATGGGGGCTCAGAAGAAGTTGGAATTTGTGAAGTAGGATGGATGTAATCAAAAGACCATGATGGGAACTTAGAAGATGATGGAAATTGTATGGTAGGGTAGGGAGACTCAGGGGTTGATGGTGGAGAAGTAACTTCAGCAGTTGGACATGTAGATTCGGTAGATGGCTCTTGACTTGGAGGAGTGGAGCTAGGGTACTGTGGAGAAACCCTTGTAGATCGGGATGGAAATTCTTTCGGCAATGAAGGTGTTATTATGAACGACGGAAATGGTCGACGAGTTGACGGCGTAACAGCATTCTGAACATCAGTTTTCATTGTTTGGAATGTAACATCCTTAGGCCTCGTATATCCTGTAGGAATCCTATTATGGCCTAAAGGCGTTGGAAAGAAAGTAGTTTCAGGATTTCGACCGTGGTCTTCTCCATCTAAAGTCCACCAGATATGAGTGTTGTCGTAGTCCAAAAACTTGTCCTCTTCCAATGTCTGTTTTAGTTTTGCTGCCTTAGTTGTCTTGGCTTCCAGCTTCCTCTGATCATTGATTCTTTGTCTAAAGCCATCGATGTAAGCGTTGACTTGCAGAACTTGCTGGTGACGTTTCTCTATCAATTCTGCTTCGTTGAATTTTGCTGGAACTGAGAAGAAAGAGCACATTATCATCAGCCTTTGTATCGTCCCACTGCTGTGCTGCGGCCTCCTCTCACACAGAGAAGGATTGAGCGTTAATCACCACGTGCAAGAGATGCGGGTTGCTGTACTCACACTTTATAGTACAAGTTTCCTCGAGATGTTTTCCTTCACCTTTAATCAGTCATTGGTGTCCAAGATATACTTAGAAAAGTTGCATAGGAACTTGCCTGACTTAGAGTTGGTGCTTTACCCACTAGGCCATCAAGACTTATGTGAAATTCTCTAGTACCGTATTTCGGAAGGCACGTTAAATTGTTGGGTTCCCGGCTGTTATTTGAACATCTTTGGCAGTCATTACGGGTAGTCAGAAGTTAGAACTCTGACAACCAGTTTTACCATGGTGTATCGGGTTGCCAGTATCGGGTCGAGGAGATCAGATAGGCAGTCGCTCCATGTGGCACACTGGTACTCAGCTGCATGCTGTTAGACTGGAAGCCATAGTTGGGCTAAGAGTTTACCTGACAATTAATAATTTGAAACCTTCTACATACCTTTTTCATCTCCAGTAATTACTTGAAAATTCAAAAACAATTGAAGCAGTATAATGAGCATTGTTTTGCTTGATTTATAATATTGATTACTTTTGAAAGTAACTTAAATTGACGTTGGATTTTGTATTTTTTATTTCATACGTGGCCATTTTGATTTCGCTTTAAAAATATTATAGTTATGTAATATTATATTATAATTTGGTTATATAATATTAATTAAGTAGAATTAACATAGTTTTTTTGTTGGAATAAGGTATATTTTTTTCTCAATATTTACTGTATGAAATTCATAGATTGGTTGATTGGCACAAAAATAGAATTTTGCGAAATATTTTAGTTTTTTTTTGTATAAAAGAAAAGCCGTTTTTTTAACACGTTCTTTAAAAAACATAAAACTTAAACTTTAGTTTAAAAGCAGTTACTATTTGAGTTTTATTAACAATAAAATAGTTGTAACATCTTTATCGGATTAGAAAATATAAAAATATTTGCATATGCAATGTAATACAAGTTTTACGATTTCATAAAAATGTTAGTATTTTTATATTATAAAATGAAAGTGTGCGCTTGCTTCCTGCTGTTCACGATATTTGGAAAATAATATTGTTTTTTCTAAGATTTATTATAGTTCTTGATGCTGTAAATTTTAAATGAATTAACTTTATTCTAGTTTGGTACATAAAATTGTCTTCAAAATGCAAAAATAATACCTTTTGGTGCACTCAGAAGTCGGTATCTATTGGATGTAATTATGTTTATTTCGCTTCCTAGAGGTATTTTTGGTTTTTGAAGTCAGTTTTTTTTTTGTAAAAAAATCTGTTAAAAATAAAGAGTTGGATGTTTAATAAGAATTTTATTTATCCATTTTTCAATTTCTGTACACACATGACACACAATTATCCTTTGTATCGTGCCATTGCAGTGCTGCGACCTCCTCTCACACAGAGAAGGATTGAGCGTTAATCACCACGTGCAAGAGATGCGGGTTACTGTACTCACACTTTATAGTCCAGGATTCCTCGAGATATTTTCCTTCACGTTTAATGACGTTCACCGTTTACGACGAGAAAAAAAATCCAATTTCGAATTTCACGGAAAAATTAAAAACTGCTCCGACATTCGGTACCTTGGTTCATCCAGAGTGATGGACAGTGGACCGAGACGTAGCGAATCGCGTCAACTGCGGATGGATGAAGTGGCGACAGGTCAAGTACAATTTGTGATCCACGGATGCCCCTTAAATTAAAGGGCCCCTTAAATTAAACAATTTACAAATCCGTAATAAGACCTGTCGTCCTGTATGGATCAGAGTGTTGGGCATTGAAAAAGAGGGATGAGAAGAGAGTACATGTAGCAGAAATGATGAGATGGATGCGTGGTGTGACAAGAATGAAAAAACCGGCCAAGTGCGAGTTGGACTCGCGCGCGAAGGGTTCCGTACCAAGCTGTAGTTCCACGCTTGAGTAACAGATGGCGTTGTATCCAAATTGCACTGCCTTTATAATTTATTGCATGGGGACCCCCTTAATATATAACTTTTTTTAATTTTTAGTATTTGTTGTTATAGCGGCAATGAAAATACATCATTTGTGAAAATTTCAGCTTTCTAGCTATCACGGTTAATGAGATACAGCGTGGAGACAGACAGACAGACAGACAGACAACGAAGTCTTAGTAATAGGGTTCCGTTTTTACCCTTTGGGTATGGAACCCTAAAAAG
>NWSH02000002.1:396163-411589 GCA_002382865.2 Heliothis virescens | reverse complement strand
ATCCACAGACCCCCCGCGCCAAGCGTTGCTTAACCTTATGATCGATCGATCCGCGCGGCTTTGACTTAGCCACGAGCTTTTTATCTTATCTCTTTGACTTAGTCACTATCAGTTGTACTAAACTTCAAAATATATTTAGGGCTATCTAACATTCCCCTGCGGGGCCCACTAAGGCCAGAGCACGTCGGGGCTGCGGGTTGTTCGAAAGAGTTACCGCGGCCTTGGCACACAAAGGGCTCCCGAAGGAACACGGTGGGTTTTAGTCAGTAAAAGTCTGACACTCCCTCACGCTGTCACCCACAGCGGGAGGGGTCATACTGATAATTTCCCACCGATAAAATAAAGGCTAACATTTTCTAACTATCTAACATTTTGAGGCAGTCTTTTCGAAAAGGGTTGATAGATCAACGTAATTTCAATAAAAATATTGTTTCTCATTAATATTCTCTTACAGTATTTACAAATGCAACCCACGACACACAACCAGACGGCTCGAAAACCCTCAACTTAGAACTAGAAACGACCTTAGAATTCAATAAAAATAAGAAAACAGTTGACATCAAGTTCCTGGATGACGTCCATGAATTTATATCTAAAGTCAAAGTTGCTGTAATTAACAACAAAAAACTCCCCAATGATATAAAGACAAATAGAGATGAAAACAAAAAGAGTGATTATGAAAACAATGAAGATATAAAAGACAGAGATAATGACGTGAATGAAAGAGCTGTAGACACTAAATCTGACGCTGAATATCAAGAACAAGATACAGCAACTGACGATGAAAGAGTAACGGAAAATCGGAGACAACTCAATAGATTTAAATCTATTGAAGTGGTAACCGATACAATAAAGTTTTCTCTGGAATATCAACCGTGGTCCCCAGAAAACAATGATAAACAAACGACAAAAACAAGGAAATTAAGTAAAAAACAAAGACTGTCTAAAGATTTTGAAGGCCAAGGTTTTAATGAACCAAATGGATATAAAGCTCGAGCTAAAAATGACGATAAAAACGATTTCAAATCTAATATAGAAGGAGCTATTTTGAAAATTATCAAAAAATTTGATGAAGGTCGTGATCCAACAGTGGTTAAAGAGAATGATGATTTTTTACAATATAAAGAATTGTCTCGTTTTAGCTTGGATAAGTATAAGAAGCAGTTTGCATCAGTCACTAAAGACCTTATGTAAGTTATGCCTTTTCACTTCTTCTTATCTCACTCGCTGCAGGTTTAATCACCTAACAAGCGCTAGTGTCAGAGTTTTCTCAAATCCACCTGACGGCCTCTGACGTGGAATTATAACTACGACTGCCACTGAGCAGCATTCGAGGACACCGGCTTTACGTGCCAGGCACGGTGTACACCGCCAACTTCCAAACTCCAGGCTGCTTTGTAAGTCTCTAAAACTGACAAAGCGATTTCTGCCTGGCCCGGGAATCGAACCCGAGACCTGTGATCGGCAGTCGCGCTATGCGACTACTAGACCAACGAGGCAGTCAAGCCTTTTCCCAACTACATACGTTACGGTGCAGCTGAGTACCAGTGTGCCACATGGAGCGACTGCCTATCTGACCTTCTCAACCCAGTTACCTAAGCAATCCGATACCCCTTGGTTAAGACTGGTTATCAGACTTATTGGCTTCTGACTACCTGTAACGAATACCAAAGATATTCAACTTGCAGCCGGGACCCTTTGATTTAACGTGTCTTCCGAAACACGGAGGAACTTGTCATGACCAAGGTTAGATGTCAAAATTTCAAACTTCTGAGTACCCGTAACGACTGCCAAAGATGTTCATGACTTACCAATTGAACGTGCTTTTGGAAACACGAAGGAACTCTTCATGATTACATTACCTATACACAGACAGACCGTGGCACCTTATGATTAATTGACCAGAGCGGTTGTTACGAACTTTCGGCTACAAAGCATCAGCTGTTTAGACAAACCATTAATCATCATCAGCCTAGCCTTTTCCCAACTATGTTGGGTTCAGTTTCCAGTCTAACTGGATGCAGCTGAGAACCAGTGTTTTACATAGAGCGACTGCCTGTTTGATCTCCACAACCCAGTCACCCGTGCAACCCGATACCCATTGGCAAGACTGGTTATCAGACTTATTGGCTTCTGACTACCCGTAACGACTGCCAAAGATGGTCAAATGACAGCCGGGACCCACCAGTTTATAGTGCCTTCCGAAACACGGAAGAATTTGTTATAACAAGATGGTCATTCACCCACGGACCGACCGCGCTAAGCGTTTCTTTAGGCCCGTTTACACATTGCGATTTCATTGCCCGTTGCTTGCCATTTTCTTGCAGCAAGATGATACTTGCCCTGTGTAAATGTAATCGTGCAATAGGTAAATGGTAGCCTGTCAAATATTCCTGCAATAAAATGGCAAGCAACGGGCAATGAAATCGCAATATGTAAATGGGCCTTTAGACGAACCATTAATATAACTACAATTGTTTCAGCCCCAACACATCTCCTACGACATCATCTACACCATTTATATTTGCTGCTCAATTTGCAAGAGTCCACAAACCATTGAGTCCAGACCCTCTAATGCTTCCAATACTTGAATCAAAGATAGAAACAAGGACACCTACTGAGAAGAATCCTGCAGCTACAGCATCCAGTACACACTTGTTTGACAAATCAGAAGAATCTCATGATTCTTCAAAAACACAGAAAGATAGTGACGACCAATCAGCTGAGGGAAGCATATCTATAGAACGTAATAAATTACAAAATGTAATGACACGTGATTCAAAATCACCCAATGCTAAACCTGAGAAGGTCAAAAATGTACTCAGAAGAATAAACGAATTAGAAAAAGAATTGACAGATGTAAAAAATCAATTGAACACATTTAAGGTGAGAAAGCTTCGGGATAAAAAGCGAACTGTTGAATTTGGTACATTCCCTTACCCGCTTAAAGGTGAAAGAGAAAAAATTGTAGGCAGGAGATTCCCGATTACACCAGATAATTTTAATCAAGACACTAAATTCAAGTACAAATATATAAAAGAAAAAGTTGATGACGATAATACGATTGCTACTCAAACCAACTTCATATTCAGAGTGAACTCAGGAACTAAAGCTACTAAAGGAATGAGACTCATGATTGAAGACCAAGATTACGTGGATGCTAAAGACCCGAGGATCAGAAATGAATATGACGGAATTGACGAATGGAAAGCTCTTAGATTCGCAAGGATTGATACTGTAACTCCTTTTACTGCTAATCCTAGCACAATATCAGGGACTACAAAACCATTAAAATTTGTGCCAGTTTCAACAACTTCTAAGTCAGCTTCAGATACTACGTCATTAGTGAATGATGACGTCACCAAGTCTTCTACCATGAATGATATAAGAGAAACGAAGAGCGACGAATTTGCTGCAAATATTGTTGACGTTGGAAATTCGATACCAGTTGAAAATGTAAGGAATTCTGTTACAGTTCAAAGTTAAAAATAAAAATTAAATGATATATAAAAAAATATCTTGTAGTTTTTATCAACAGTGTCGTGTGATTAATATTTAGGTTTCCCGCACATTGCAGATTAATCAATCGACCGACAGTTGGTCCGTTGATAGGCTGATTTTTATTTTAAGAATCGCCAATCCAATCAAAGTTTTTAGTCCGTCTTATACCGCCAAAATTATGGCGTCCTAGCCGATTTAGGCCACGGAGGCTGTTCTCATATAAGGAGATCAACCAGCTGCGCAGGACATATTATAGTGCACAAGCATTTGCGCAGACACAGATGCACTCTCTATTCCCTCACTCTCATAACCCGATGGGACGGCAATGCGACACGACCGGAGAGAGATCAGGCGCAGGACCGACATTAACGTGCTCTCCGATGTAGGTACTGGTGTATCAATCATAACTTCCAACTTCCAACTCCGAGCTGCTTTATGAAAGTTTCTAAAACACACAAAGCGATTTCGGCCCGTCCCGGGAATCGAACCCGAGACCTCGTGTACAGTAGTCACCTATGCGGCAACCGGCAAAATATCTCATTACTGTAATGTGCGTACTACCAATCATGTGATGCTGATTTATTCATCATCATCATTTCAGCCATAGGACGTCCACTGCTGAACATAGGCCTCCCCCATTGATTTCCAGATTTATTAGCCCGAAGAAACTATCGGCCGATTAAAAGTGTGCAGTTTGCGGATACTTTTATTTTAATATTTTACACACTGCAGGGGTCGGCTTCCAGTCTAACCAGATGCAGCTGAGAACCAGTGTTTTACATGGAGCGACTGCTTGTCTGACCTCCACAACCCAGTTACCCGGGCAACCCGATACCCGGCAATTGGTAAGACTGATCGTCAGACTTTCTGGCTTCTGACTACTCGTAACGACTGCCAAAGATATCCAAATGACAGCCGGGACTCACCAATTTATCGTGACTTCCGAAACAGGAAGAACTCGTCATGACAAGATGGTCACACGGACCGACCGCGCCAAGCATTGCTTAACCTTATGATCGATCGATCCGCGCGGCTTTGATTTAGCCACGAGCTCATTTAACCTTTTACACTCAATGTTCATCAAAAGATTTTTTACAGTCCCATTATATGACACAGTCCTCTTAACATATAGAGAAGGAATGAGAGTTAAGGCCCATTTACACATTGCGATTTCATTGCCCGTTGCTTGCCATTTTATTGCAGGAATATTTGACAGGTGGCCTATTGCAAGATTACACAGTGCAAGTAGCACCTTGCTGCAATAAAATGGCAAGCAACGGGCAATGAAATCGCAATGTGTAAATGGGGCTTTAATCACCACGATCGCTTAGTGCGGGTTAGTGATTTAGACTTTAAAGTCTAGGTTTTATCAAGATGTTTTTCTTCTTCATGGTACGGTCAGCGTCAAAATTAGCTGAGCAAATCAATATTTTAAGTGTTCCATACCCAAAGGGTAAAACGGGACCCTATTACTAAGACTCCGTTGTCTGTCTCCAAGCTGTATCTCATAAACCCTGATAGCTAGAAAGCTGAAATCTTCACAAATGATGTATTTCAGTTGCCGCTACAACAAATACTAAAAACAAAAAAAATATATAGATATTAAGGGGGGGTCCCCATACAATAAGCGGTTTCGTGCGCGGGTCCTACTCGCACTTGGCTGGTTTTTCAAATCCGCCTGACGGCCTCTGACGTGGAATTGTAACAACGACTGCTACTGAGTAGCATTCTGTAGCCGGCTTTACGTGCCCTCCCAGGCACGGGGGTGTAACACCGCCAACTTTCGGACCGCGGTCTGCTTTGTGAAAGTTTCTAAAACCCACAAAGCGACTTCGACCCGACCCGGGAATCGAACCTGGGACTACGCGGACTACGCGGCTACTAGACCAACGAAGCAGTAATCAGGGTTTCGTACCCAAAGGGTAAAACGGGACCCTATTACTAAGACTACGTTGTCTGTCTGTCTGTCTCCGGGCTGTATAGACAAGCCGTTACAGCTAGAAAGCTGAAATCTTTACAAATGATGTATTTCCGTTGTCGCTATAACAACAAATATTTACTAAAAATTAAAAAAAAGAAAATATTAATGGGGGTCTTATACAATAAACGTGTGAAACCGCAAATTATAACTTTGTTATTCATAATATATTTGTTTGTATGAAAAACAAAGTTATAATTTGCGGTTTATAAAATTGATTGTATTTTGGCTAGTTGTAGGTAAAGATACGTTAATTTTTCATAGATAATGGTACGGTACCCTTCGTGCGCGAGTCCAACTCGCACTTGACCGGTTTTTTTATTCGTAGCATCGAGATAAGGCGGCTGTCAAAGATGTTCAAATGACAGCCGGTACCAACAAATTAACGTGCCTTCGGAAACTGTAATTCTTACTCAGTAGCAACATTGCTGACACTAACAGTGCAGGCGCTAATTATTTCTTTCTAGCCTCTGCCAGCGGTTTCACCCGCGTCCCGTGGGAACTACTCGGCTCACCCGGATAAAAAATAGCATATAGCCTTCCTCGATAAATGGGCTATCTAACACTAAAATAATTTTTCAAATCGGGCCAGTAGTTCCTGAAATTAGTGCGTTCAAACAAACAAACTCTTCAGCTTTATAATATTAGCATAGACTAGATTTTATACCAGCGGTTTCACCCGCTTCCCGAAGGAACTATTTCCCGTACTCGGATAAAAAAAGTAGCCTATATGTTATTCAGTTATATATTAAGCTATATGTCTGCCAAGCTTCATCAAATTCCGTCCGGTGGTTCCTGCGATTAACCTGTGCTAACAAACTTTCAAAAATACAAATAGACAATTTTTTTTGTTATTTCTTAGTCTTTATATCAATTTCTTAATAACCCTACATATTTTGTTTTGTAAAAATATTTAATGTATGTACAGACACGATTTTTTTATATTTATATCATTTATTATATGTCTTATAGTTATATCATTTTTACAAATTGAATGAAAACTACTTATTTGTTATGCAATTTTAGTGAAACAAGTTGTATTCCTGAATATACGAGGCATTTGAAACAATAAAACAATGGAAATTCAATCTTTGCATTTAATAAGCCATAGACATGCCACGTATAGTTAATTAAATTTAAAACATATCGAAGTTAAGTTTCTTTCAACTTTTAAAATCAGTGTATCTCTTAAACATTATCTTATTTACATCATTATTATTAATAAATGGTATTTTTTTTCCATACAAATTGTTACTGCCATCTCTCCTTTCAACATCTTTCGCATTTCTACCAGAACTTACATCATTTTTTGAAGTGGCAACACTATTGTCTTTAGACGTTTCATTTTTAACTTCCATGGTAGATTTTTTTGTTTTATTATTGTCATTAATGTTTTCTGTTGTATTTATAGTATGTATTTTCTTGGAATTATTTTTAGAATCCTTTGCAGATGTATTTTTAGTTTCAGCTTCTGTATCATCTAAAGTATATTTCGTTGCTTTTTTATCATTTTTTTGAGCTTTCTTCCCCAATTTTGTACTATCATCATTACCATCAACAAGTTTCACAATATCATCTTTACCTTTACCTTTTTCTGTTTCTTTCTCATCATTTGTAACATTAACTTCAATTTTGTGTTTGACCTCATTAATCTCTTTTTCTAAGTCATTAATCCTTTTCATAAATATAATTTCAGCTTGGTTAAGATTAGTATTATTATTCGCAGTCCTTCTTAAAGGTCTTTCTCCTTCTTTGTCTTTCTTAAACATTTCTATAGAAAGACCTTCAGCGGATGTAAGAGGAGATGAGTTATCTCTCCTTAAATCTTTTTGGGTTCCTTTAATGTTAAATGAAGTTCTGTCTTTGGATGTGTCTCCGAATACAGCTTCTAGTCTAATGGTGTGCTGGCCTTCTGTAACTGATTTGGTAGTCATTGATCGTCTGGTATTGGACAGTTCTGTTGAATCTGGGGCGATGTCTGAACCAGCGCTGTTGGAAGAATGCTGTGTTTAGTTTTGTTAATCATGATTATTCTTAACGCCCAGTTACACATTGCGATTTCATTGCCCGTTGCTTGCCATATGCGTCAAGATGCTACTTGCACTATGTAAACGTAATCTTGCAATAGGTATTTTTAAATGGTCGCCTGTCAAATATTCCTGCAATAAAATGGCAAGCAACGGGCAATGAAATCGCAATGTGTAAATGGGCCTTTAGGTTAATATTTTAAGTGGGAAAGTAACTCTGTCTGTCTGCTGGGGAGTTTGTTACGTCAGTTCTTCTGTCCAACAAAAGCACATAGGAAGTGGTGAAGGGCGGGCGTTTTTGGGACTGTCTCATGAACTGTTTAAATAATTTAAAGAAATAATTTCCAATTTTAATATAGTAACAGATAAGTCTGACAGCCAGTCATACCAAGGGTTATTTGGTTGCCCGGGTAATTGGGTTGTGGAGGTCAGACAGGCAGTCGCTCCATGTAAAACACTGGTTCTCAGCTGCATCCGGTTAGACGGGAAGCCGACCCCAATATAGTTGGGAAAAGTCTAGGGAGATAAGTTATTAGGGTAGCAGATATCGCTTTATTTTTTCATTGGTCAAATTAATACCATTTTTTATCGATGGGAAATCATCAGTAAGACCCCTCCCGCTGTGGGTGATAGCGTGAGGGAGTGTCAGACTTTTACTGACTAAAACCCACCGTGTTCCTTCGGGAGCCCTTTGTGTGCCAGGGACAAGGTAACTCGCGCGAACAGCCCGCAGCTTAAATTATTACCTGAGGTTGACTGTAGCCTAACCAGTATTAGTTAGTTTATTGACCTACTACTTTTCCCCCATTTAAAGAAATCTATTTTTGAAGTAACTTACTCCGTGTCCTCCATAGGATCTATCGGTTTTTTAATTCCTATTCCTTCACTTTTTGCTTTTCTATTGTCTGTTCTCAATATGTTTTTATTACTATTATCAGCCATAGATCTAACTATGTCAATTTTCTTTTGTTTCAAATCATCCGTCTTAATTCTTAGTTCTATCTGTGGTCCACGTACTTTTGTCTCTGTTTCAGACTTTGTCGTTAACTTCTGTTTTTCCGAATAATTCTTCTTTACCTTCTGCGATTTAATTCTCGATTTTATCTTCTTTACCTTTTTTGACGTTTTCTTTGAAGTGCCTGTTATTGATTCTGTGTATAACGTGACGTATCGTTGTGTGTTGTACTCCTGTTGGCGTTCTAATGAGAATTCTATTGAGTTACTTTGGAAATTCTCGTTTGACGGGAGTTTTTCGGAGTTGACGCTACTTGAATGGTCGTCAGAGCTTTTCTGGTTGGTTTCTTCGCTTTTGACAGTTTTAATAGTTGATTCTACATTCAAAGAATCATCGGATGTTGGTGTCTTTTTGTTTTTCTTATCTCTTTTTCTAAGTTTATCTTCTTTGCTTGCAATAGGTTTATTTTCTGAACTTTTAGGGGTCTTCTTTTTATTTTTTATTTCAACTGTTTTGTTATCGTCATTTTTTTCTCCAGAACCGAGATTGTTTCTTTTGAATTTACTCCAGAATTTATCGATTTTATTTTTCAGTTCTCGCCTAGTATTGACATCGAGATTTGTATAATGATCGAAGACTACAGACCTGATACCGTCTCTAACAATTTTAACCAGAGCTATGTTCGTTCTTTTAGACTTAGACCTATACTGTTCTAAGTCATGCAAGACTTTCTGGAATTTTTCTTTTGAATCATCATTGTATAGAGAATTTACGTGATCTAAGAAATCTCTAACATTATCATCATAAATTTCCTCTTTCAACAAATAAGCTAGAGCATTTAAATTGGCTTTCGTTACAGCATTAGGTTTGCCTTTAATCGAGCCTAGTTTAGCATCTAAAAGTCTTCTAGTATCAAGATTGTCAGTCAATTCATAAAACTTGCAGCCTCTATAGTGGTATTTTTTCAATTCATCGTTTAAAACTAGGAAAAATTCGTCAAAATCCTCGTCTTTATAACCGTTGAGTATTTCAATGGCCTCTTGAAGGAAATCTGTAAATCCTGTATCTCTAGCTTCGCGAAATTTCCTCATAGCAGTTTGGGGTTTCTTTTTATTAGCGTCTAAAGCTGTGTTGAGGTTCTGCATGAAGGTCTGAACGATGTCGACGATGTTCACATCTTTTTTGTCTTTGTCGTCAAAGTCGAGGACTGTGTGAAGGGAAAGGCTGATGCTCTTTTTTTTCTTGTCAGGTTGCCTTTCTACGCAGTTGGTTAAAGCTGGAAGAAGAATAGTTGTCATTTGTGAAGTTGAAATATTATCTACTAGCTTCTGCCAGCGGCTTAGCCCGCTTCCTGAGGGAAAAAGTATGTGTGTGCCTATGATCTAGTTATCTCTGCACCAAATTTCATCAAAATCGGTTCACTGGTGTAGGCGTGAAAGCGTAACAGACAGACAGAGTAACTTTCACATTTATAATATTAGTAGGGACTAGTGGCCAGTTTCATAGTTTCATATAGTTTTAGATGTGACAGATCATGCCAGAGAAAAGTAATTGTAAAAACATTGCTATGGGAACTGCCTTGTTGGTCCAGTGGTCGCATAGCGCGACTGCCGTGCCACGGGTCTCGGGTTCGATTCCTGGGCCAGGCCAAAATCGCTTTGTGGGTTTTAGAAGCTTTCACAAAAGCAGCCCGGAGTTTGGAAGTCGGCGGTGTTACACCCCAATTCCACGTCAGAAGCCGTCAGGCGGATTTGAGAAAACTCTGACACCAGGGCTTGTCAGGTGATTAAACCTGCAGCGAGTGAGATAAGAAGAAGATGGCACTATCTGTCAGATAGCTATCAGGAACTTTATCTGGAACCTGTAAAACTGGCTGTAGGTGTTATATTGTCATGTCAAGGGATTGTTTCAGTATTAATTTACTTTACTACGAGCTGCGGAGAACCTCAAGCGGCGAAAATATGGTGGCCTTGTTGGCAACTATATTTTCGAACTGTTTGGGGTTGAAACCCTCGGGTCGTGGGGTCCGAATGCCCACACTATTTTCAAAGAACTATCTAGGCGGCTGGTTGACGCTACCCGTGACCAAAAGGCTGGCTATTACCTTGGTCAAAGATTAAGCATTGCCATCCAGGCAGCGTGGCAATGCTGCCAGCCTTTTGGGCACGCTCCCGCTTTTTACGCTTTTTAGTTCTTAGTTTAAGTATTTTTTTTGTAATAGTGTAAGTATTTTGTAAATATATGTAAATAATAACCTAATAAATAAATAAAACCTTTACTAAGATATTACTAGATTTAGCGGTACTTGAATATTTTGAGATCCCTATAGCCGTTGATAAAGTAGCTTATAACTTTAAAATGTAAAACTCATAACACCCCTTTTTGCGTCGGGGATTAAAGTAGGGGTATTTATTTACTGCGGAAATCAATATTCTGTCTATCTCTGGATTTGCTTACTAGTGATAGGATTTTGACATTAGCCCCATACAAGTAATGTCAAATTTCTATCTCTGGTAAGCAAATCCAGAGTTAGATAGGTTATTGGGAACGGCCGTTAGTAGGCAGCATCAGTAGATATTTCGTTTTTGAAGTTTGCCGTTTAAAGAAAGACGATTGCTGTATTGAATAAATGAGTAGGAGATTTTTACATCGTCAGTTGTCACGTCACCTAATATGAAATATTTAAGGGGCTGGTTGACGCTTCTCTTGACCAAAAGGCTGGCTATTACCTGGGACAACGGATCAGCATTGCCATTCAGCGTGGCAATGCTGCCAGATTTTTGGGCACGCTCGCGGTCGACAGCGATGGGGAGGAATTTTTTAATGTTTTTTATTTAGGTTTAATTTGTAAATATCTCTAGAATATATACATTTTTATAATATTGTACAGAAGTGTACATATTTTTATTAAATATTAAATCTATACTAATATTATAAAGAGGAAAACTTTGTTTGTTTGGTTGTAATGAATAAGCTCAAAAACTACTGGACCGATTTTAAAAATTCTTTCACCATTCGAAAGCTACATTATCCACGAGTGACATAGGCTATATTTAATCCGGGTACGGGCAGTAATTCCCATGTAATGCGAGTGAAACCGCGGGAAAACGGCTAGTACATTATAAAAACGTACCAAATATCGTGAACAGCAGAAAACAAGCGCACACTTTCATTTTAATATAAAAATACTAACATTTTTATGAAATCGTAAAACTTGTATTACATTGCATATGCAAATATTTTTATATTTTCTAATCCGATAAAGATGTTACAACTATTTTATTGTTAATAAAACTCAAATAGTAACTACTTTTAAACTAAAGTTTAAGTTTTATGTTATTTTTTATATTTTTTTAAAAGAACGTGATTTTTAAAAACGTATAAGATTTTCGTCTTTAGATTTTAAGCGGCAAAGTTAGATATTTGTCAGAGTATAAAATATATTTTTCTAGAAGATATTAATCACTATCAAATTATTCGAAAATCAACAGAAATTAAAGTTATTTAGTTTTCAATAAACGAACGAATAGTAAAAACGAGGAAACCCGCCTTTAACATGTAATTTATATAACAAAGAATGAGACACTGAAAATAGAATAGAATTGTTTTGGAAAAAAAACAAATTAATAACCGTTCTCGATAGTTGGATAAATTAATTCTAATCAAGATGAAAGAATCAAATTTAACGGAATTTAGAAGTGACATAACATACAATAAAACATAATATGTTTAAGAAAAAAATAGCTATGCTTGTGGTGACGTTTCAATTGTTTTTATATTTTCATTTAATGAATGGCGAGGAAACCGGTAAGTAACTATATTTGCTTTTGTCTAATATTATAAAATTTCTTTGACGCTTTTTAGTTTTAGTTTTTAGTTTTAAGTTTTTTTTAGAATGTTGTAAATATATGTAAATAAAAATCGAACATTAAAAAAAAAAAAAAAAAAATTATAAATAAGAAAGGTTTGTTTGTTTGTATTGCCTAGCCATTTCCCAACTATCAAGGTCGGCTTTCAGTCTAACTGGACGCAGCTGAGTACCAGTGTGCCACATGGAGTGACTGCCTATTTGATCTCCTCAACACAGTTACCTTGGCAACCCGACACTTTTTGGTAAGACTGATTGTCAGACTTACAGCTTCTGACTACTCGTAACGACTGTCAAAGATATTCAAATGACAACCGGGACCCACCAATTTAATGTGCCTTCCGAAACATGAAAGCCGACTTCCTTACCAAGTTGAAAAAACCAGCCAAGTGCGAGGTGGACTCGCGCAAGGAGGGTTCCGTACCTATGAAAAATCACGGCTTTCTAGCTATCACGGCTTATGAGATACATTTTGGAGACAGACAGATAGACAAACAGACAGCAGAGGCTTAGTAATATGGTCCCGTTTCAACCTTTGGTACGGAACCCTAAAAAGCAAGGGTACGAAAAGCTGACTTAAAAATTTTCTCTTTAAAAACTAACGGCCTTACTTATAAAAATAGTTAAGCATTGTTTAGCTTAATCACTGTTGCTGTCACTATCACACAAAGCGCAATAATAACACGAAAGACAGTGACGGTAACATTAGTTAAGCTAAACAATGCTTAACTATTTTTATAAGTAAGGCCGTAACTCTTTAATGACTACATTATTACAGAAAAATTCAACGAAGCCATCCTAATGGAACAACATCACGCAAACGTCAAAAACATAAATTCGTTCATGGACAGATTTCGTTTAAAACCAAATAACAATCAAGGAGTCTCTGTACCACCTCATTTCAGAACTGCTCATAACGAAACACAAAAAGCGAACAGATTTGTAGAATACGACACCACGGAAGTGTGGTGGAACGAGAGTATAAGGAACCATGAAATAACTCCGCAGTACTCTTTCTTACCTACCCCAGTAGGCCATGGAATGGATCCGGACGAAACTTCAACCCCCGAACCACCTCTACGGCAAGAAGAAACTTTGCCACTAGAACTACAAGATCCTCCTAGAACTACAATAGACTATTATCCTATACCACCAGCGTTTGAAACACGACCGTCATTCCCAATTTTCACCCATTTCTTTAAAATAACGCCTTTACATCCTCAATATGGTAACATGACCCCTCCTAAAGGTTTTCCCCCAGATTTCAGATATCCTACCATAATTCCCCCACCGTATGGTGAGGAATTGGTTCCCAGTGAAACCAAACTGACGTTGAAGCACTCAATTTTTACATTGCCTGATATTCCTGACCGTCCTACTCCTAATTATATGTATCCTTACTTCAATCCTGTGCCGAGGTCTCCTAAAACAGTACCTGAAGAGTATGAAACGAATACCGAAAAGACTTTTACAGGTCAAATGACCTACACGACTTTGCAGCCGAAGATAAGTGAGCTGTTCAAGAAGGATAGCATTGAGACTGTCAGTGATACGAGTAAGTAGACTTTTGTTTGGTGATCTTTCCCACAGAATAAAGATGTCCCAGTAATGAAGCTAAGCCTTGTTGGCAAAATGATGACGTAAGCACCATCAAAGCCGCAGGGTTGTCATTTGGTAGTACTGACTTAAGGGTTCCATTGAGACGGAGCGGAGCAGAGCGGAGAACAGCTGTGCCGCGATTCACCAATCACATGGCTTGACATCCACATCTCTTCTCTTTCAAGCCATGTGATTGGTGAATCGCGGCACAGCTCTACTCCGCTATCCTCCCATCATCCTCAATGGAACCGCACCCTAATGTCTGTCAATCTTTAGTTCCTAATCTGACCAAATGCTAGCTGGCGCGGTAGCTTTTGACGCGACAGTCAGTACTGACAGCACTGGTAAAGGTACATAAACGCTCGTCAATGCGCATGTGTGTGTGAGTGTGACGTTACGAACTTTAGTAGGTAGCTTCCCAACTGTTCTACATACATATATTTAAACTGTGGTATTGGAGTAATCTTTTTTTGACGGGTAATACATTCATTCAACGTTCACACCTCTATTCGCGTATAGTTATTCCATACTTCAAATTGCATGGAATATATTTATAAATATATTTACATACATTGCAAGTTAAATAAAAGCTTTTAAAAAATTCTTTTGATTTACGCGATATTAAGGTCGTGGAATAGCTAAATCTTGGTTTAGTTACTCGAGGAATAGTTCGAGAATAGAGTCTAAGTAAAGAAAGTTTATTAAACAGTTGTTCTATCACCAACAGTTGGAACACCCAGCTCTGATCCTCAGCAGCAACAGCCAAGAACCTCACCGTCTACCAAGAATCCTCTGCGCCAGTACCTCCCACAATCGAAGACTAGAAAGAAACTAGAACATACCACCAATACTGATCTTGGCTACGTCGTCTTTGGAAGTAGGTATTTTTAGGGTTTTTAGAATAGAATAGAACAGAACAGAACAGAACAGAATAGAATAGAAGTTTATCGTTTCCAGTATTACAGTAAACAGAAAAAACCGGGCAAGTGCGAGTTGGACTCGCGAACGAAGGGTTCCGTACCATTATGTATGAAAAATGAACGCATCTATTACCTACAACTAGCCAAAATACAAACATTTTTCGGACCGCAAAAAATAACTTTGTTTTTCATACAAATGTATGAATAACAAACTTATAATAACGCTTATTGTAATGAGATACAGCGTGGAGACAGACAGAAAGACAACGAAGTCTTAGTAATAGGGTCCCGTTTTTTAGGGTTCCGTAGCCGAATGGCAAAAAACGGAACCCTTATAGATTCGTCATGTCTGTCTGTCTGTCTGTCTGTCTGTCTGTCTGTCTGTCTGTCNGGACCGCAAAAAATAACTTTGTTTTTCATACAAATGTATGAATAACAAACTTATAATAACGCTTATTGTAATGAGATACAGCGTGGAGACAGACAGAAAGACAACGAAGTCTTAGTAATAGGGTCCCGTTTTTTAGGGTTCCGTAGCCGAATGGCAAAAAACGGAACCCTTATAGATTCGTCATGTC
>NWSH02000002.1:376750-396063 GCA_002382865.2 Heliothis virescens | reverse complement strand
TTAAAATATTCTTATACTAAAAAAAACTAAAACTAAAAAGCGTCAAAAAATTCCTCCCCGTCGCCGTCGACCGGGAGCGTGCCCAAAAGGCTGGCAGCATTGCCACGCTGGATGGCAATGCTTAATCTTTAACCAAGGTTATAGCCAGCCTTTTGGTCACGGGTAGAAATTAATTAATGAAAAATAATCGGCCGTTTTTTGTTTTTGCGTTACATCGCACGGCTTCGCATTAGCATCCATATCGCCACTTTTAACATCATTTTCGGCCATTCCAGACATAACAGTGGGCACAGCGCCAGTGCCGTCGACTGTGCGGTACCAGTACATCCTGGAACATCTCCGCGAAGGTTACATGATGTCGAGCCTCATAGAGCTAATGGCTCTCCTGTCGGTGAAGAACCCGAGACATGTACAAGAAGTTGTGGGGAACTGCTATAATGTTGTACATGAGTAAGTTCTTAAGAGGAGGTTATTTTGCTTGCTAAAACTTCTGTACCTTCATGTTTGCTCTGCCTCATTGGTCTAGTGGTCGCATAGCCGACTGCTGTGCACGAGGTCTCGGGTTCGATTCCCGGGACGGGCCGAAATCGCTTTGTGGGTTTTAGAAACTTTCACAAAGCAGCCCGGAGTTGGAAGTTGGTGATTGATTCACCCGTACATCGGAGAGCACGTTAATGTCGGTCCTGCGCCTAATCTCTCTCCGGTCGTGCGGATTGCCGTCCCATCGGGTTATGAGAGTGAGGCAATAGGGAGTGCATCTGTGTCTGCGCAAATGCTTGTAAGTGCACTATAATATGTCCTGCGCAGCTCGCTGATCTCTTTATATGAGAACCGCCGCCGTGGCCGACAATCGGCTAGGACGCTATTACTACCTTCATGTTCAATTGGAATAAAATTCAGTAATTTTTGCGTGTAAGGAACATCTGTACGCATGCCACCTTTGTTTAGGTCAGCTTCCAGTCATAAATGTAGCTGAGTACCATAATGCTACATGGAGCGAGATTCTTACCTTTTCACCTCAAACTAGCGCAACCTTGTAGTAAGACTGTTTGTCACACTTTCCGACTTCTGACTACCCGTAACGACGGCCAAAGATGTTCAAATGACAGCCGAGACCAGACATTACCAGATAGATCAGTATTTGTATACATACACTTTACCGTCCAAAGAATATTCCATCTACTCCATCTATCTATTTTTCAGCATTTTCGAATCAAAACCAATATATTTTTCATTTTTATATTTTTCAGCATTTTCGAAAAAAAAAATGTGGGTTTCTTGGGTTACCCGCTGCGGAAGGTGGTACGGGAACTAGCAGAACACGCGTCCCAGAGCTCTGTAGACATCATTCAGAGTGAGTCTTCACGGTACTGTCACACAATAAAGACCAACCAGTAATGAAACTAAACGCCCGTTAACACATTGCGATTTCATTGCCCGTGCGTTGCTTGCCATTTTATTGCAGGAATATTTTAGAAACTTTCACATAGCAGCCCGGAGTTAGAAGTTTGTGATTGATGCATCGGAGAGCAATTTAATGTCGGTCCTGCGCCTGATCTCTCTCCGGTCGTGTCGGATTGCCGTCCCATCGGGTTATGAGAGTGACGGAATAGGGAGTGCACCTGTGTCTGTGCAAATGCTTGTGCACTATAATATGTCCTGCGCAACTGGCTGATCTTCTTATAATAGCGTCCTAGCCGATTATCGGCCACGGCGTCTGTTCTCGTATAAGGAGATCAGCCAGCTGTGCAGGATCTTCTTATATGAGAACAGCCGCCGTAGCCGGCAATCGGCTAGGACGCCATTATTATCGAGGAATACCATTTGTCGAGTAGTTTCCACGGGACGTGGGTGAAACCGCTGGCTGGCTAGTATTAGTATAAATAATTAGGCTAGGCCGATAAAGAATTGAAGTGTTCTTCCACCAGATCAAGCCAAACTGATGTACCATCTCCTGATGAAACGAAGACAGGAGCTGTCTCCCGAACTGAATGCCATCATAGACCATGCTGACACGTTCTTTGGTATCTACGATGGCGAGAGGTTTATGGAAGCAGTCAAAAACTTCGGGGACTACCCTAACTGTGAGTAATTGTAATACAGTGGGCCTCCGGTAATCCGATAAACATTATGCAGGGCAGTGTCGGACTATCAAAATTGACTAAGATTGGTGAAGATAATGTTTTTGAAGTGCATGTATGTATGTAGATTTCTATGTTCCCTGCTACAGCCTGAACGGCTGGAAGGATTTTAACGTATGTGGTGTCGTTAGATTCGTCTTGATAGCGCGAGTGACACTGGGCACAGACGACAGCACACCAAGTTACCACAATCTGTCAAATTTCTGCAATAGATTTTTAACCTTATCGCAATGTCATCTTCCTGCCCTGTTCCCAATTTTATTTGGGGTCGGCGCAATATGTTTTTTCCTTCCATTTCTCCCTATCACTTGTCATACTAACATTCACTTCCTTCTTACTCATGTCATCTCTCACGCAATCCATCCATCTTTTCTTTGGTCTTCCTCTCCCTCTCAACATACTTTTCGTTACATGTGTTTCATCCCTCCTCATTGTCCATTCTTGTCACACCACACATCCATCTCAACATTCTCATTTCTGCTACATGTACTCTCTTCTCATCCCTCTTTTTCAATGCCCAACACTCTGATCCATACAGGACGACAGGTCTTATTATGGATTTATAGATTTTACCCTTATCGCAATGGCGCGGGCGGTAGGTTAATATTTGATTGGTAAAATTTGACAGATTCGTATACGTTGACCTGCTGTCGTCTGTACATAAGAAAAATAAAAAAAACAAAATGGCGGATTTTGAACCCCATATTGTGAGGTTTCCCGCTTCCATGGGAATCCATCCAAATTCCATCCAAAAAATCTGTTTATTTTGCATTACACGCGTGCGAAGTTGAGGCGGGTCGTTAGAATATTAAACCTGATTTTTCCCTCACTTTCAGCGCCATGGGACGCATTCGCAATCTGCAGGCTCTTGATTGTTAGATTCTTCAAGCCATTCTTCCGTGACGTGGAGGAACCCCGTAAGGTCCTGATGGATGCCGTCAACAAAGCATTGAAGGACAGGTTCCTTCAATACCAAGCATTTGAACAATCAGAGGTGGAAGGAGGTAAGGAGTACAGACCACAGAATTAAGATGTAACAGTAATGAAGCTAGGCCTTGTTGTCAAAATGATGACGTAAGCACCAATAAAGCCGTAGGGTTTTTCATACACATGTATAAATAACAAAGTTAAAAATTTGCTTAATATATTTTTTGAAAACTTCAGCTTTCTAGCTATCACGGTTAATGGGATACAGCGTGGCGACAGACAGACAACGAAGTCTTAGTAATAGGGTCCCGTTTTACCCTTTGGATGCGGAACCCTAAAAATCACGTTTGATAAATGAGAGCCCCTTAAAATTCTTATTTTATTATAGTTTTTTTAGTATTTGTTGTTAAAGTGGCAACAGAAATACATCTGTGAAAATTTCAACTCAATTTTAACGAGCACATTTTGTTTCCTATAACTAGATACCTGGCTAGATGCACCACATCCAGAACGTACAGGAAAGTTAAATAATACAAAACAATCAAGACGACGTAACATCCATCAGATACATCGCAAAATCAACCTTAAAACAACGACACAGAGCAGCAATTCCAACAGGAGACAATACAGGCCTATAACTGAAGTGGAATTCCCTATGATGAGGAGCATGAAGCCCATAACACTGAGGACAACGTTACAGAGAAGGTACCACATAGTCACATCGAAATATCACTTTAGGCAGATGCACATCAGACCAAGTACCAGACACTACATGAACTTAATGACACGACCGACCAAACCTATGGATTATATGAAAGGACAGCACACAAATAGAGCTGTCCTTAAAAACTCTAGCAAAGTTAACTATAAACGACACATGAATAATGATGACGATGAGAATGGAGAAGTGGGAGATGCGCAAGAGGTAGAAGATGGAGAGTTGTTCTACCGTCAGATGAAAGAGCGGTTTAAGGCGCTGTATGAAGCTAGAAGCGTGAAGTTAAAAGCTGAACTGCTTCGGAAGGTTGTCGAAGGATCTAGTTATAGTGACGAGGAGGCGGACTTGAAGATGAAGTTGGTTGAAAATCTTTTGTTGGGGAATAGGAGTGCAGGAGTTAACAATGAGAGACGACCAAAGAAACGATAGATGGATTGTGTGAAAGACATGATAGATATGACTGGAAGGATGACACTTGTGAGATAACGGTATATTAGAAAATGTGGAAGAAGACATGCTGCGCCGACTACAAATATGAAAAAAACCGGCCAAGTGCGAGTTGAACTCGCACGCGAAGGGTTCCGTACCATTACATATGAAAAATGAACGTATCTATTACCTACAACTAGCCAAAATACAAACATTTTTCGGACAGCAAAAAATAACTTTGTTTTTCCCACAAATGTATGAATGACAAAGTTATCATTTGCGGTTACAAACGTTTATTCTTATTGTATGGGGACCCCCTGAATATATATATTTTTAATTTTTAGTATTTGTTGTTATAGCGGCAACGGAAATACATAATTTGTGAAAATTTCAGCTCTCTAGCTATCACGGCTTATGAGATACAGCGCGGAGACAGACAGACAGACAACGAAGTCTTAGTAATAGGGTCCCGTTTTACCCTTCGGGTACGGAACCCTAAAAATGACGTCAAGAAATTCCTCCTGATCGCTACCAACCGGGAGTGTACCCAAAAGGCTGGCGGCATTGCCTCGTTGTATGGCAATGCTTAGCGTTGACCAGTCGCTTTGCGATGTCCCTGAAGAGAAGACGTGCACTCGGTCCCCACGACCCGAGAGTTTCAACCCCAAACGGCTCCAAAATATAGTTGAGGATAAGGCTACTATATTTTCGCCGCTTGAGGTTCTCTGCTTCAGAAGCAGCGGAGCCAGCACAACACACAGTTCTAGGATGGTGGATAAATAGGGATAAAGGTAGGGTGATGATGATGATAATAAACAAGAGGGTTAGAAAATACCTTTATAAATAAAACGTAATATTACTAAGTAAGAACTGGTCAGTTCAAATCAATATTGTATAGAGAAAAAATAAAACTAATTTTAACAAACGATTTAAGGGTTTTTATTTACAAAATAACATTTAAATATTCCATTTATATACTTATGGCCCATTTACACATTGCGATTTCATTGCTCATTGCTTGCCATTTTATTGTAGCAAGATGCTACTTGCACTGTGTAAACGGAATCGTGCAATAGGTAAATGGTCGTCTATCAAATATTCCTGCAATTAAATGGCAAGCCACGGGCAATGAAATCGCAAAGTGTAAATGGGCTTTTATACTACTTTTTGCACATGGAATAAAAAGTAGTCTATTATCGTTCCGATATCCACATATATTACTACCATGGTTCATCAAAATTCGTTCAGTAGTTTTTGCTTTACATACATCCACAAACTTTCACATTTATGGAACTAGTAGGAAGTAATAGCTAGATTCCATAATCTTCTTTTTGTCAAATAATAATGTCTTTTAATAACGTCATAGTATTTGAAAAAGCTTCGACTATCAGTATTGTCGTAACTCTTTGCGAAGACGCTGTAACCTTCGATTTTGCTCAATCTGCAACAGAATATTAATAATATACATATAAAATACAAATTTATTACAATAATATCAATTTACTTCCTACCATCATCTGCCTAGATATTCCCAACTATGTTGGTGTCGGCTTCCAGTCTAACAGCATGCAGCTGAGTACCAGTGTGCCACATGGAGCGACTGCCTGTCTGACCTCCTCAACCAAGTTACCCGGACAACCTATACTCCTTGGGACTTAAGACTAGCTTGGAAGCTGACCATAACATAGTTGGGAAGAGCTAGGCAGATGATGATAATGATTTTGTCATTAGTTTTGGTAGTCCCAGGCGCAACTGCCATGAACACCTGGGTTAGAAATTTTCACAAAGCAGCCTAGAGTCTGTTTGTTGTAGGTGTTACACCTACGTGCCCGCGAGGGCACGTAAAGCCGGCTACAGAATGCTAGTCCATAGCAGTCGTTGTTACAATTCCACGTCAGAGGCCGTCAAGCGGATTTGAAATAAGTGCGAGTTGGACTCGCGCATGAAGGGTTCCGTACCCCATACCCCTTATTTCTTTTTTTTTCACTTTTAGTATTTGTTGTTATAGCGGCAACAGAAATACATCATTTGTGAAAATTTCAGCTTTCTAGCTATCACGGTTAGTGAGATACAGCGTGGAGACAGACAGACAGACAGATAGACAGACAACGAAGTCTTAGTAATAGGGTCCCTAAAAACTCTGACACTAGAGCTTGTTAGGTGATTAAACCTGCAGCGAGTGAGATAAGAGAGCTTACCTTCTCATCTTGAATATCATCTATTGTGTCTTCATTAAAATCGTTTCTCTTATTATTTTTCCTCCTTACGTAATCTTTGGGTATCAATGGGAGTGGCTTATAAAGTTTATCTTTCATTTCTTCATTAGGTTTAATTTTAGATTTTTCCTTTTCTAAGTCCTTAGCCATGTTATTTAGTAAATATATTGATGTTACCGGATTTTTACTTTTAGGTCTCAAATTTAGGACATTTCTAAATACTTTTTGTGTGGCTTTTTGAATTTGTTTTTGATTGTCATTTTTGATGTTATTCGTTGGTGTGGTTCCGAAAATATATTTTGGATTTGTTGGTTTCGTTTGGCCTTCGAAATTCTTTTTCGGTGCTATATTGTTGTACCGTCTATTTGCAGCTGGTATTGATTCCTCTTGCTTCAAGTTTCTTGTATTCAAGTCATTAGCTCCTACTGGAATAATTCTTTCTTGTGAAGTTGTTTGTCTGTGTGTACGTCTGTGCTTTCTACGTCTTCTTCTTCGTTGATGTGGTCTCCTTAGTTTTCGATGTCTTCTTAATTTTCTTGGACGTCGGTGGCCACTTCGTATGGACTTTTTTTCTGTGGAAGTAATTATAATGTTTAATTTGTTAAGTAAAAAAGTACTTGTGGGCTAGTGGGTAAATTACCAACCTCCAAGTATGAGTGTGTGGGTTCGATTCCAGGTCTGGCAAGTACCAATGCAACTTTTCTAAGTTTATATGTACTTTATAAGCATATCATAGACACAATGACTTTTTAAGAGATGAAAGAAAACATCTCAACGAAATCTGGACTATAAAGTCTGAAATCAAGTCCACTTCTCGCGCAGGTTGTGATTAACGCTCAATCCTTCTCTGTGTGAGAGGAGGCCGCAGCACACCAGTGGGACGATACAAAGGCTGATGATGATGAATTCCCTCGAAATCCTGTGCTAACATAAATATTGACCATATCTACCAAATGCTGGTCTATATAGTGGTCGCATAGCCGACTGCTGAGCACGAGGTCTCGGGTTCGATTCCCGGAACAGGCCGAAATCGCTTTGTGGGTTTTAGAAACTTTCACAAAGCAGCCTGGAGTTGGAAATTGGTGATCGATACACCCGTGCATCGGACAGCACGTTAATGTCGGTCCTGCTTGTGATCTCTCTCCGGTGGTGTCAGATTGCCGTCCCATCGCGCTCCTGTGTCACAGCAAATGCTTGTGCACTATAATATTTCCTGCGCAGCTGGCTGATCTCCTTATATGAGAACAGCCGCCGTGGCCTGCAATCGGCTAAGACGCCATCATCATTGGCCATACCTTTTTTCTGGACCCCCATCTCGTTAGACCGCCTCATGTTGCTGTACTCTGGAAATCGGATCTTCAGAGCATAGTTGATGGAGTCCAGGAGAGCCTGCCGTCTCTCCGAGTGGTACAGCCGGCGGAATGGACGCAGAAAACTGTCTAAGAGGTTCTCACAAACTTGACGACTGGTTCGGTCAGTGACTGGAAGCAGAAGCGCACCTAGAATCTATACTAATATTATAAAGCTGAAGAGTTTGTTTGTTTGAACGCGCTAATCCAGGAACTACTGGTCTGATTTGAAAAATTATTTTAGTGTTAGATAGCCCATTTATCGAGGAAGGCTATAGGCTACTTTTTATCCGGGTGCGCTGAGTAGTTCCAACGGGACGCGGGTGAAACCGCTGGCAGAAGCTAGTAAATAAATAAAAACCGGCCAAGTGCGAGTTGGACCCCATCCCCCTTATTTTTTTTTAACATTTTTAGTATTTGTTGTTATAGCGGCAACAGAAATACATCATTTGTGAAAATTTCAGCTTTCTAGCTATNAAATCTATACTAATATTATAAAGCTGAAGAGTTTGTTTGTTTGTTTGTTTGTTTGTTTGTTTGTTTGTTTGAACGCGCTAATCTCAGGAACTACTGGTCCGATTTGAAAAATTCTTTCAGTGTTAGATAGCCCATTTATCGAGGAAGGCTATAGGCTACTTTTTATCCGGGTGCGCTGAGTAGTTCCAACGGGACGCGGGTGAAACCGCTGGCAGAAGCTAGTAAATAAATAAAAACCGGCCAAGTGCGAGTTGGACCCCATCCCCCTTATTTTTTTTTAACATTTTTAGTATTTGTTGTTATAGCGGCAACAGAAATACATCATTTGTGAAAATTTCAGCTTTCTAGCTATCACAGTTAGTGAGATACAGCGTGGAGACAGACAGACAGACAGACAGACAACGAAGTCTTAGTAATAGGGTCCCGTTTTACCCTTTGGGTACGGAACCCTAAAAATGCTGGGCAGATGACTATGAGTCTACATACCGTTAGGAAAGGCCTCAAACTCTATGAGGCTGTTAAAGAGCCTGTAACCTTCAGCATGTTCGTACAGCATATCAGCGTAGTCTATGATGGAGTTCACGTCTGTCGCCAGCGCTGTGCGCCGGGTGCGGAGCAGCTGATGCATCATGCTCGAGTAGCCTGTGAGGGGGGGAGTTTGAGGTACAGGTCCTCACGCAGGCAGGTGGTGTATCTGTCGCAGCCAACTGGTTGAATTAGCCAGCCAATTGGACGCCTAGGCGGTTAATAAAACGTCGTGGCTAATTCAACCAGTTGGCTGCGATATATCTAGTCTTATAGTCTGCATGAATGTGTGAAAGACATGTGTTGCTGGGGAGTTTGTTGCACTTCTTCTTTCCAGCAAAAACACATAGGAAGTGGTGAAGGGCGGGTGTTTTTGGGGCTGTCTCATTTTGACGTTCGAGAAGTGCTGTTTTCAGCCTACTTCGCATAAATGCTTTTTGATTTTGTACATCATGATCACGTAGCCTGTTGAGTGGACTTCCTAATACACCTTACACACACGCACACATACACCCTCTCACACATACAAACACACGCGCATAGTAGCGTCCTAGCCGATTATCGGCCAGGGCGGCTGTTCTGATATAAGGAGATCAGCTAGCTGCTGCGGACATATTATAGTGGCTGCACATTAGCTGTGACACAGGTGCACTCCCTATTCCCTCACTCTCATAGCGCGATGGGGGGGCGCCCGACTCCACCGGAGAGAGATCAGGCGCAGGACCGACATTAACGTGCTCTCCGATGCACGGGTGTATCAATCACCAACTTCCAACTCCGGGCTGCTTTGTGAAAGTTTCTAAAACCCACAAAGCGATTTCGGCCCGTCCCGGGAATCGAACCCGAGACCTCGTGCACAGCAGTCGGCTATGCGACCACTAGACCAATGAGGCAGTCATCTTACACACACACACACAAACACACGCACACACACAAACACACACGCACACACACACGCTACCACAGTACTCACTGCGCACCGCGTCCGTCTCCGCTTCGGAGAGAAATATCCCGATGCTCATGGTGACTTCCACGAGAGGATGACCGAACCACGCGACCTGCGCCCTCTGGAACCAGCTGAAACCATCATCAGTTGCAGTCAAAGTCAAAGTAAAAATAACCAGCCCAGTGCGAGTTGGACTCGCGCACGAAGGATTCCGTACCAGTCTATCGGTCGGATCAGTCGGATGATACTCACATTTTCAACTCATCCTAACCTTTTCCCAACTATGTTAGGGTTGGCTTCCAGTTTAAAATAACCGCCTGCAGCTAAGCACCAGTGTGCCACATGGGGCGACTGTCTATCTGACCACAGCCCGGTCTAACCGGATGTCAAACTGGATGCCAAACTTTCAGGCTTCTTACCCGAAACGACTGCCAAAGATGTTCAAATGACAGGGGAACTGAATTTGACGTGCATTCCGAAGCATGGATGATATCGTTATGATCAGATGATCACCGCGTCAGGTCAGGTCAAGTCTGTGGGATTGTTCGCGCGAGTTACCGTGGCCCTGGCACTCAAAGGGCTCAAGAAAGAACACGGTGGGTTTTAGTCAGTAAAAGTCTGACACTCCCTCACGCTGTCACCCACAGCGAGAGGGGTCATCTGATGATTTTCCATCGATAAAAAAGGTTACGTCAGATCGACCCGCGCAGCTTTTTCTTAAACACGAGCTCCTAAAAACAATAAATTAAATCGAAAAACTCACCCAACGGTAATAGGCTCCGAATGCTGTATAACTTCATAGACGTCCTTCGGATCCTTAGAAGTGACGAGCCTGGTCAATTCCATCAGAAATATCATCATATAACCTTCATTTAGCTCGTCCATCATCTTCTCATAACGTTTGTAAGGGTCCACCACCAGGCTGATCGGAGGTGTCATGCCCGGGTGGACGTTGTCTTCGGCCCCGGGCAGGTTTGGAGGCTCAGGGAACGTTACCCCGGGTGGTCTTGAATATTCGTAAGAATCTCCAGGTACCATGCCATCCGCAGGAACTTTGATTTCTGAAGAAGAAAGAAGGAAAATACATTTGTTGATCCAAGATCACATATGAAATAGTAACGAAATGACAGAAATAAAACTATAAAAACTGGCCAAGATCGTGTCGGGCCACGCTCACGGTTTATGAGATACAGCCTGGAAACATACATACAGACAGCGGAGACTTAGTAGTAGGTCGTTTTACCCTTTGAGTACAGAATCCTAAAAATGGTTGTAGTGTCAAATAGACTCCAGCTGAACTCTGCACAGAGGTTCATCTTAAGATTTTCACGCGCATAAGAAAGGATTTTCGAAAATCCCAACGGGAACGGGCGAAAACGGGATTTTAAGTTTTACGCGGGCGAAATCGGTGGCAGAAGCTAGTATACAATATACATACTTCCTTCCAGCACATCTCCAGCTATGGTCGACATGGTGACTTCATACGGCTTGTACGCTGGGGCCCCCTGGATCATGGTCGTCATGGTATGATCACCTTGTATCGGAGTAGTTCCCAATGTCAGCATACCCAGCTCGTTCTCACCTAGAATTAAAGAATCAGACTGGAGTTAGTGGTTAGTTAACATAAGGTTAAGCAACGCTTGGCGCGGTCGGTCCGTGGATGGGTGACCATCTTTTCATAACGAGTTCTTCCGTGTTTCGGAAGGAGCGACACGACGATAGAACTATGGGGGAGGTCCGTGACTGTCATTTGAACATCTTTGGCAGTCGGTACGGGTAGTCAGAAGCTAGAAAGTCTGACCAGTCGTACCAAGGGGTGCCAGGTTGCCCAGGTAACTGGGTTGTGGAGGTCAGATAGTCGCTCCATGTAAAACACTGGTTCTCAGCTGCATCCGGTTAGACTGGAAGCCGGCCCCAAAAATAGTTGGGAAAAGGCCAGGCAGATGATGATGTCATTCAGACCTTGGAATCCAGCAGGTAAAACTGTTACTCCTCACCAATAAACTTCTCCTTTTGTCCAGTAGCTGTTGAGAACCCGTAGTCCTGTGGTTGTGTGTAAGCGTCAGGCAGTTCTATGCCTTGACGGACAACTGGGGATGATGTCGTCGCCATGTTGTTTTGGTAAGACCTCTTTGTTGGACCGTCTGCGGCTTGAGGGGGTTCCTTGTCTGGTGGAAGAAAGATAATTTTAGTATATTATTCTTAAATGCAGACGCCAGCAGGTCAACCTTACCGAATCTGGCTTTACCAATCAAACATTAACCGTCCGCTGAAAGTAATAATGGCGTCCTAGCCGATGGTCGGCTACGGCGGCTGTTCTCATATAAGGAGATCAGCCAGCTGCGCAGGACATAAGTGCACAAGCATTTGCGCAGACACAGGTGCACTCCCTATTCCCTCACTCTCATAACCCGATGGGACGGCAATCTGACACGACTGGAGATGAATTAGGCGCAGGACCGAAATTAACGTGCTTTCCGATGCACGGGTGTATCATTCACTAACTCCCAGACTCCGGGTTGTTTAGCAATCAAACAGGCCGCTACTGATGATAATGATGAACGTAAAAGTTTATTAAAACTCACAAAGCAATTTCGACCTAGTGAACCCCACACACTCGTTCTTCAAAGTCTATTGCTTTTACTTTTGGGCTACCACGACTTTGTGAGACTGGATAGCAAAAATCAATACATCCAAACGTTTATACTTATAATTATAACGGCCAATTTTACAGGTTCCAGATAAAGTTCTATATAGCCACCTGACAGATAATGCCATAGAAAAATATTCAAAATTAAAACTTTCCTTATATATGAAATCATCTCCGAAGCTACGGGATTATTCGCGCGAGTTACCGCGGCCCCGGTACTCAAAGGGCTCAAAAAGGAACACGGTGGGTTTTAGCCAGTAAAAGTCTGACACTCCCTCATGTTGTACTCACAGCGAGAGGCATTATCTGATACTCACCGAAAAAAGTTACCATTATCTATCAGAACTATTGTACAGACCACTGCAGGTCACGGTACCCGAATCTTACCAAAATTTACCAGTCAAACCACTGACCTCTATTAATACCACTGGACTGGTGGCTTTCTAAGTGTTTTTGGGCCTGTTTGATAAATCGCCATTTTGGCGCTCTCAGACGTAGCGAGTGTCTGTGGTGCTAAAACAGTGGCCCCTTATTCGTCCGTATTAGCCACGTCATATACATCATAAAGTGTCAAAAATCATTGTTTTGAAAAAATGTACAGACGACAGCACATCAAGTTACCACAATCTGTCACTGTAATAGATTTTCAACCTTATCACAATCGAGGTAGGTTAATGTTCGATTGATAAAATTTGACATATTCGTATACGTTGACCTGATGTTGTCTGTACTATACTATCTAGAACTTTACTTAGAACTTCTCAAACTAGCTTTAAGACTTACTTGCATTAGAATCGTGCGCAGGCTCTGCTCTTGTAGCCAATTCACTGATCCAGTTTTCAACAGGCGTGTATCTAGTACTAAGACTAAGCCAATTGCTTAATTCATCACCCATAGTGGTACTTTGGACTCCCCTGCCAACAGCAGGGGGAGTACTTTGGACTCCCCTAACACCAGCAGGGGGAGTACTTTGGACTCCTCTACTTCGAAGAGAGGGAGTACTTTGAGCTCGGCCGATATTCCTTAAAAGTAACCCAGGAGTTGTTGACTGGGTAAGGGATGCTACACATAAAGCGGGTCGGCATTGTCGGTTAAGCAGTATACAGGGTTACTTGTAACTCGACGTATATCCGGAAGGAGGTGATAGAAGGGCCCAAGAGCAACAAATTAAGCCACTCTTACCTCTGAGCAAAGTTCAGTGGTTTCCGAGATATTGGCAATTTTTGGATTTTTGGAAATTTACCCAAAATTCGACATTCAAGCTTCTTGGCCATTATTACACCATTTGAAAACCTTCTGACTAATCCTCTCAAGCTTACGCACTTTTTTGTCTCATAGAACAGCTTAACGATGTCGAAATCTAACAGTATTGGATTTAGTAGCGTCGATTTTATACATGGACGATTTGGTTATGGGCGCAAATTAGTAAGACACATACAAAACAAATTTGCGAAAATCTCGGAAACCACTGAACTTTGCTCAGAGGTAGGAGTGGCTTAATTTGTTGCTCTTGGGCCCTTCTATCAACTCCTTCCGGATATACGTCGAGTTACAAGTAACCCTTTATAATCAGTTGCTCTAGAAATATCTGCCAGGGCTTAATGGGAGATGCTCTAGTGTAAAAAGGTTACAATAGTAAAGAAATTCTGAACCCCGGAATAATCAAATCAATTATTTGAGAAAATAAAGTTCACAAACTACGCGCGATGTGTTGCTGTATTCTTTGATAATAATGATGACACAAGCATTTGCGCAGACACAGGTGCACTCCCTATTCCCTCACTCTCATAACCCGATGGGACGGCAATTCGACACGACCGGAGAGAGATCAGGCGCAGGACCGACATTAACGTGCTCTCCGATGCACTGGTGTATCAATCACCAACTTCCATCTCCGGGCTGCTTTGTGAAAGTTTCTAAAACTCACAAAGCGATTTCGGCCCGTCCCGGGAATCGAGCGGAGACCTCGTGCTCAGCAGTCAATAATAATAACAGCAACAGCGCATGAACGTTGCTTAGTGACGTGAAATTCGGTTTGGTACGGCAATGGGATGTTCTATTGCATATACCTAAAGAACGTGATCTCTATACACAGCACTATATTCCATTGAAACCGTGGCATATATTTATAGATCTGGAGCAATTACTACACTTTTTACCCCGATCATTCATCGGCATATATTCGATTTTATCGCCCAAATGTGCCGATTAATTCCGACCCGCTTGTGTAAAGCAACCCTGAAAGTTTAACAGTACCCGCACACTGCAGACTTTTAGTCGGCCGATAGTTTGCGGCTTAAAATCAGTATGGAGATGAATAGTAGTGCTCGCAATACAACGATTAATTGGATTCACGATTACCTTTAAAATAAACTGTCGGCCAACTATCGGCCGATATTTTAGTCTGCAGTGTGCGAGGGCTCTTAAGGACTTATAATGGGACTTCAGCTAAGGTGAATGCTTCGACTGGTAGCGGGAAATTCAAATATAAAAAGTTTTTTTCATGTATTACTTGAGTTAACATTGTATATGAGGCGTGATCTTATTATTCGCAGTAATAATATAACTCAAAGTATTTTTCGATGCATTTGTTTAAATCCCTACTAGTCCCTACTTCCCTACTATCCCTACTAATATTATAAATGCGAAAGTAACTCTGTATGTCTGTCTGTCTGTTACGCTTTCACGCCTAAACCAGTGAGTCGGTTTTGATGTAATTTGGTACAGAGATAGAATAGACCTTGAACAACATAGGCTTTTTATCCGGGTACGGGGAATAGTTCCCTCGTCTAATTTAAAGATCTCTTAAATCAACTGTAACCCTATAAACATAAAAAAAATACTCTCAGATATAATGGCGTCCATCTTATTCTCATATAAGGAGATCAGCCAGCTGCGCAGGACATATTATAGTCGTCGCACATTAGCTGTGACACAGGTGCACTCCCTACTCCCTCACGAGCATAGCGCGATGGGACGGCACTCCGACACCACCGGAGAGAGATCACAAGCAGGACCGACTGCAACGTGCGACACGATGCAAGTATCAATCATCAACTTTGATGCGACTGCTAGACTAATAACGATATTACTACCATAATTTACAAAATCAGGTCTCAAATCTTGTGTTAACTTAGATAAAACATCTAAAAAACATATACGCCGAGTTTCACAGGTTTCAGAAAATGTTCTAAATAGCTATCTGATAGACAGTGTCATAGAAATAGTTTTTAAAGGTGAAACTTAAAATCCATACAATCTTGGGCCTGGCGTTACAGGGCTGGAATTTTGCCTTAAGTTAGAGTATTTAGGAAGGTTTTAAGAGCCTGAGTATCACGTCTCCCAGCAATGGCCAAATTGGTAAAATCAGACAAAGTTATATTTTAGGTTATGTTTGTGTCCAATGTTCCCGGTGTATGTTGTCTTTTGTATAACTAGATGGCGTTGCCGCGTTTAAAAGCGAGCTATGGTTTCGTGGCCTAGAATTTTATGTTCAGAAATCTAATTATTTTCGACACTTGGCCATTGCTAATCAGAATAAGTTCAAATAGCTTAATTACGAAAAATAGACGATTATTTCGGTACGTGTTTCTTTTGTATAACGCAAAAAAATGGTTTCCAGGCCCAGAATTAGTTTTCTCCTTTTGATAACTTTTATATGGCATGATTTGTCAGATAGCTATCTAGAACTCTATCTGGAACCTGTTAACTGACTGATAATATTCGAATCTCCCGCTACCAGTCGAAGCAATCACCTTAATCGCCTTTTCACAGAAGCCCTTCCAAACGACTTTTGCAATGCACGAGGACTTAAAGGAATAACCGAGTAGGGTTGAGGAGAAGTCAAAAAATCTGGTATATACGTAAGTACTGGAGGTGGAGGATAAGGAGTGGAAGTGGCTCCTGGCTCAAAAGTAAATCCAGGAAACAGAGTATATACGGGGCTGGTGAACTTGCGAGATGGTAACACCATACTGTATGTTTCATCAATCGCCTGAATCGACAATGTAGGCATGTAATCAGGCACTGGAGTAGTCACGAACAGTGTTGAAATAGGGAACGAAGGTTTAGACACCCCTGGGAATGTAACTTCAACAGTTTCATAGGTGCGTGGTGTCGTAATCCAGGGTGGAAGAGTGATAGTTTCAGTGTAATACATAGACACACGAGAAGAAGTGTCTTTAGGAACGAAAGAGAATGTAAAAGAATAACCAGGTACGAGAGTATAATCTATGTAAACCGGCTGAGGAGTTAATCGAGGGGGCTGGGATTCGGGATCGTAAGTCATCGTCAGATGTGGGTCTTGATAATAGGGTGGGTATTCTCTGTTATCTTGTATGGGAGGTGGTATAGAAATTGGAGGAGTAGAAGATGTCTCTTCCGTAAGAAAGGTAGGACTGGGAGTTAAGGAGCTGGGTGTTGCAATGAGAGTGGGGTAGGTAGCTAAGGGGGTACTCTTTGGTGGAATTTCATCCCACCAAGTGTCGTTGATGGTGTAGTCCATGAAGTCGGAGTCGGTGGCGCCGTAGTCCATGTTGATCAGCTTTAGGACCTTCCTGTCTTTTTGGATCTCTTGTTGCACGTTTTGTAGTAGGTGTTCTATCTCGTGGATAGAATTGTGTAAGTGCTTCGTGAGTTGGGTTTGGTTCAATTTTGCTGGAAGAAATAAATCTACATCTATACTAGCATTATAAAGCTGAAGAGTTTGTTTGTTTGAACGCGCTAATTTCTGAAACTACCGGTCCGATTTGAAAAATTCCTTCAGTGTTAGATAGCTCATTTATCGAGGAAGGCTATAAGCTAACTTTTAATTGGGTGCGCGGAATATTTCAAACGGGTAACAGGTGAAACCGCTGGTGGAAGCTATTAATCTATACTATAATATTACAAAGAGGAAAACTTTGTTTGTTTGTTTGTAATGAATAGGCTCAAAAACTTCTGGACCGATTTTAAAAATTCTTTCACCATTCGAAAGCTACATTATCCAAGAGTGACATAGGCTATATTTTATCCGGGTACGGGCAGTAATTCCTACGGGATGCGAGTGAAACCGCGGGAAAACAGCTAGTGTAATATAAAGGTTATTCTCTGGCCACGTTATTGTATTGCACGAATTTTTGAACGTTGAAAACAGTGTCCACCTTATTATAAAACGTGGTTGAAAAAAAACCGGCCAAGTGCGAGACGGACTCGCGCACAAAGGGTTCCGTACCATTATCTATGAAAAAAGTACAATAGAAATGGTCAACTGTGAGTTACTTAAGTTGCACATTATTTCTAATAGATGGCGCTACTGGTATACAATTTTGCAATTAATTAATATAAATCAACAGCCTTAATCATTTATTTTTTTAATTTTTAGTATTTGTTGTTATAGCGATATACATCATTTGTGAAAATTTCAACTTTCTAGCTAACACGGTTAATGAGATACAGCCTGGAGACAGACAGACAGACAGATAACGAAGTCTTATTAATAGGGTCCCGTTTTACCCTTTGGGTATGGAACCCTAAAAAACAGGGATTAGTACCGTTCCCATAGGCACAGACCTTAGAGTAAACAGTCGGTTGATAGTCGGTCGGTTGCAAAATCGCCAATTCTGTCTAAGTTTCTAGTCGGTCTTATGCCGGCAAAATACATGATATGTCAGATAGCTATTTAGAGACACCATTTAATTTCAGTCTTTTGGATATCGTTTTTAGGGTTCCGTAGCCGAATGGCAAAAAACGGAACCCTTATAGATTCGTCATGTCTGTCTGTCTGTCTGTCTGTCTGTCTGTCCTGTCCGTATGTCACAGCCACTTTATTCCGAAACTATTAGGACTACACAGTTAAAACTTGGTAGGTAGATGTATTATATTAACCGCTTCACGATTTTCGTACAAAAATAAACATCTTGCAAGTTCTGCGTGTTGTGCTGCTGCTGCCGCTGCGGCTGCGGAGAACCTCAAACGGCGAAAATATAGTAGCGTTGTTGGAAACTATATTTTCGAACCGTTTGGGGTTGAAACCCTCGGGTCGTGGGGTCCGAATGCACATTCTATTTTTAAAGAACTTTCTAGGCGGCTGGTTGACGCTACCCGTGACCAAAGGGCTGGCTATTACCTTAGTCAAAGTCTAAGCATTGCCATCCAGTGTGGCAATGCTGCTAGCCGCTGTCGACCGGGAGCGTGCCCAAAAGGCACGCTCCCGGTCGACAGCGAAGGGGAGGAATTCTTTGACGCTTTTTAGTTTTAGTTTTTAGTTTAAGTTTTTTTAGAATGTTGTAAATAAAAACAATTTTAAATTATTATTTTTTTTGATTTTTTTTATCTTTTTCAAATATGTTTTTTTATTAATTGGCGCGAACTGTAATTAGATAGAAACCTTCTTTAACAAATGGTAAATTAAGTTAAATTAATTAAAATAACTTACTTACCTTTTTGAATTTCCACACATTTAACTAAATCATAAGAAGAAAATATACAACACACAATTATTATTAGCATTATTTTATATTTCGTTTTAAACTTTATTTTATTTTATTAAATAATCTACGGAATTATTGCCTGTCTCATCTTTTTTATTTGTTTTCATTTATAATCACATTGATAAGTTAATTAAAAAAGATTGAGATTATGTTTCAAAAGGCCTTTAAAATATTTATATATATTTAACGCTATTTGTTACAATTTTAAAATGAAAAAAAAAAGATAAGTTTGACTCGTGGCAAAAAGTCGTTGTTTTTAAAAAACTATAAAAAAGAAACCGTTATTTTAAAAAACCGTTACGTTTAAAACCATAAAAACGCTATTTAAAAGTAGTTACAATTTGAGTTTTATTGACAATAAAATAGTTGTAACATCTTTATCGGATTAGAAAATATAAAAATATTTGCATATGCAATGTAATACAAGTTTTACGATTTCATAAAAATGTTAGTATTTTTATATTA
>NWSH02000002.1:344706-360692 GCA_002382865.2 Heliothis virescens | reverse complement strand
ATGGGATGGGGTAGATATCAAAATAATCTGAGGCCACCGGCGCAATTCTTAGATTTGATAATTCGACATGACATTGAGAATGAGAATCGATGAAGAGAGGTAAAAATGTATTTACTGATCGTAAAATAAAATCCCATTCCTCATTCCCATTTTATTTCCCAAGATCCAATACTGAACTCACACACACGGATAATCGTAAAAAAGTAAAAGTAATCTGTATTATTCTGTAATATCAACCTTCTAAAAACACAAATAAGATATTATCAACAATAAATGAAATAGGTACTCGTTTATGTTGATGACTTGATCACATTCTGAAAATATTCAAATTCAAATATCTCAGCTCCGATATGACTTAGATAAGTGAGTCCATAATAACTTTTTATCGCTTTATTGTGTTCTATCATAATATATAAATTTCATTACTGGCCGCTCAACTTCAAAACGACGCCAACTTTACTCAAACCCCTTTGACAGATTCGGGTACCGTGACCTGCTGTCGTCTGTAAAAACAACCCGCATGAGCTAGCGTGGTGATTAACGCTCAGTTATTCTCTGTGTGAGAGGAGGCCTGTGTTCAGAAGTGGGATGATAAAAAGGCTGATGATGGTGATAAAACTGTTATTGAAACAGGTAAGCTTATGCCTGTTTCACGCGATCTATAGGGTCCTCTTAGGATCGTAGCCTGGGACTGTNTGCATCGTGAACTGCTGTTGTCAGTACATAACGAGGATGGAGGAGAAAATTATTATAATAGCCGGTTATGTAACGTGGAGTTATTGTTTTTGGGAAATACGTAGTTATTTGACTTATTGGTTTTTGTGATATGCCAGAAATAGACATTTAGAGAAATAAGTAGGTGAATTCTCGTCAAATTGCTTTGCTGCCTTGAAGTCAGCAATAAGATGTGTCGCGCATGCGCTGCAGTGTTTTGACTGTTGCCTATAGTTCGGCTATGAGGAGCGGTAAAATTACTTCACAAGAACTTTTAGGTAAGTACCTGACTGAGCTAAAGTAGGTACTAAATCTATAGTATGATTACAGATTTTACCTACTTATAGCAAATGTTTTTATAGGATTTAAGAAAACGTGAAATATTTGAAAATCAAAACAACGAAGCTCGATTGAACCTTAATTAATCGGTGCCGGTGCAGCAGTTTCTGAGATTACCCATTACATACCTACCTACTCAATTACAGCCGTAACAGCCATAATTAGACACCAATTCATTATTGAAGCTGTGTATAACTACCCAAACTCCTATAGTAACGAAATCTAAACTATTTTAATATTTCCTGCTGTGAGCTTTCTTTATGATCAAGTTATGCAACAACTTACATTCTCAGATTACGACCAGTCTACGTTGACCTCTAATAACTTGGTGTTTACGAACTGTTTGTGTGAGTGGTGTCTGGTTCGAGAGGTCCACTTATGTTGGTATTGTCGTAAATTGCTTGTGAATCAAATTCTTTAGTAATTGGCTAGTTATAAATGATTGGGTTGTTTGTCCGTGTGTTGTGATAGCAGCTATTATATGGAGCACCAGGAGGAAGGCAAAACTAACTTAAGTATTTGATACTTACTTGAAATAATTAATTTCACAAATTGATGAAAGTAGAGTCTCGGTCCAATTGCATACCTACGTGTTACTCCAGGCTAGGGAATGCAAATCTCGCAAGATTGGGGCTCCAGCGAGATCCCACGAGATTATGAATAACAATCCCGCGAGATCTCGTCAATTTCGAGATCTCGCGGGATTGCCAGTTTTGTGTGCGTGTTTTTTCTGCAAATATTTAAACATTTTTAGGGTTCCGTACCCAAAGGGTAAAACCATAGGTAAAACGACGTTTGCCTGTTTTTATTTCCCTGAGTTTAATCTAGCTACGAAGAAAGGCTGAGATCTCGCGAGAACGAGATTGCATTCCCTACTCCAGACTCTCCTTCTTTTTTTGATGTCGGTTAGGAAGGTCTGACTATGGTCTGACTAAGTTCCGAAGAGGATGGTCAAGTGGTCCCGCACGCGCACTGACCGCGACTAATTCACCTTGACCGAGCTGTCCGTTCGCGTGATCATCTCATATTTAGACCTGCTTCAAGCGACATAATATAATATTTCATTTACATTTTATCTACAGTCAGTAAATCTCCCTCTGTCTTCTTCTATACATATAAAAATCAAAGTCCTGACTAAGTCACTGACTCATCAACGCAGGGCCCAAACCCGTGAACCTATAAAGCTGAAATTTTGCACAGAGGTTCATCTTAAGACTCTCACGCGAGGTAAGAAAGGATTTCCCGAAATTTTTTTTTCCCACGAGAACGGGAAAAAACGGGGCTTAAAGTTTTACGCGGGCGAAGCCGCTGGCAGAAGCTAGTCATTTCATAAACATGAGCAATTCGTTCTAAATACGAGCTAGTTGAGCTGTAAACTAGTTAGCTGAAGCTTACATTACCTATGCCATGCTTCTAGAATGTTCTAACACCGTCATATCGAGGGCTCAGTGTTATTGATCAAGTCTCTTAAAGACTGCACAATTAAATCACCTCCATGTTGGAAACCGTGTGATGAATTTAATGAAACTTTTATTTAATTTTAACTTCGTTAAGTTAGTAAACTCTGTATCAGCAAATCTATACTAATATTATAAAGCTGAAGAGTTTGTTTGTTTGAACGCGCTAATCTCAGGAACTACTGCTGGTCCTATTTGAAAATTCTATCAGTGTTAGATAGCCCATTTATCGAGGAAGGCTATAGGCTACTTTTATCCGTTTGCGCGCAGTAGTTCCCATGGGAAAGCGGGTGAAACCGCTGACGGAAGCTACTTAGTATCTTTATAATAAGGCAGATTTCTGTGAGCCCTAGATGACCAATAGATAATGTCGGCACAAGCACAGCTCTAACAGTAGATACCTAAGTCTTGGACGCGAGACCACACCACTCGGGTTCACCATTTCACTCTATACCCTACACAGGATACATAGAAAGGTAGATAGGAGTCATTTCGTGAGCTTGCTAAACGCATCGAACTATCAATTTGCCCACAGAAAAGCCTAATAGAACAATGTGCAGAAGTTGCCGTGGGTAAGCAAATCGCGTGGTTTGTTTTGGTAACTGGGGTTGAGCATAATGTGAGTGTAGCAACAGGTGGGCGACTGAGCGACCGCCACGCGCCACCGACCGCGCGCCGCCCGCGGACACACCACGCGAGAGAGCGGGGAGCGGGGCTAGGGGGTGTGTTCTAACACTTCGAGTAAGACTAGGTGTTGTGGTGTCTCGAGACTAATGCGTCCAACGAAATATAAAGAGACTCTTACTCTAACTAAGAATCTTGAATTAACCGCCATCTAGTGGGACAATGGGCAACAACGGGCGGTCGCATGCAGCTTTTTTGTCCAGGAAAGGAAATACAATTATAGATACACACGCATTAGAGGAATTAAGTCCCCAAAGTTTATATGAACTTTAAATTTTAAAAACACAACCCCTCCTTCCGCAATCGGTTAAAAGCTCGATGTCCGCTGGTCCGTGTCGGCAGGGTGTCCGCTCCCGGCGTCGCTGAGGCGTGTCGCGCGGCGCTCTCCAGCAGTCGCACCCTGCCGGCGCCGCGAGACGCACCCCCAAACTGTGAGTACTAGCAGTACGTTAGACAACTATTGTAGCGATCAGTCAGGGAGGTTTTAGTTTAAACTACAAGTTTGAATACGGCTATGTGAACTAAAAGTTGCTAATCTATACAAATATTAAAAAGCTGAAGAGTTTGTTTGGTTGAACGCGCTAATCTTAGGAACTACTGGTCCGATTTGAATTTTTTTTAAAGTTTAGATAGCCTATTTATCGAGAAGACTATAGGCTACTTTATTTATTCGGGTACACGTTGTAGTTTCCTCGGCACACGCCAGAAACTAGTTATTAGATATTTCTGTTACCTCAACGTAATAATGTTCTCAGTACAGCAGTGTATCTAGTTTTATATGTTGTGCTTCCTAAAGTGATGGAAAAGTTCAAGTAAACAATCATTTGTCGGCGCGCTCCACAAAGAGAGTCAGCAAACCTCAGCGGGGCCACTAGGGCCAGAGCCTGTCGGGGACAACGGATTGTCCCTGGCACACAAAGGGCTCCCGAAGGAACACGGTTTTAGTCTGTAACTCTGATACTCACGCTGTCACCCACAGCGGGGGAGGTCATCCGATGTTTACCCATCGACCAAAAACAAAGTTAATTTCACATCGCGATGGCCTAGTAGTTAAAGCATCTACCTCTGAAATGCGAGTGTGCGGGTTCGATCCCTGGTCAGGCAAGTACCAATATAAGTTTTCCTAGTTATGTGAGCTTTTTAAGTGTATATTAAACACCAATGACTGAATAAAGGTGACGGAAAACATTTTACGGAAACTTAGGACTTAAAGTATGTTGGTATTTCATTGTTTTGGTGAACTATCTTAATGGTGTAGTAGTTACAAATGTACCGTGTTGTTCCCGGGTCGAGACAAAATCTTATTTGGTTTTTACTTATAAAATGAACACTTCTGCCTAGCCTTTTCCCAACTATGTTGGTGTCGGCTTCTAGTCTAACAGCATGCAGCTGAGTACCAGTGTGCCACATGGAGCGACTGCCTGTCTGTCCTCCAGCAACCCAATTACCCGGGGAACCAGATACCCCTTAATAAAACTGGTAGTCAGACTCTCTGGCTTCTGACTACCCGTAACGACTGCCAAAGATTTTCAGATGAGCCGGGACCCACGAACTTATCGTGCCTGCTGAAACACGAAAGAACTCGTTATGACAAGATGGTCACCCATCCACGGACCGACCGCGCCAAGCGTTGCTTAATTTTATGATCGATCGACACGCGGCTTTAACTTAGCTACGAGCTCTTCTAAACAACTAGCCAAAATAAAAACATTTTGTTACAAAAAATAACTCTGTTTTGCATACAAATATATGAATAACAAAGTTATAATTTGCGGTTTCACACGTTTATCTTTTTTTTTAGTATTTGTTGTTATAACGGCAACGGAAATACATAATTTGTGAAGATTTAAGCTTTCTATCTATCACGGTTTACGAGATACAGCCTGGAGATAGACAGACAGACAGACAGCGGAGGCTTAGTAATAGGGTCCCGTTTTACCCTTTGGGTACGGAACCCTAAAAATGAACACAGTATATGTATAAAGAGCCACAGTAACTTTAACATTTATAATAAAGTATTGATTAACGTCGACAGTAATTGCGCGCTCATCCAGTTGACATACTTTCCACAAAGATGCTCCAACACACACACACACACACATACCTCCGTGTATACACACACCTGTGTGTCTGTGTGTGGGTGCCACTGAGCTGGAAACTACGTGTGACGTCATGCAGGGCTTGCTAAATCTGTGTTTAGGACCTAAGATTAGGCTACGATAAATTGCGTCATAATAGCAGTTTAGATTGGGTTTTTCAGTAGTACCGCTCTCGCGATATTTCTCTCCTGTTGCCATATTCTCTGTCAAATCAAATCAAAAAGCAATTATTCAAAGTTACATGACTTACTAGGTACTACTACTTTTCGAACGTCAAAATTACATGAGACAGCCCCAATAACGCCCGCCCGTCGCCACTTCCTATGTGTTTTGCTGGGAAGTAGAAGAGGCGCAACAAACTCCCCATTCGTACTATCAGTTAAATATACAGTCCGGTTTCCCGAACTACTTCCGTAGCCGGATAAAAAGCCTATATAATACATATTATTCTTATAATATAATATAAGATACTAGCTTCTGCCAGTGGATTCGCCCGTGGTTCATGCAAAACTTTAAACCCCGTTTGGGGGGTTAAACTTTAAACTCCAGAGATTTATATATTTAGATATTAATGTCAAGTTTCATCAAAATCCGTCGTGTAGTTGTTGCGTGAAACCGTTACAATATACAATTATACATACATACATTTTCTCAAACTTTGCATATACAATATTTGTAGGATATTGATTTTTGTGATTATTGAAAGATGCGGGGTCAGAAGTACACCTTCATTCATCTTATTATACCTTGTACTTCAGTACTCTTCCATCTATGCTTATTATAAAACAAAGTCTGTCTGTCTGTTCGCAACAAACTCAAAAACTACTGCACCGATTTTCAAGTGGTTTTCACCATTCGATAGCTCGATAGCGTAGTAGGGTATATAATATATCAAATTTTTGTCATTATTTATGTGTATATTAACGAAATATGTTAAAAGTGACGGAAAAAAATAAGCTACCTGGGAGCTTTCTACCAAACCTCTAAAAAAATATTTTCGGAAGAAATGCCCCCGAGACACGGGTCCAATGCGAATCCGCGAGAAAACCGCTAGTTTTTAATAAACGCAAACCAAATTATAATAGTAGTGCGTCCAAAGACACTCCCTTGCGGGACCCCACACACGTACCTACATATCACACGCTGTATCAGGCTCCCGTCACTCTGCATCTGCAGGTAACTCGATTACCGTCCTCCACGAGTCTGTCTGTCCTCACACACACGTATGTCGAGTGTATGTCGGTAACTACGTTAGCAGTGCAGTGACGATGCTGGTCAAAGGCTTGCGATGGATCGCTGGCGACCCACTTTGTGAGACGCCTGGTATTAATGCGTTAGCAAGATGTTGGATGTGGTATATATTGCTTGGTTGTTTGACTATCTATTGATCATATTTGTACAAAAATACATTTTTAATAGTAACTGTTACAATTCTAAAATATTAACAGCCAGTTTCAAACGTCCTAGATAGCTGACTGACAGATCATTCCATAGAAAAGAAGTTAAAGTTAAAAACATTTGTATGGCACTATCTGTTTGGTAACCGCCTATAACGTTACCTGTGAAACTCACCGTAATATTGATATGTAGCTTACATGTATTACTTTACCTGTTAACAAAAATTGCCCAACTGAAGTTAAACTTGAATACAACACTTTCCTGATGTAATAATCAGTTAATAAATAAGGTTTTTAACCGTTTCGATATCTAAATAATCGCGCGCAAACATACATACATGCACTCACCTCCTTTATTCTGAAGTCGGTTAAAAAATACAGTCATACTGCGAACATTTTCACTCAAAATTGTACAATCATGATGATTCAGCCGAAACAAAACCCTATTACCAAAGTCGTCGTCATTATCGTAGCCTAAAACGTCCACTGCTGGACTGTTGTCTCCCCCAAGCTGGACGGATTTTTCCAAACTTTCCACGCTAGGCATAGGTGTTAATGAGCAATATTGTCGGTAGTTAAAGTCCCACATCTGTCTGTATTCCAGCGCTATGTACCGTAGTGAGCGGTGGCCGGAGGAGGCGGAGTGCCGCGCGCGATCACGCCGCGGCTCGGCGTCGCGCCCCCCCCCCAGCGCGCCTGCCTCCGCCACCTCCACGCCCAGGAAGCACGCCAAGCCCAGCAACCTCGACTTCCTCGTCACTGGCAAGCAGATCGCTAAGAGGTGAGTCTGTCACACCATACACAGAGAAATGGTATGTCATGCTAAACTTCTTGTAGCTGTACCTGTCTGAAAGCAATAGCTGTATTACCCGGTAATAATATTCCATTATATGTGTCGTAAGAAGCGACTAATGGAACTTTGGACCCAGTACACAACACCTTTGGATCTAACTCCAAGTGAGGAGTAAAGCTACCAACGACAGCATTCTCAAGGAGAGCTGGCGTCAATCAGGCGGCTGGTCGTAAAAAATCTGCCCAATCTTTTTTTTCTGCAATATCGAAAACAGATTGCTCCGACCCCAAATAAAATTGGGACCAGGGTAGGAAGATGATGATGACATGTGATTTCAAGTGTGCCTACGATGACACTCCTCAGCAAGAATAATATGCTGACTACCTATATATTGTATTATCAAAGATCTCACGATTTCAATGATTGTGGTTTGGTATGTTTGTCATTACTGCAGGAGTGACCGTGCGAACTCGCTGCCGGGCGCGTGCCGGCGGCCGTCGCTAGAGGGCGCGCGGGGGCGGCGGGCGGCGGACTCCCCGCGCCGCGCGCCACACCCCCCCGCCACCCGCGACAACACGCTGCAGGATGATATGTCACTCGACTTGTCGCAGGTATCACCACGACATTGAGAATGATAACACTTTAGAAAGCAAAAGCCCGGGCTATAGTCAACTCTCTCTGGCGTTCGTAGTAGTAGAAGAGAAAAAGATACATACTAGAGAAGGGCCGGAATTAGTTTTATTTGATGTTGATGAGATGAATTATGATGAGTAATCCCATATAAAAACAGCACAACAATCAAAGATTTTTATATTGATTTGTGTAGCAAAAAAGTACCATTATTGAAGTTCCTTTTACAATTTAATAACCCCTCACGCGTACTCCCCAGGTTTCAGACTTCGAGGACACACTCTCCAAGTACGGCAGCACGCGTGCGGGCCCGGTGACGTCCACGCCACTGCCGGGGCGCGGCAAGCAGCGCAGCGCGTCACTGCAGAGCGCGCCGCGCACAGAGCCGCGCCGCGCGCCGCACTCGCTGCACTCCTGCAGTCGCGACAGCTTCAGGACATCCACCAGCAGCAGCAGCCCATACAGGTCACACTCTCACACTGCTCGTCTGCGCTGCAGGCTTACTAAGCAGTGTATTTCCCAATCTGTCTGACGATTACTGGCATGAATATGCATCGTCACCATAAGTGGGATTGTAATAATGACTACTAGTCTAGAGGTTCAGCTGTCCAGGGTGATTTGCTCTTTGGTGAAATTAAGACAATTTCTTTCAAGGTTAGTTGATATGACTGGGAATGTATGTAGTCAAATATCAGTATAGAGGTATAGAGAAGTACTTGTAAAAGACATGATGGAATACTAAGTATCTGAATGCGATTTACAGAGTAGAGCGAAGTGGAGAACTGAGATCAGGAAAGCTAATTCCTATTTCCATGTAAAATTAAAGACAAAAGAATACGGAGATTTCAGATGCATTAGAAAATACAAAGCTTTTGAAAACTTTACTTGAACCATTTATATTCTGAGCTTCTATACATTGCAGGGCGGGCACGGAGCTGGACTACTCGTCGGTGTCGCCGGAGTACTCGGGACAGTCGTCGGGCGAGCTCACGCCCACGCGCGCCTCGCAGTGCGCCGCCTCCCCCCCCACGCCCGCCTCCAGGGACCTGCAGCTCTCCAGGTGAGGAGCCTTCCTTCAAAGGGTACTGGTATTATTAAATGCAACACGACCGATGAGAGATCAGGCGCAGGACCGACATTAACGTGCTCTCCGATACCCGGGTGTATCAATCACCAACTTCTAATGAGAGTGAGGGGGAATAGGTATTCTCACGTAGATTTTACAAATATTATGCCCAAAACCAAGATCCCCTGTACTACTACCTAAGTATGGGGTCCTTTACTTAAAAGCTCCCCTTACCCAGCCCCTAAATAGAATGTAGTTTCTCTCTCTTCTAACTGTTCTAACGGTCCCCTTAACCTGTTGTATAACCATGTAACTCAGTCTATATGTGCGTGTGTGTGTATCGGCAGCTGCTGCGTGAGCTCGTGGGCGGAGTGCAGCGAGGCGGGCGGGGCGGAGGGTGCGGCGGGCGCGGGGGGCGGCGGCGGGGGCGTCGCGGGGGGCGTGCGGGGCGCGCGGGCGGGGTGCGCGGGCGAGTGGTGCTCGTTCTGGGCGAGCTACAACAGCTCGGTGTCGGGCGTCGGCCGCTACTACGACCAGTGCCCCACGCCCTACAGGACCGACACCTTCGACCTCGCTGACTTCGGTATGTACCAACTATAATTACACATTCGGTAGAAATCATTTCATCCATACTTATAAAATCAAAGTCCTGACTCATTCACTGACTCATCAACGCAGGGCCCAAACCCTTACGAAAGGATTTCCCGAAATTCCCACGGGAACGGGGAAAAACGGGATTTTAAGTTTTACGCGGGCGAAGCCGCTGGCAGAAGCTAATAGGTAAAGCAAAATTATTAAATTAATTCTCAAAATAATGAAACAGAAATACAAATACATACAATAGATCGTAAGAATGTTGTAAACACATGTTAATAAAATGTAAATAAATAAAAATAAATTTAAATAGATCGTTACTTGGAAGTTTTGATGACTGTTCAAAAACCAAAACGTTTCACAATCAATATTACCGAGGTGTAACATTACTTTATATATACCTCTGCTAAGGAAGTCAGATGAGGCATGTCTCTTCAACAGGACCTGCTACATAAACTTACCATTATATATATTCATTGCAGAATTCACAGACGGCACAAGAAAGCGTTCGCCGGATAACGTGGAGGTGATCAACAACATCATCCGTCACCAGGGGCTGCAGCTGACGGCGCGCGAGACGCAGAACATCATCAAGTGCGCGCACCTGCTGGGCAACGTGCTCGCCTCCGCCATCGACCGCCGCTCCGACCGCCACTCCGACCAGCCGCACAGGACCCACATGACGCTCGACCTCAAGGACACTGCCATCCCGCTCGAGGTCAAGGAGGAGAAGACCTGCGAGACCGCCACCACGCAGACCGACATCTCGCTGCCGAACACCAAGAGCGCGCCCAGAATATTCGAGAACATTCTACGACAGCTGTCCAGGAGCTCCATCGATGTCGACAAGATTGACATCAAGAAACCTGAAGCGAAGGGTGACGCTACTGAAGTGAAAGGTGACGCTACTGAGGTTAAGGGTGACGCTAGTGAGACAAAGGAGCCACAGGGTGAAGTAACTGAAGCAAAGGCTGACACGGGTGCAGCACAAAGCGAGGGTGACACGCGAGGTGACGCCAGCAGTGAAGTGAAAGGTGACAACAGCAGTGAAGTCATTGATGAGAAGAAAGAGGAATAGGAAGAATCAGTAATTTATTCTAAGATATAATCTCAAATCATTGACGTGAACACTATCTATCAATGAAAAATCTACCATTTCCTTTAAAAAAATCCGAAATACTCTTGTCATAATGTGGCTAAGATGAATGACTTTTGAATAAAAGTATAAGTTCTTGCGGTAAGTTCATAATGAAACAGCTGTTGTGATGTCCCGTGACACATCAACACGTTGTGTGCATCACCCGCCAGTCTACCCGCAGCCCTGTGTCAAACGGTAACTTTATAGGGACCTATGTCTGCTTCTATTTAAACAACAAGGGCATTTTTAGGGTTCCGTACCCAAAGGGTAAAACGGGACCCTATTACTAAGACTACGTTGTAGGGAATAGATACGTTCATTTTTTTCATAGATAATGGTACGGAACCATTCGTGCGCGAGTCCAACTCGCACCTGGCCGGTTTTTAATAACGATTTAACTGTGTATCCCACCTGTCTCCATAAGACTTGTATAATTTATAAATTGTAAATCTAAACTGTCGTTACGAATTACTGTATTTGTTGATGAAAAATCGTTAATTTAATTTGTGTGTAGCGATCCCACAGACGGAAAGTATTTGTTAAGGATATTAAAAACTGATAAAACTCAATGTTGTAAAAAAAAATTGCTGGCTCCAACAAAAAGTAATAAGTTTGAATGATGAAATATAGATTTTAAAATAAATATTATAATAAATACTATTCTAGCATAAATTGTATTAAGATAAGAAGTGTACCTGAATACTAATATATGTAACCATGTGCCTCCTGCGTCCCTCCGACAATCCTCGTCAGTGTCTAGTCAGTCAACTATTTGTTATATATTTACAAACGATCAATATATTGTATAGATGTAACTGTGAGAGAATAAATGTATATCACATGCAGAACTGTATGTTATTCATTGTGCCTTCAAAGTATTACGAATTCTATTTACCTCAAGTTATTTTAATTAGCAATTTCCCCTAGATGTCCCCGGCATCACGAAGGTAACACTTCCTGTCACTAAATACAAGTAACCTTTATGTTATTCTGAAGTGTAATTCAGTGAGAAGTTTCAGAAAATAGATTCCGTAGATTTTAGCAAAGTAACAAACTTTCATACATTTCCTAGTTTGTTATTCGTGTAAATTATAAATAAACTGGGGAAGGATACGCCTATTGCATATAAACCAGAGAAAGCTACCTGTAGCCTATTACTTAGGTAGTTTTTTAGCTTTGGAGATTTCCTACTTAGGGTATAAACATTTATTTGAGGATAATCAGAAAATCAATAAGTTATTATTCGCTGCGTCATTTTGAAATACGTAAGTTTGCACGAAGGTATACACTAGTATAAAATATGTATTATTCTTATTAATTGTTCACTGATGAATAAATAAGAAAATGAAACTTTGTAAATACAGTGATCATTGTGTCGATACATCGCCACTAGAGGGCGCTGTTCCGTCTCATAAAAAGTTGGTACGGAAATACCCGTTCTGACCCTCTCTGGGACGGATATGAACGTTTCGCTAGAACAAAAACTGTTTGCACAGGCAACTACAAGCTATTTACAACCAAATTTCATCAAAATCGCGTTATAGACAATATGACCTCTAGGCAAAGTTTACCTGCCCTGTACACACCGGGTGGGTGGGCGGGCAATTTTTTGACGTTTCGTAAAAGATATCGAGACGGGAGAGGTGTCAAAAGAAGCGTCTCGGCGAGAGCTATCCAGTAGTATATGTATCAAAGGTAGGTATAGAACATTTTTTTTAAGTTTTGGTCGAAAAACTGTTTTTTGTCTTGGAGTGACAAAAATTTGTACACATTGACGTTTAACTGTCCAAAACTAAGGCGTACAAACCTAACCTAACCTAACTTTGAGCAAACAACCTCAGCGAAACCTAACCTTGAGAAACCTACCTCCACAAAACCTAACCTTGANGAGCTACAACAGCTCGGTGTCGGGCGTCGGCCGCTACTACGACCAGTGCCCCACGCCCTACAGGACCGACACCTTCGACCTCGCTGACTTCGGTATGTACCAACTATAATTACACATTCGGTAGAAATCATTTCATCCATACTTATAAAATCAAAGTCCTGACTCATTCACTGACTCATCAACGCAGGGCCCAAACCCTTACGAAAGGATTTCCCGAAATTCCCACGGGAACGGGGAAAAACGGGATTTTAAGTTTTACGCGGGCGAAGCCGCTGGCAGAAGCTAATAGGTAAAGCAAAATTATTAAATTAATTCTCAAAATAATGAAACAGAAATACAAATACATACAATAGATCGTAAGAATGTTGTAAACACATGTTAATAAAATGTAAATAAATAAAAATAAATTTAAATAGATCGTTACTTGGAAGTTTTGATGACTGTTCAAAAACCAAAACGTTTCACAATCAATATTACCGAGGTGTAACATTACTTTATATATACCTCTGCTAAGGAAGTCAGATGAGGCATGTCTCTTCAACAGGACCTGCTACATAAACTTACCATTATATATATTCATTGCAGAATTCACAGACGGCACAAGAAAGCGTTCGCCGGATAACGTGGAGGTGATCAACAACATCATCCGTCACCAGGGGCTGCAGCTGACGGCGCGCGAGACGCAGAACATCATCAAGTGCGCGCACCTGCTGGGCAACGTGCTCGCCTCCGCCATCGACCGCCGCTCCGACCGCCACTCCGACCAGCCGCACAGGACCCACATGACGCTCGACCTCAAGGACACTGCCATCCCGCTCGAGGTCAAGGAGGAGAAGACCTGCGAGACCGCCACCACGCAGACCGACATCTCGCTGCCGAACACCAAGAGCGCGCCCAGAATATTCGAGAACATTCTACGACAGCTGTCCAGGAGCTCCATCGATGTCGACAAGATTGACATCAAGAAACCTGAAGCGAAGGGTGACGCTACTGAAGTGAAAGGTGACGCTACTGAGGTTAAGGGTGACGCTAGTGAGACAAAGGAGCCACAGGGTGAAGTAACTGAAGCAAAGGCTGACACGGGTGCAGCACAAAGCGAGGGTGACACGCGAGGTGACGCCAGCAGTGAAGTGAAAGGTGACAACAGCAGTGAAGTCATTGATGAGAAGAAAGAGGAATAGGAAGAATCAGTAATTTATTCTAAGATATAATCTCAAATCATTGACGTGAACACTATCTATCAATGAAAAATCTACCATTTCCTTTAAAAAAATCCGAAATACTCTTGTCATAATGTGGCTAAGATGAATGACTTTTGAATAAAAGTATAAGTTCTTGCGGTAAGTTCATAATGAAACAGCTGTTGTGATGTCCCGTGACACATCAACACGTTGTGTGCATCACCCGCCAGTCTACCCGCAGCCCTGTGTCAAACGGTAACTTTATAGGGACCTATGTCATCTTCTATTTAAACAACAAGGGCATTTTTAGGGTTCCGTACCCAAAGGGTAAAACGGGACCCTATTACTAAGACTACGTTGTAGGGAATAGATACGTTCATTTTTTTCATAGATAATGGTACGGAACCATTCGTGCGCGAGTCCAACTCGCACCTGGCCGGTTTTTAATAACGATTTAACTGTGTATCCCACCTGTCTCCATAAGACTTGTATAATTTATAAATTGTAAATCTAAACTGTCGTTACGAATTACTGTATTTGTTGATGAAAAATCGTTAATTTAATTTGTGTGTAGCGATCCCACAGACGGAAAGTATTTGTTAAGGATATTAAAAACTGATAAAACTCAATGTTGTAAAAAAAAATTGCTGGCTCCAACAAAAAGTAATAAGTTTGAATGATGAAATATAGATTTTAAAATAAATATTATAATAAATACTATTCTAGCATAAATTGTATTAAGATAAGAAGTGTACCTGAATACTAATATATGTAACCATGTGCCTCCTGCGTCCCTCCGACAATCCTCGTCAGTGTCTAGTCAGTCAACTATTTGTTATATATTTACAAACGATCAATATATTGTATAGATGTAACTGTGAGAGAATAAATGTATATCACATGCAGAACTGTATGTTATTCATTGTGCCTTCAAAGTATTACGAATTCTATTTACCTCAAGTTATTTTAATTAGCAATTTCCCCTAGATGTCCCCGGCATCACGAAGGTAACACTTCCTGTCACTAAATACAAGTAACCTTTATGTTATTCTGAAGTGTAATTCAGTGAGAAGTTTCAGAAAATAGATTCCGTAGATTTTAGCAAAGTAACAAACTTTCATACATTTCCTAGTTTGTTATTCGTGTAAATTATAAATAAACTGGGGAAGGATACGCCTATTGCATATAAACCAGAGAAAGCTACCTGTAGCCTATTACTTAGGTAGTTTTTTAGCTTTGGAGATTTCCTACTTAGGGTATAAACATTTATTTGAGGATAATCAGAAAATCAATAAGTTATTATTCGCTGCGTCATTTTGAAATACGTAAGTTTGCACGAAGGTATACACTAGTATAAAATATGTATTATTCTTATTAATTGTTCACTGATGAATAAATAAGAAAATGAAACTTTGTAAATACAGTGATCATTGTGTCGATACATCGCCACTAGAGGGCGCTGTTCCGTCTCATAAAAAGTTGGTACGGAAATACCCGTTCTGACCCTCTCTGGGACGGATATGAACGTTTCGCTAGAACAAAAACTGTTTGCACAGGCAACTACAAGCTATTTACAACCAAATTTCATCAAAATCGCGTTATAGACAATATGACCTTGAGGCAAAGTTTACCTGCCCTGTACACACCGGGTGGGTGGGCGGGCAATTTTTTGACGTTTCGTAAAAGATATCGAGACGGGAGAGGTGTCAAAAGAAGCGTCTCGGCGAGAGCTATCCAGTAGTATATGTATCAAAGGTAGGTATAGAACATTTTTTTTAAGTTTTGGTCGAAAAACTGTTTTTTGTCTTGGAGTGACAAAAATTTGTACACATTGACGTTTAACTGTCCAAAACTAAGGCGTACAAACCTAACCTAACCTAACTTTGAGCAAACAACCTCAGCGAAACCTAACCTTGAGAAACCTACCTCCACAAAACCTAACCTTGAGCAACCTACCTCCGTGAAACCTAACCTTGAGAAACCTACCTCCGCAAAACCTAACCTTG
>NWSH02000002.1:327204-344606 GCA_002382865.2 Heliothis virescens | reverse complement strand
TTAGAAGTTCCTCAAATATTTGTAAAAATAATTTACAAAATGCGGCCGCACCAAAAAGTAAATTATAGGATTGCATAAATTTCCTGAGTACAAACAACCACGGGATCTCGATGCAGGGACCGCATACTCACGGGATCCCAGTGCAACTGCTCACCAAGTACAGACGTCAGATTCTCTGTCAAATTTCTGCAATAGATTTTCAACCTTACCACAATGGAGGTAAAGAAAGAAGAAGAAAGAAAGAAAAACTATTTAAAGAAAGATTAACTATTCGCAATCAAAAATGACGCATACAAAATGTACTAAATAAAATACACATACAATATTGGACTTGACACAGATTATACGTAGATATAAATTGCGTCATTTTTGCGCGAAAGGGTCAGCACTCAGCATTATGCTGTGTTCGCACTCGAAAACGCGAGACAACAGCGCTGGTTTTCAGCGCTGACCCGCGCGTCCTTACCTCGGAACCACAAACAAGGTCCGAGGCAACAACGGACACATACGTTGTCTCAGCCTGGGGCATGCAAAAACATTATAAATTATTTACATAAAAAGTAACAAACAAAAAATAAAAATAAAGAAACTATATATAACCGAAAAAAGTAAAGAAATACAAAAAATAATATACTACATAAATTTCTATACGAGAATGTGTTTAACAATAACAATAAATAAGAAGCATTTGTGAACTATATATACCCTTTGACCATAGACTGGGCGGACACGGTCGAGGGAGGTAGGTTGATGTTCGATTGGTAAAATTTGACAGATTCGTATACGTTGACCTGCTGTCGTCTTACCAGGACATCATAATTTATAACTCAAGAACGGCTGAAAATTGGTAGAGAGGTAGCTAAGAACTGGGATAAGGACATAGGACATGTCGATGTAACTGCTCACCATGCTTCGTAACTTAAACCAACCAGAACTGTGCAATGTGCTAAACTGATGAACAATTTGATTTACGCCACAATACTCAAAGAAAAAATCAAAGGGGGGAAAGTTCTCATTCCGATGGTCCAAACCGACATGCCATTTGAGTTTAAACAGCTTGAATGTCCGATCTGTCTTGCCATCACTGTAAATAAGTCAAGGGTCGGACCTTCCGTGTTATTTGATTTCGCGTCTATAATCAAAAATGTAGTCTATTACAAGGTGCTACAATTAATGGCAAATAAAGAATCATTGAATAATTATAAATATATTTTTATAATTTTTTATAATATGACCATGTGATATTGCCTTTAAGGCGGAACAAAGTTCACCGGGTCAGCTAGTTATATAGTAAATATAAGGGCAGAAACTAGGTTTCGCTTGACTGCGTATAACATGACATGCATATAACATGATATTTGTAGAATCAATAAACTGGGTTCACATAATTAATGGAACTTACGTACTTAGGTCCACCACGCAGCTTTTCGTCAATAAAGATAGTCACATACCTGCAGTTTTTCTCCGACGTTCTTTCCACTTCTGATTGTTGTCAGACCCCAGTTTAATAACAAAAACCTCTTCAAGGTGATACAATCATTTATTTATATTCCTTTACAAAATTCTGTTAAAACACATTTCGCACAAAATATCGACCGTTGCGTCTCGCGCGTCAGCTAGGAATGACCGCCTGCGCTCCCTACCCACCAAAATACAATAATCTTGAAATTGACTTTTTAATTAAATACCTTATTATTATTATTTTTATCCAGTAGACAAAGATAGAATACTTCGGTTGCTAACACTACGGTGGGTACCTGAGGTACAAAGTGGAAATGTTAAATTATTGTAGCTATTATGGACTTTGACGGGCACAGCAAGTAGTACTTAGAATATTTACACTAGTAGTACTTAGATTTGGCATTAAAAACTTGAGAAATCAACAGATAATTAAGTCTTAATTTTGCATAGTTTTTGATCTATATCTCAGAACGGACAAACATTTCAGCAAAGCTGTCATAGTAAATATTGTTCCATTTAAAAAGGCCTATCTAATGATATATATCTCATTGCTATTGGTGGGGTGTACCAATCTGCCCATTGTCCTTTGCCATTAAATAAATGTCGTTGACCAAATTCCCCCAATCTACTCAAATTTGTATGCACCTTGAACTTCAGTCAAGATAACATGATTCGGATATTCACAAAACGTCAGCCGTTACATATATAAGTTGCAGTTACCTTCAACTAACCAATACGAATATACGAACATTTGTCGATATAAAAATAATAACTTAAGTGACTTCAATACTTCAAAAAACTTAGTTAAAGTTACAGAGAAAAACAAGGACAGTGATAAAATAAAATAAGAAATAACTAAGCACCTACAAGGAACATAAGACCATACAAGAAATAAATATGAAGACCATAATTATAATATTCTTGTTTATAACAATTACTGCTGGTGGCGTACTGAAAGACGAAGAAATTTCTAGAAGAACACAATATTATTACCCGAACATAGTAGTTGTTGCCGATAGTAATGAAGAGTCTCCAACTACACATACTGAAGTAAACGAAGCAGGATCAAGGATACAGAAACGAGAAATAACACAAACATCAACAACCAATGATGCAGAATTGCAAGATAAAATTAGTAAGGGTACCTTACGAAGACCTTACATTACCTTATATGTTTTAAGTAGCGCAGGCTGTGAGGAATTCCACGTACCATGGCCAAAGAGAAACCATACAGAGTAAGCACGCTTAACTTAATCCACGTAGCTCACACTTAGGTGGGATTCAAATAAAAAATCGTAATAATTAATTATTATCTTTTCCACGAAGCACACCTACGAATATCACTCGCATAGTGCGGGGACTAAGAATTATTTAAAAGATTAACTTAAATTAAAGCCATTTTTGTAATCTTTTTATTAGCCTGTATATATTGTCCCACTGCTGGGAATCTTAATTAATCTTAATCTTTTTTATTATATTTTCGATTAAATATTTTTTTATTTTAGCATGTTTTTGATCATTTGAATAACCCATTTTGACTCTAATTTCAGCATAATAGGCGTGACGACAAAAAATAAGCAAATCCATTTAGTCTGTAATTTAGATTATCGCAAAATATTGCACACGTATTTTTAACCGACTTCCCAAAAAGGAGGAGGTTCTCAATTCGACCGTATCTTTTTTTTTTTTTTTTTTATGTATGTTCACCGATTATTCGAAGATGGCTGGACCGATATTCAAAATTCTTTTTTTGTTTGAAAGGGTGTTCTTCATAGGTGGTCCCATGGTAAGGAGACCAGGATTTGATGATGGGATCCTGGATAAATCGAGAGAACTCTTCAAATTTCATACGCTTTTTTACGTCGATGATATCGTTACCGGAGTGACTGTCACTGTGGGTATGGGTATTAAAGATATCATAGTTTTAGGCCCGAAAACTGAAAAGCATAAAATAAAAAACTTTTTACAAAAAAAACAAAACCGACTTCACAAAAAAACACTGAAAGGGATCAAAAAATAAAACTTTTCACATGGCTCTAGAAGTCGGTGGCAAAATAAACACAGTCAACAGACCTGCAGGCACCGACTTGTAGAGCCATGTGAAAAGTTTAATTTTTTGATCCCTTTCAGTGTTTTTTTTTGTTACTCTATGAATGATAACAAAGATAATCTATACTTATAATAAATCTGTAGAGAGGTCAATTCTGTACTTGCAATATATTTCCACTACTGGACGGATTTTGATGAAACTTGGTACAATTGTTATTCATACTGAGCAGGTTATAGTATACTTTTCATCACGCTACAATCAATAGGAGCAGAGCAGTGAAGGGAAATGTTGGGAAAACGGGAGAAGTTACTCCATTTTTTGAGTTTCGGTCGCGTGTACAACCTTAATGGTTAAAGCTACACAGAAATCATGTATGACGGAAATATTCTCCTTAAAATTATATAAAAAAATTTCAATGACACCATACATCCGTCTTTTATGGTTGACTCACAATAATACGTGTAACTCCCGAAAGCTTAGCAGTTCGAAGCTTTCTGATTATACCTATTTGCCTACAACAGACGTTTCAGGTATTTGATTATGACAACCCGTTGTCGCTGGCATAAGCGACATGATCCGCGAACGAAGTCGCTGGCAGAAGCTAGTGAGTATTAAAGTTCAGGAGTGGGGGGTCCTGAGTCCTGACATCACACCTATGATAAAATCGTATATAGGCGTGACGTCACGCGCAATTTCAACGGTCTATAACTTCGTAATTATTTGATCAGATGAAAAACGAAAAAATAAGTATGCAATATTTTTTTATAATCTTAAAGACGGACTAATTACTTAGTTTTTGTTGTCATGCCCATTATTGCATTTTTGGATGGACGCAAATCAACAGCTTGTATAAAGAGGAGAGGTCTGTATTACCGCGGAATGTTGTGATCCCCGGCGGCGGATTGCTTTCTATTCCTATAAACATCAATTATATCATAACAACTATAGACACGCCTCACAGATGACGTCACACTCACACTCACTGACACAAGTCACTCGGACCGAGTGACCTCGAGGTCGCGTGGAGGTCACTCTTGACCAGTGCACAAGTGTCAATCTGTAGACACTTGTCTTGAATCTAAGTACCTAGGTACCTATAAATAAGTTGTATGCAAACGAGTTTTTCGAGATTTCATTGAAGATAAACGCTGATATTCCCATAGATACCTCGTGCTTAAAGGCCCATTTACACATTGCGATTTCATTGCCCGTTGCTTGCCATTTTATTGCAGGAATATTTGACAGGCGACCATTTACCTATTGCAGGATTACGTTTCAAAGTGCAAGTAGCATCTTGCTGCAATAAAATTACAAGCAACGGGCAATGAAATCGCACTGCGTAAACGGGCCTTTAGTCAAAGCCGCGCGGATCAATCGATTCTTGGCATGGTAGGCCGTGGCTGAGTCTTGGTTCTTGTCATGACGAGTTCCTCCGTGTTTCGAAGGCACGATAAATTGATCCCAGCTGTCATTTGAAAATCATTGACATTCGTTACGGGCAGTCAGAAGCCAGAAAGTCTGACAACCAGTCTTACCAAGGGGTATCGTGTTGCCCNGCCACATTAGAACTATTATAATGACGTACTTTAGCTTTAACTTGATCGATTGTGGACAAGGAAGAAACATTTAGAAATTATTAGAGGACCTGGTGAGTCGGGTTGGCCTTACGGTCAAAGCATGTAGGTGCAGGGGTTTCAATTCCATAACAAGTTTGGTAACCAGTCTTACCAAGGGGTATCGTGTTGCCCGAGTAACTGGGTTGTGGAGTTCAGACAGGCAGTCGCTCCATGTGGCACACTGGTACTCAGCTGCATACAGTTAGACTGGAAGCCGACACCGACATAGTTGGGAAAAGGCTAGGCAGATGATGTAGGGAAGCTAGACTCTCCCTGAGTAACATAGGCTATTATTTTGTCCGGGTACGGGCAATAGTTCCCACGGGACGCGAGTGAAACCACGTGAAAACGGCTAGTTTAAAATAGTTGAAATATGCAGTACTTTAGTATCTAACTACTTCGTCAAGCTCCAACAATTACAATAACAAGAGCCTTACAGACAAAGCCTAAAAGAAAATACACAAAACGTACGGACAGCAACACGCCAAATTACCACAATCTGTCAAATTTCTTCAGTAGATTTTCAACCTTATAACAATAGTGGTAGGTTAATGTTTGACTGGTGAAATTTGACAGATTCGGGTACCGTGACCCGCTGGTTTATGTCTTTAGTATTCCACAAAAACTAATAACGAGTAGTAATCACCTCCGGCAAGCAACAGAAAGTGGTTAAATAAGCGACAATTAGTCGCCATTGTGTACACAGCCTACAATATTACAAATATTCACAAAAGGACAGTTTTCATTCAACTGTTTAGATCATTTAATCACCGGACACGCTATTGCCGTGCCTTCCTATCTGCCAATCGTATGAGACATGACACGGTGGTGCCGGAGTGTCGTCCCATCACGCTATGAGAGTGAGGGAATAGGGAGTGCACCTGTGCCACAGCTAATGTGCGATCTCTTTATATGAGAACCGACGCCGTGGGTGGCCAACAATCGACGCTATTATTATGCTACATTGCTCATGGTGGCTCCGGATGTTAGATGATCCAAGATAATATTCAAAATATTCAGAAAAGGTCAGTTTTCATTCAAAGATTTAGAACATTTGACCAACCGGACAGGCCAAAAAAAGATATTTAATTGAAAATTCTTGCATAATATTATGGTCTTGGCGCCTCCAAACAGTAACACGCTCTAGGTAAATATTGAAATTATTCACAAAACGGCAATTTTCATTGATGCCTCGACAAGTGTGTCGCACTCGCATACCACAGTGTTTGCCGCGCGCCGCCATGTTGTCACATCTCGCGCGGTCACTCACGGATGTGACTTTCACTCGGCGCAATATTTTGGCGCGAATGACGCCATCTCTGTAATATTTGAGGTAGGCTTTTGTTTTTATTGGCCAGATTATCTTGATATGTGCGAAAAATGGTATAAACACAAGTGTATTTTTAAAATGTCTTTGTAAAAGGTAATCTGATTTTAACTCCATTAATTGCGCATTTCCATAACTTCTCTATCCGTTCATACGTATTCATCAACGCAGGACCCAAACCCGTGAATCTATGTATAAAGCTGAAATTTTGCACAGAAGTTCATCTTAAGACTCACGCGAGATAAGAAAGGATTTGCCGAAATTTCCACGGGAACGGGAAAAGGGATTTTATGTTTTACGCGGGCGAAGCCGCTGACAGAAGCTAGTTTGACACAATTTGTATGGATCGAATGCCAAAATTCAATCTTTAATCGCAAATCAGCGGATGGATATTTTATAGAAATCCACCCATCTTTGTTCAGAGTCAGGTAGGTTGATGACTATCTGTAGTACATTTTCGAAAAGCTATTACTACCAGGGTTCACCCTACACTGGTCATCTTATGGCGTTCACAGTTACATCACATGGGCGGAGAGCCATCCTTAAATATTTGGTCATGGAGAATTCATGGCGAAATACCTTACGAACACGGTGTTATACAACAATAGCGACTGGTGTGCCCCTGATTATACACGGCACATGGTATAATGAGGAACTAGAATAGACATGTCCTAGGTAAAAGTAGTTTCAAGGACATATTCGGTGTGAGGCACTGTGACGCACACAAATGTATCTCGTGGTGTACTCGCTCTAGCAAACAGTAACACATTGCGAGCGAACATTTGTAACATGTCCGCGACACTGCTACCTTCCCAACTAAGTTGGGGTCAACTTCCAGTCTAACTGGATTCAGCTGAGAACCAGTGTGCCACATGGAGCGACTGCCTGTCTGACCTCCACAACCCCGGTTACCCATGCAACCCGATACCCATTGCTAAAACCGGTTGTCAGACTTTCTAGCTTCTGACTACCCGTAACCACTGCCAAAGATGTTCAAATGACAGCCAGGACCAATGTATCGTGCCTTCCGCGAAACACGGAAGTACTCGTTATGACAAGATGGTCACACGGACCGACCGCGCCAAGCGTCACGATCGATCGATCCGCGCGGCTTTGACTTAGCCACGAGCTCTTCTACAAAGATGTTCAAAAATTTTAGCCTGTTTAAAACACGCTAGTCACGCATATTGAACTAACCAATTATATGACAGTTAGTCGGCACTATTGCGCCATGTCTTCGTAGTACAAGCAGATGTACAGTCAATATGTCACACGGAGAGAGATCTGACAAACATAGCGTGTTATGTTAGAACACTATGGGGTTATGTCACCTATGACAAACATGACAGGGAATACCATAGATGATGTAACGTGCTAAATATTATACAATTAGCTTATTATTCATTGACACGACCTGTCTCTCACAGGCACAACACCTACATTAACGTGCTCTCCGATGCACGGGTGTATCAATCACCAACTTCCAGACTCCAGGCTGCTTTGTGAAAGTTTCTTAAAACTGTAAAACCCATTTAAGCATGACTCAAGAACCGAACCCGAGATCACGTGCACAGTAGACGTGCTATGCGTCTTCTAGACCAACGAGACAATGTCATGGAGTACTCTACGATGAGGTCATAGAGTAGGTACCTACTCCACGTCATTGATCCGTCCATCGTGTCGCACGTTGCAGTCGATCCTGCTTGTGATCTCTCTCCGGTGGTGTCGGAGTGCCGTCCCATCGCGCTATGAGAGTGAGGGAATAGGGCCACTATAATATGTCCTGCGCAGCTGACTGATCTCATATGAGAACAGCTGCCGTGGCCGACATTCGGTAAGACCGATTTTAATTAGATTGTATTTAGTCTCCCCGCGACTCCGCCTGCGGATATGTAAGTAAGAATGTACTTAATCTGTTCTAGAATGGTAATCGTTCAGACGTTAATAGGAAGTAGGAAGTAAAGGTATGTTGACGTAACAGCCAGACTTCGGTATTTACATGTTACATATTATTTGAACTAGAGTTTGTTTGCTTTTGTGAGAATTCTAATTAGACAGACTGATACCGTTCACTGTAATTATGTAATTTTGTTAAATAAAGAAATTATCATAATTTGTTTGTTTCTTTTCAATCACAAAATATTCCTAATTCTACCATCTTTCTACATATTTTAAACTTATAATATAAAGCTGAAGAGTTTGTTTGCTTGTTTGAACGCGCTAATCTCAGGAACTACTGATCCAATTTGAAAAAATATTTCAGTATTGGGTAGGTCATTTATCGAAGAAGGCTATAGGCTACTTTTTACCGGGTGTGTGGAGTAGTTCCTACGGGATGCAGGTTGCTATGATATTTCGCAATAAAAAGTTTAATCAGTAACATTAAAACTGTAAGAAGTTTCGGAGTTAAACAAGGACATCAGAAATTACTTTGTTATAACCGCCAATCATAAGATCACGCCTCATATTGAATGTTAACTTAGGTAAAACATGAAAAAACCATTTTATATTTGAANTGATATTTCGCAATAAAAAGTTTAATCAGTAACATTAAAACTGTAAGAAGTTTCGGAGTTAAACAAGGACATCAGAAATTACTTTGTTATAACCGCCAATCATAAGATCACGCCTCATATTGAATGTTAACTTAGGTAAAACATGAAAAAACTATTTTATATTTGAATTTCCCGCTTCTAGTCGTCGCATGCACCTTAACCATACATATTTTAAGCTTTAGCTCTGCCTCATCCGCGCCATGACCGTGCGTGCCACAGATTACGTAAGGCGCGGTTGGAAAGTCAAAAGCTGAACCGGTTCCCGAGAGCTTACATGACGCAGTGACGCGCATGCGCGGTGATACCACTATCATACTATCGAGGGACCATTTCAGTTGTAATGGCCATCATCTGCCTAGCCTTTTCCGAACTATGTTGGTGTCGGCTTCCAGTCTAACGGGATGCAAATGAGAACCAGTGTGCCACATGGAGCGACTGCCTGTCTGGCCTCCACAACCCAGTTACTCGAGCAACCTGGCACCCCTTGGCAAGACTGGGTTGTCAGACTTTCTGGCTTCTGACTACCCGTAACGACTGCCAAAGATGTTCAGGTGACAGCCGGGACTTCCCTTCCGAAACACGGTAGAACTCGTTATGACAAGATGGTCACTCATCCACGGAGCGATCGTGCCAAGCTTTGCTTAACCTTATGATCGATCGAATGATCGATGAGTTCATCTACTAGTATTTATTACTGCACTGTACAGTTAATGTTATGATAGCGTGTGCAGTAACTGCGCACTACTGACTTGTTCGCTTGTGTCGACAGCGACGCTGAAAGTGAACTCACATCTCATCTGTACACTGTGGGGCTACACTGACGACAACAGATGCGGGTGCGGTGCCGCACCACAAACCATGCGACACCTTCTATGCTGCCCAACGTGTCCTAACAGCTGCACAGCAGAAGATCTACGTGCCGCCACTGACAATGCCGTAAACGTGGCAAAATATTAGGCCTCCGTAATTTAAATTTAATTTGATTTGCCATCGACTCGCTAAGAAGAAGATCTCATCTGTATACAGTGCAATAGTAAGCACAACTCCAGTACGACCACAGCCTTCATTAATAACTGCTGGGCACTACTCCGCGCACCCGGATAAATGTAGGCTGAAGCGTGCAAATTAGCGTGTTTCTGAGATTAGCGCGTTTGAAGAAACTGTTCAGCTATAATACTTTGTAGGGTGCCTTACCCCAAGGGTAAAAGGGACTCATTTCAAAGACTTCGCTGTCTGTTCGTCCGTCTATCGCCTGGCTGTATCTCAAGCACCGATAGTTAGACAGCTGAATTTTTTACAGATTATATAAGTAAACTAATTTCTAGCAGCAGTTTCATCCGGATAAAAAGTAGCCTATAGCCTTCCTCGATAAATGGGCTATCTAACATTGAAATATTTTTTCAAATCGGTCCAGTAGTTCCTAAAATCAGCAAGTTAAAGCAAGCAAAACAAACTTTACATCTTTGCAATATAAACAATCCAACATTTTGGAGTGTTTATTATGATAATTTTTGTATAATTTAGAGAGTGCATGTAGCAGAGATGAGAATGTTGAGATGGATTTGTGGTGTGACAAGAATGGATAAAGTGAGGAATGATTATATTAAAGGAAGTCTGAAAGTACCAGTTACAGAAAAGATGAGAGGTAAGCGATTGTCATGGTATGGGCATGTAATGAGGAGGGATGAAACGCATGCAACAAAGAGTGTAATGGGAATGAATGTAGATGGATTGAGAGGGAGAGGAAGACCAAAGAATGATGGATTGCATAAAAGATGACAAAGACAAAGACAAAGACATTTATTCGCCAAGGATATGGTACAAAAGTTGGTATAAAACATATCTTTTGTTCAAAGATGACATGAGTAAGAAGGGAGTAAATGTCAGTATGACGAGTGACAGGGAGAAATGGAAGCAGATAACATATTGCGCCGACCACAAATACAATTGGGAAAGGGGCAGGAAGGGGATGATAGTTTATGTATAATTTAGTTAAGAATGTGTATCAGAAAGTTAACGAGCATAATAATGATGTTACGCCGGGCGCGGCCGCCGACCGGCGAGTGATGACGGGTGACCTCACACACTCTCCTTGTTATCATATCTAATACTATCGTTATGTAAAACTATCATAACTATTTAGTTAGACATTCCACTCAAATCTGCATACCTAACGCTTTCTTCAAAAGGTCATTTCAGAAATGTTCTATCTCACGAAAGCGGATGAGTGTATTCTACTTGGTCATAGATCAGTGATGGATCTACATGTGCAGATACTTGTGACGTCACATATCTTCTCTTTATGTACTACCACATGTATTCCCTTATATACTACCCCTATGAACTACCCCTATTTATTCCCTTATGTGCTATCCCTATGTAGGTAGTCCCCCAATAAACTCCCATTTGTTCTCTCCCTATACATATGCTTGCTTATGTACTCCCTTATCTACTACCGCGATGTATTCCCCCTATGTACTACTAATATGTTCCTCCTTATGTAATGGATCCATGTACTTCCCCTATACATATACTATCCCTATATACTTTCTTATCCATAGATCGTGGCTAAGTCAAAGCCGCGCGGATCGATCGATAGGTGACCATCTTGTCATGTCGTGTTCTCTGGTGTTTCGGAAGGCACGATAAACTAGTGGTCCCGGCTGTCATTTGAACATCTTTATCAGTCGTTACGGGTAGTCAGAAGCCAGAAAGTCTGACGACCAGTCTTACCAACGGGTATCGGGTTGAGGAGATCAGATAGGCAGTCGCTCCATGTGGCACACTGGTTCTCAGCTGCATCTGATTAGACTGGTAGCCGACACCAACATAGTTGGGTAAGAGCTAGGCAGATATGCTTACCTATCCAGTAAGCTCACAAAAGCCGGCTGTCACACCGCTCATTAAGATAAACAAACCGCAAGTATTACTGGCTAACTAGATATAACAGCACAGAATATAATTACCTGTCAGTACGCATTAGCTCGAGCGCACACTTGCGTGATTAGCGCACTGATAGCTGTAATAACGCTAGTGTGTGCAGGGGTAATGACATAGATCAAGTAAGCTTGTAAACTATACTAACTGCGTCCAAGGCCGATTGTCGTCCACGGCAGCTGTTCTCATATAAGGAGATCATCCAGCTGCGCAGGACATATTATAGTGGCTGTACATTTGCTGTGACACAGGTGCACTCCCTATTCATTCCCTCACTCTCATAGCGCGATGGGACGGCAATCCGACACCACCGGAGAGAGATCACAAGCAGGACCGACTGCAACGTGCGACACGATGCACGGGTGTATCAATCACCAACTTCCAACTCCGGGCTTGCTATGTTAATGTTTCGAAAACCCACAAAGCAATTTCGGCCTGACCCGGGAATCGAACCCGAGACCTCATGCACAGCAGTCGGCTATGCGACCACTAAACCAACGACGCAGTTAAAAATATTAACAAGGATGTAAACTAGCTTAAATATGCACAAATCATTAAAAAAATAATTCTTCATATCCACAAAAAAAATATATGACGCAAAAAGTATTTGCTATTGTGACCCGGATTGGCTGCACCCAAGTGTAATAACCTGACAGTTACGTAAACGCTATCTCCAAAGTCAACTCACTGACGACCGGTCCCAATAATCGATCTATCTGCGGATTTGCTTACCAGAGATTGATATTTGACAACACGACGCCGACAATTTATTTATGTATCTACATAAGTTTAAGAATGTTGATGTTATACTAGCTTCCGCCAGCGGTTTCACCCGCGTCCCGTGGGAACTACTGTGCGCACCCGGATAAAAAGTAACCTATAGCCTTTCTCGATAAATGGCCTATCTAACACTGAAAGAAGTTTTCAAATCGGACCAGTAGTTACTGAGATTAGCGCGTTCTACCAAACAAACTCTTCAGCTTTATAATATTAGTGTAGATATGTCTTTATAGCGTTTTTAAGCTTTTATATAAATATGGTATTATGTAGTATCAAAATCCTATCTCCAGTAACTAAATCTACAGATAGATTATTGAATTCCGCAATTACACAACATTATACTTCAGACATTTTCTAAACTTGTAGACAAATTTTTGTACCCCTCTTCTGTAAACCGTACAATTAAAACTCAACTTTATGCGACTAGTAATAAGATAGGTTTTCCTTCGCGGTCGTCTTATTATTCTTGAGTGTAGTATCGGAAGTGCCAGCCTACTTTCTTCGGAAGAACTTCGAAGCGCTTTTGAACTCAGTAGAGTTCCCTCTCTCGGGGAGACCACACGCGTCCTTACAAACATAGAAAAAATAATTTAAAAAAAGATTGTGCGAAATAATGAATTAAATATATTTTTTTTATAAAAAAAAGTGACAGTTTAAAAAAAAAGTGGTAGTTTTTTTTTATTTTAATTTGAAAAAAATCGCGTGTGAATAAAAAACGTTGTTTTAAGTGTATTATTTTGGATAATTATTGCGTTGAAGAATATTATTTGTTCTGTTGCTGGCGGACAATATGATGGTGAGTGGAGTTATTTTTTCAATTTTTTTTACACTTGATTGCAAAGAATTTAGGTCAGCATTTTTTAAAATTAATTATTTATCAATTGCAATTTTTTTTTAAATCATATATTTTAAAATGTAAAGGTAAATAATATAAATGAATAAAAATACAGAAAAAAAACAAGAAAAAATATTAAAAATAATAAAAGAAAAATGATTTGCTCCGACCGTATTTCTTTGCTCTCCATTATAATTAATTACGCTTAAAATTCAACAAAAAGCAATAAAAATAATAACAAAAGCATTATTTCTTAATTAATAGTTTTTATTGCTATAATATTTAGCCGAGACTATGTAAATTCACATCCATGTTTAATTCATAAGCCTCGGTCATTCATTACTAAAATAATAATTACTTTGAAAGCGACATTACAATAAAGAAACCATATTTTGTTATCATCTAACTATCTTCATGCTGCGACATTGCCTGTGTTTTTAAATTAATAACTTTAAAATTTCCCATAACGAAAATAGCCAATCTTCTTTATATGTATGTGTTAAAATCCCATCTAAGGTAGACTTTCCTTTTTTTTTTTTTGGTAGCCTTTTTATCGTCCCACTGCTGGGCACAGGCGTCCTCTCACACGGAGAAGGATTGAGCATTAATCTAAGACTTTCCTAAGATGGAAAAATTTAAGCTCGTTTGTGCAGACGCCAGCACATTAACCAAATAACTTACTTCAGACATTTTTATACGATCTATTTTATTTTGCTTTCGAAAAATATTTATATACAATTTCAACTCAAAAGCAAAAACTAATAAATTAACAATTACATTTTATAATAGTACAAATACATTGGATATCCAAAAACAGGCACATTCATATGACACTACTAGTATTCACATAAAGAAATCTCGAAGCAATACAATATTAGCGAATATAATTTTGATTCCTTCGCAGTAACGGCTAAACCGATATCGATGAAATTAGCATAGAAATAGCTGATTACCCAGACTCGGATATGCGACACTTTTCACCCGATTTTACCAAACATTTCCATAGTAAAACACCTAGTATTAATAATAATATTTGTGTAGAATTTGTCACTTTCACCGATATTAGCATATATTTGCATCTCGCGAGATGAGACACATCCGCGGATGTTTGAAAGTGAAACCCGCTCCGGTGAGAGTGCTCACCTCAAAAGGTCGACTCCCTGCTCGAGTAATATTGTAGTATTTTCGATGGGAAATCATCAGATGGCCCCTCCCGCTCTGGGTGCAGCGTGAAGGAGAGTCAGACTTTTACTGACTAAAACCCACCGTGTTCCTTCGGGGGCCCTTTGTGTGCCAGGGACAAGGTAACCTGGAGCCCCGACAGGCTCTGGCCCTGGTGGGCCCCGCAGGGGTTATATTGTAGTGTTGACTGATGTATCAGGATTTTGATAAAGCATTCTTATAAATACTTGTCTTTGCCGCTCTGAAGTTGGTTACTTCAGACTTCACAGTAGTAAAAATGTAAAGAAAAATCTGTACTATGCATGTGTCAGATGTCAAATGACAGACATAAGAGCGGCAAAGTTATATGAGAAGAATTGAAGTTTTGAAACCGCCTAAACCGTCCAAAAGCTTAGGTACATATAGCTTTTGACAGTTTTTTGGAAAAACATCCAATTCATTTCTACGCAAACTAACATCTAACTACACAACCATTACGATAATTTTATTGATATGTAAATGTCAAATTGAGTACACTTGCGGACAAAAAAATCAGGCCCCTTTTCAAAAATATAAAAATTTTCAAAATTATCAATTTTAAGTGACATAAAACGAGTATGAAAGTGTCAATCTGTGTTAAATTCTAGTTTATCACAAATACATTGTAGAAATTATAATATCGTACTACTTTAGACGCGGTATTTCTTTCAAAACATAATTATAGTAAGTAGGCATCTATAGCTTAGATAAAAAACTAGCAAATAAATGTTTTTATATCGACCTGGATTCTTGGTAACTTTCTATGCAAATAAATATTTGTATTTTATGTCAACATCATCTGCCTAGCCTTTTTCCCAACTCCTTAGAGGTCGGCTTCTATGGAGCGACTGCCTATCTGACCTGATCCCAGTCATCTGTATAAGACGGGCAGGAATGGAAGGCACGACAAACTGGTGGGTTCCGGCTGTCATTTAACTATCTTTGGCAGTCGTTACGGGTAGTCAGAAGCCGAAGTCTGACAACCAGTCTTACCAACGGGTTGCTCGGGTAACTGGGTTGCGGAGGTCTGATAGACAGTCGCTCCGTATGGCACACTGGTTCTCAGCTATAACCGGTTACACTGGAAGCCAACCCCAACAGTTGGGAAAAAGCTAGGCAGATGATGAGTATATTAGGAAGTAGGATTCAATACTAACAGGAAGGATGATCAATTCACCTTCCTCCCACAATATTTAGGAAAAAGCCACATAATTACTACATCTATCAGCTAATTGCATTTAGCAATTACGTTCATCTCTCTTCCCCTTCCGTCTGCCTTTCTAACGCTAGCGTCGCCTCCCGGGTCCGCCTGCTAATGACACGAGATTAGATTTCTCTACTATACCTAGTGTTGAAATTGTGTCACAAATATGAAAGGTTTTTGTTGTGTTGTGTATAATGATGGAAGTAGTTAACGTTAATAGAAAATCTATGATGAGTTCCTCGATGTAAGTGATTGCCGATAACGACACAAAATAAAGATGTACCAGTAATGAAGCTAAGCCTTGTTGTCAAAATGATGACGTAAGCACCATCGAAGCCGTAGGGTTGCCACTTTGTGGTACTGACTTAAATATCTGTCAAACTTTAGTTCCTAATTTAACCAAATGCTGGCTGGCGCGGTAGCGCTTGACGCGACATTCAGTACTAGTGTCGGCTTCCAGTCTATCCGTGTGCAGCTGAGAACTAGTGTGCCACATGGAGCGACCAAGTATCTGACCTTAACTACCCAGCTACTCAACTCAACTACTCAACTACCCAGACTTGACTTTTGATACATATAATCCATAGGCTTCTAAGACAATCAGAAAAATCTCAACAGTTTCCAAGAAATCAGCTCGAATTATACTAACACACATATTTCTACTATTTCATAACTGTTCCGTTTTGGTGATCATTTCGCGGAACTATAACACACTGACCTTTACACGTAACACAAACTTCTATGTTATCGCGTGTGTCAGATAGGCAGTCGCTTCATAGCACACTAGTACACTCATTATGAAACTGGAATTCCACCTCAACATAGTTGGGAAAAGGCTAGGCAGATCATGATCTTAAAAATTACGCTTTCAAGTTTAATTAGTAAAAACCCCGCACAACTGTTACCTTTAGTCACGTTTTCTACAATGTATGTATGTATGTGTGTCAGTGTTCTGCGTGTCGATATCACTCTCCGGCCCTTACTCCGACAATTCAACACTAGTTATAGCTGCCGAACAATTAACAGATTCAAGTCAATGGTTTGTATCACGCACATAGTTGATACATGCGGTTTCACCTGTCTTTTTGAGGAAACTACTCCTCTGATTTGGATAAAAAAAGCAAAATTAAAAATTTTGAAAAAACCCACAACGGTAAAAATCTAATTGAAAAAGAATAAAATAACTCAAAACCCCCAATTATTATCCGTCGGGGGCTGCCATTAAACCAGCTCAAGGTTTTCTAGTGACGTGAATACAATTATTGAAGAATTGTAGATGTTTAACGACGACATAAAATACACTTATGAGTATGGTTAAATTTTTGTTGAAATTTAATATAGAAAAAGGCAGCCCCCGACGGATAATAATTGGGGGTTTTGAGTTATTTTATTCTTTTTCAATTAGATTTTTACCGTTGTGGGTTTTTTCAAAATTTT
>NWSH02000002.1:308834-324887 GCA_002382865.2 Heliothis virescens | reverse complement strand
ATTTAATTTTGCTTTTTTATTTCAGACTTTTTAATATAGCAGCGCCCCCTAGTGAGTTTAATATCGTAAGACTTATCTTAGACCATGCACCAATCAACTACGAACCCACTGCTGAAAACCGCATTGAAATCGGAGAATTCGTTTTAATATTATTGCAATATTATTTTGCACCAATATTGTAGCGCCCTCTAGTGAGTTACAGACGTAATTTTTATTATTTGGGAACATGCATTAAGCTACAACGTACACATTGCTGAAAACAGAATTGTAATCGGACATTTTGTTTTTGATTATATTGCAACATTGTTTGCATTAATATTGTGGCGCCCCCTAGTGAGTTACAGCATGACGCCTGTCTAAGAACATGAACTCATCGAATACAAACCGTTATTGAAAACCGCATCAAAATCGGATCATTAGTTTAGAAGCTAAGTGGGAACATTACTTTGCTGTTTGCACTAATATTGTGGCGCCCCCTAGTGAGTTACAGCCATGACACCTATCTTAAGAACATGAACTCATCGAACACAAACCCGTTATTTGAAAACCGCATCAAAATCGATCATTAGTTTAGAAGCTAGGTGGGAACATTGCTTTGCTGTTTGCACTAATATTGTGGCGCCCCCTAGTGAGTTACAGCCATGACACCTGTCTTAAGAACATGAACTCATCGAAGACAAACCCGTTATTGAAAACCGCATCAAAATCAGATCTTAGTTTTAGAAGCTAGGCGGGAACATTACTTTGCACAAACACACAACACACAAACATCTCTCACCCTAAACGCATATACCTGCTCCGTTCCGTCTTGAGGTGGCAGCCCCCGACGGATAATAATTGGGGGTTTTGAGTTATTTTATTCTTTTTCAATTAGATTTTTACCGTCGTGGGTTTTTTCAAAATTTTTAATTTTGCTTTTTTATTTCAGACTTTTTATATAGCAGCGCCCCCTAGTGAGTTAATATCGTAAGACTTATCTTAGACCATGCACCAATCAACTACGAACCCACTGCTGAAAACCGCATTGAAATCGGAGAATTCGTTTTAATATTATTGCAATATTATTTTGCACCAATATTGTAGCGCCCTCTAGTGAGTTACAGACGTAATTTTTATTATTTGGGAACATGCATTAAGCTACAACGTACACATTGCTGAAAACAGAATTGTAATCGGACATTTTGTTTTGATTATATTGCAACATTGTTTTGCATTAATATTGTGGCGCCCCCTAGTGAGTTACAGCCATGACGCCTGTCTAAGAACATGAACTCATCGAATACAAACCCGTTATTGAAAACCGCATCAAAATCGGATCATTAGTTTAGAAGCTAAGTGGGAACATTACTTTGCTGTTTTGCACTAATATTGTGGCGCCCCCTAGTGAGTTACAGCCATGACACCTGTCTAAGAACATGAACTCATCGAACACAAACCCGTTATTGAAAACCGCATCAAAATCGGATCATTAGTTTAGAAGATAGGTGGGAACATTGCTTTGCTGTTTGCACTAATATTGTGGCGCCCCCTAGTGAGTTACAGCCATGACACCTGTCTAAGAACATGAACTCATCGAAGACAAACCCGTTATTGAAAACCGCATCAAAATCAGATCATTAGTTTAGAAGCTAGGCGGGAACATTACTTTGCACAAACACACAAACACACAAACATCTCTCACCCTAAACGCATATACCTGCTCCGTTCCGTCGTGGGTAAAAACTATCTTATGTTCTACTATAAGATTACAGCTACATTTGTAACAAATTTTATCTGAATCGGTTCAGCCATTTCGCCGTAAGAGACAGAGTTACTTTTGCTTGAAGTGTAGCAGGTTGGATTTCGGAAGGCACGGCTGAAGTCCCGGCTGTCATTTGAACATCGTTGGCAGTCGTTAGCGTTACAGGTAGTCAGAAGCCAGAAAGTCTGACAACCAATGTGATGGGGCTTTTCACAGAGAATTTAATCAAAACTTTAAGCTGCTGCTGTTGGCTTTGGAAAGTAATAATGGTTCGTGTATTTAATATGGTGCGGGTCACTGACCCCGATGGGTAGCATGAGACCTGGAACATAGACTAGGTATATGACACAGATGAGACTAAAAAACTATTTGAACATTAAAATACAGTTTTTCAGATATTAGCAAACACTTCAGAAAACACTTTCGATACATTTTTATCCCGATTCAAAAGTCAAAGTGAAATGTAATCACAGAACTTATCTATTTTTTTTATATGTAAAGACGACAGCACATCCAGTTACCACAATCTGTCAAATTTCTGCAATAGAATTTCAACCTTATTACAATGGAGGTAGGTTAATGTATGATTAGTAAAATTTGACAGATTCGTATACGTTGACCTGCTGTCGTCTGTACATACTTAAAATTACCTAAGACTAAAAAATAGCGTCAAAAATTATTTATTAAATTAAATTATTTGTTTCCTCATTTAGGCTTTTACACGTAGATACGTACTTATGAATTTCAGGAAAATATAAACATAGGATACTTAAAAATATAGATATTATAAAAAATATTATATAATTACCTATATTTAAATATAGATATAATTACCTGTTTCAATATATACTTAAACTCGATCATCTTACTGTCTCCTCTACACTCGACCTACTCTATGTTCATTAGCATGTTCCCACGAACTAACAATACCTCCATACACTCACTGGGGAGTCACACGGTCACTGCCACGGGCACTCACACTGCACTGCACTTTGCACACAGCACATCAACCTACCTCAATCTGTCAAATTTTCAACCTTATCGCAATAGTGGAAGGTTAATGTTCGATTGGTATTTGACAGATTCGGATAGAGGTTGACCTGCTGGCGCCTGAACTTGACTCTATTTATATGCACGATAGTGTAATACATAGTTAGGATGAGTTCTTTAATATGCAAGATAGTGTAATTAATTGAACTCAAGTTATTGGCGAGATCGAGTCAATTAATGTGCAAGACAGTGTAGGTAATAAACAGAAGTTGAGTTGACTCAAATTTTATGCACAGCAGTGTAATGAATGTAAAGCTGAATCAATTATTATGCACGTCAATGTAAATGGCACTGATCCAACAAAGTAATGAATCTATTTATTTATACAAGCCGTTTTCCCGCGGTTTCACCCGCGTCCCGTGGGAACTACCCCAGATAAAAAGTAGCCTATAGCCTTCCTCGATAAATGGGCTATCTAACACTGAAAGAATTTTTCAAATCGGACCAGTAGTTCCTGAGATTAGCGCGTTCAACCAAACAATTAAACAAACTCTTCAGCTTTATAATATTAGTATAGAAGTATAGATATCTCCATTTATCACAGCAGATATGAATAAGTGATTATATTTATCTGTAAGCTATTGTAAGAAGAAGAATAATTATCTGTCTGTCCATTGTGCATTTATACATATCTGATAGATGATGTAAAGTTACATATAACTAACTGACAAATAGTGCCATAGAAATCTTCTTGAACTTTATCTGTAACCTTTGACACTGGCCGTCAGTCTTACCAAGGGGTATCGGGTTTGCAAGCAACTGGGTCGTGGAGATCAGATAGGCAGTCGCTCCGTGTGGCACACTGGTACTCAGCTGCATGCTGTTAGACTGGAAACCGACACCAACATAGTTGGGAACAGTCGAGACAAAATGATTCACATCACGTCTGGGTTAAGTCATACTGGCTTCAAATCTTTCATCATCTGTGAAGGTTTTTTGATAAATAACAACTTCTGGTTAGAAATATACTTAAGTTTAATGCAATCACAATTAATAGTTCGTTACTACACACAAGAGCGGAGAGAAAAGACAATACAATATGGCGGGGCGCGTCGTAGACAGTTAGCGCCACGTAGTGACAGCTACATGAACTAAATGAGGGTTGCGTTCAATTACCAACATCCACCCCTGAACGCAAGCCCATTCTACTTACACAAAACAAGAGCTTTTCTGAAGTTGTACCCTTAGTCAAAATATCAGCTACCATATCACTACCTTTACAAAAATTAAATTTAACTTTACACTTATTAATTTGGTCTCTGAGGAAATGATACCTTATATCTATATGTTTAGTTCGTGGCAAATAACAATCATTATTAGCAAGTCTGATTGCGCTTTGATTATCACAATTAATAATGATCGGGCTGGCCTGTTGCTGTCCAAGCTCCACATGAAGTTGCTGCAGCCAGAGGGCTTCCTGGGTGGCAGAGGACATGGACATGTACTCCGCCTCAGCTGTTGAAAGTGCCACAGTTGCCTGCTTGCGTGAACACCAGGAGATAGCACCATTCTGTAACATGAAAACATTACCAGTGCACGACTTACGGTCATGCATGTCACTTGCCCAGTCAGCATCACAATATGCTGTAATTGTTCCATCACCATCTTTGGTATATACTAGCATTAAATCTTTGGTTCCCTGCAAGTATCTCAACACTCTCTTGACAGCGATCCAGTGTTCAGTTTTAGGTTCTTTATTATATCTACTTAACATGTTGACTGTAAATGATATGTCTGGTCTTGTACATTGTGCCACATATAGGAGTGATCCTATTGCCTGTTGATATGGCTTGTCACATATACTGTCATCTTCAGAGAACTTTAATCCCACTTCTACGGGTGTTTTTGCAGGTTTACAATCAGTCATTCCAAATTTAGCTAATATTTCTTCAATATATTTCTTCTGATTCAACATAACTGCATTTTCCTTTTTTATTATGTGCAACCCAACACAATGCTTGGCACTCCCAAGATCTTTCATATCGAAGTTGATTTTTAATTGTTCCTTAATCTTGTTTTTTATAGACAATTGGGATGTAAACAGAATCAGGTCATCAACCCACACAGCAATAAATGTATTCTTTTCCATATTATAATAAACACATGGGTCTGTTTTACATTGTAACATTCCTATCTCAAGCAAGACTTTATTGAGTTTAATGTTCCAGAGTCTACTTGCTTGTTTAAGTCCATAAATGGATTTGTGCAAATAACATACTTGGGAACCTTTATTATATAATTCTGGTTGTTCCATATATATCTCTTTATCTATTTCCCCTTGTAGGAATGCAGACACAGCATCCATCTGATCAATGTCTAAATTAAATCTAGCAGCCAGAGCAAATAAGTAACGCAGAGTAGTGTACCTTGCTACAGGTGAGTAAATTTCCTCATAGTCGGTTCCCTTACGCTGGATGTAGCCTTTTATGACAAGTCTCGCCTTGTATCGAACAATGTTGCCATCGTGATCTGACTTGGTTTTAAATACCCACCTTGAAGGCAAAGCTCTTTTGCCAGGAGGAAGATCAGTCAAGGTCCATGTATTGTTTTTAATCAGTGAGCTATATTCCTCATCCATGGCCTTTCTCCACTGAGTAGCGTATGGTGACGATAGCGCTTCCTCTACAGACTGTGGGTCAGACAAGTCAGTAAACATACAGTACATATTACTTTCACTTACTTGCTTTTCTGCTTTGTTACGATTTCTCAGATTCATATGTCTAGTATTCTGCGGAGATATATTCTTTGGCGGCTGATAACTGTCATCCAGGTCACCGACATCAGTCTCATATTCACTTGAGTTGTCTTCATCAACATCCTCAATGCCGGAGTAAGTATCTGACTTACTGTGAGATGGTGAAGACACAGCTGACTCTTCGGAGTGATTATCCAATGGTAGATTGATGCTGGTAGCTTCTAGTGTGTTATTCTGTAATTTTTCAAAGAATATTACATCTCTGCTAATAAGTATTTTACTTGATTTCGGATCAAATAAACGGTATCCCTTGGAAGTCTCACAATACCCCACTAATATCATTCGGTTTGATTTTTTGTCCCATTTACGCCGTTTTTCCTTTGGTATGTGTACCATAGCCTCCGACCCAAATATTCTTATGTGCGACAGATTGGGTTTCTTACTAGTCCACATTTCATAGGGGGTCTTATATCCTAAAGATTTGGTAGGAGATCTGTTAACAATATATGCTGCAGTTGCTATGGCTTCAGCCCAAAAAGGTTTGTTTAAATTTGCATAAAACAACATGCACCTCGCTCGCTCAACAAGGGTGCGGTTCATTCTTTCTGCCATGCCATTATGCTGAGGCGTATAGGGTGTTGAGGTCTGATGAGTTATACCATTGTTAGATAAATATTTCTCAAAGTGCACATTACAATACTCTCTTCCATTGTCTGTTCTAATAGTTTTAATTTTATGGGTCAATTTGTTTTCTACTTTTAACTTAAAATCCTTAAATATTTCCAAAACATTCAATTTATCTTTCATAAAATAGACATGCACCATTCTGGTATAATCATCAATAAAGGTTATGAAATATCTCATACCTGCATGTGATGCGTTCTCCATGGGCCCACACAAATCCGAATGAATAAGTTCCAATGGTTGAGTAGCCCTGGTACCTGTATTCTTAAATGGCAGCTTGGCTTGTTTACCTTCACAACAGTGGATACACCTGGTGACATCACTACTAGCTGGAGTCAGAGTCACACCATCTGCACAATCTGGTAATTTGTTTACAGCGGAGACATGCAAATGAGCCATCCTGAGATGCCACAAATTAATACTATTAATATTTTCACCATCTGAAGTTAGGTGAGCTGTTTCACAGTTACTTTTGGTTTCTAGCACATATAGCTTATTTTTCAATGTAGCAGAACACACATATTTTCCACTTATATCATGTATATCACAACCTGTGTCATTAAATGTTACTTTATGACCACATTTGACAATGGTACTCACAGATAGCAGATTGGTCGCCAATCCAGGAACATATAAGACATTTTTTACCTGTATCTTGTTGCCCTGTGACAGATGAATGTCTATGCAACCAAGTCCTTTCACCGGCAGTGGTTCTCTGTTGGCTACTGTGATGCTATTTACTGGTGGTGCTGTGACGTTGTACATCCAATCCTTTTTGCTTGTCATATGCATGGATGCACCGGAGTCAATATACCATTTATCTTTCTCTTCTCCTACTGTAGCTGAAAAAGCTGCGACAAAACTTGAACTCTCTTCATTTTTGTGCTCCTTTTTGTTTGTTTTCTCAGTGCTCTTACAAAACTTAGCATAGTGCCCATATTTATTACATTTGAAACACCGAGGGCCCTTATGTTTTGATGGCTTTTGATTGTTACCGGTCTTCTTTGAGTTTGTAAAGAAAGCAGCGCTATTATCCGTTGTCTTTATTTCTTGTAGAAGTTTTATTTTTACAAGATCAGCACTTATTTCAATACCCGAACTCTCCAGCCCCATGATCATGGGAGCATAGACATCGGGAAGGCCTGCTAACATGAGGGTTCCGAGCCACTCATCGTTTACTTCGAAGCCAATATTCCTGAGCTTGTGGGCTGTAGTCATAATTTTGCTTATAAAGTCTTCAATACCGTTGCATGATTCCAGAGATATGTTGACTAAATCTTTTAAGAGACCAACTTTTCTAGACAGTCCTCGGTCATCAAAGGCTTTAAGTAAATTATCCCATACTTCTTTGGCTGTTTGACAGTTCTGTACATGTACATATATTTGTGGATCCAAAAGTAATATCAATTTAGCTTTGGCCTTGACGTCTTTGGTAGGATTTACACTTTTGTCGGCACCCGGTTCAACACATTGCCACAAGTCTTCATGTTCTAAATAAGTTTTTGCTGCAAACTTCCATGTAGCAAAGTTTTCACGTCCAGTGAGCTTTTCTAAATTGAATATTTGACCATGAGAGCTCATCTTGAAGGACACTGAAAAAATTTTTCACACGTGTGTCGTTTTTTTCATAACCTCAATTTGAACTCGGTAATTGTTTTGCCGGTAAACTTGCGGAATCTGTATTTCTAAGCTTCGTTATTTATTACGTAACCACGCTCTGCTACCATGAAGGTTTTTTGATAAATAACAACTTCTGGTTAGAAATATACTTAAGTTTAATGCAATCACAATTAATAGTTCGTTACTACACACAAGAGCGGAGAGAAAAGACAATACAATATGGCGGGGCGCGTCGTAGACAGTTAGCGCCACGTAGTGACAGCTACATGAACTAAATGAGGGTTGCGTTCAATTACCAACAATCTGCCTAGCCCTTTCCCAACTATATTGGGGTTTGCTTCCAGTCTAACAGCACGCAGCTGAGTACCAGTGTGCCACATGGAGCGACTGCCTGTCTGATCTCCTCAACCCAGTTACTTGCAAACCCGATACCCATCGGTAAGACTGGTTGTCAGACTTACTGGCTCTGAAAGATGTTCAAATGACAGGCTGAACCAATTTATCGTGCCTTCCGAAACACGGAAGAACTCGTTGTGACAAGATGGTCACCCATCCACGGACCACGCCAAGCGTTTCTTAACCTTATGATGGATCGCTCGGCGCGGCTTTGACTTAGCCACGAGCTCTTCACATTCGCTGCGACTCGTCTTATATGAATCAGAGCGTATCTGATTGTTATTTTTGTTCAACTGCAAACTGCGAACATATTTGTATCATTATTATATTTGCAAACAAAACTATGAGAGGCCAGTGAGAGTACTAAATAACTATAGTATGGTCTAGTGTGTGCAAAAATCAACAGCCATTTATACTAATAATATAAAGCTGAAGAGTTTGTTTGTTTGTTTTAACGCGCTAATCTCAGGATCTACTGATCTGATTTTAGAATTTCTTTTAGTGTTAAATAGCCCAATTATCGAGGAAGGTTGTAGGCTACTTTTTGTTCGAGTGCGCGAAGTACTTCCCACGGGAAGCGGGTGAAACCGCTGGCGTCCCGTTTTACACTTGGGTACCTTCTGAACGCAGTCTCGGGTTCTATTCCTCAGTTAAGCTAAACTTAGTCACTAATAAAATAGTGACCTTTACTTTTCGATGGGAAATCATCAGCTGACCCCTCCCGCTGTGGGTGCAGCGTGAGTGTCAGACTCTTACTGACTAAAACCCACCGTGTTCCTTCGGGATCCCTTTGTGTGCCAGAGACAAGGTAACTCTTTCGCACAATCCCACAGTATTAAACAGTGACCATAGTGAAAGGAAACTACAGGAAATGTTTAATATGAAGAATAGGACGCCATTTGCTAAATATTTGTCGTTTTGTTAAATTTTGTCGGCTTTTGTTCACAGAACCTTGTATTGTGTACTTACGAATGTTATTTTAGCTTCAGCAGTTAATTTGACGGATTGTTCTCATGTATGAAGGTCGCAATTATGGTTGCAGACATCTGTCTAGCCTTACCTTAGAGACTAAGAGATCAGAAGCAGGAAATCATCACCAACTTCCAGATTCCGAGCTGCCCGATTTGCTTTGTGGGTTTTAGAAACTTTCACAAAGCAGCCCGGAGTCTGGTAGTTGGTGATTGATACCCCCGTGCATCGTGTCGCACGTTGCAGTTGGTGATTGCTTGTGATTTCTCTCCGGTGGTGTCGGATTGTCGTCCCACCGCGCTATGAGAGTGAGGGAATAGGGAGTGCACCTGTGTCACAGCTAATGTGCAGCCACTATAATATATCCTGCGCAGCTGGCTGATCTCCGCGATATGAGAACAGCCGCCGTGACCGACAATCGGCAAGGAAATGTGTGGATTTGAAATACATGTGTATAATATTACACAGCAGAAAGACTCAATGCAAAATAACCATTCTATCTAGATTAACTTTTGTTAATTATTTACGCTTTCAAGTATAAAAACAGTTACATTACAATAATTATGTAAAACTACAAACTTCGAAAGTAATGTGAGAGAATCTCTACAAACTGCGCTGCAAAACGTGGCTAAACATAAGACTATCACTCACGAATAATCCTACTAATATTATAAACTAGCTTCCGCCAGCAGTTTCACCCGCGTCCCGTGGGAACTATTCCGCACACCAAAATAAAAAGTCTAGCCTATAGTCTTCCTCGATAAAAGGGCTATCTAACACTGAAAGAAATTTTCAAATCGGACCAGTAGTTCCTGAGATTAACGCGTTCAAACCAACTTGATATAGGCTTCTTTTTAGGGATTCGTAGTCAACTAGATAGTTTCGCCATATCTGTCTGTCCATCAAAGGGGTGGTCCGACGGGTTTTTATAATATTTGTGAAATTTGCCCAACAAAATTATTTGTAAGTGGTGATTTGTCATAGTTTCCAGTACTTGAAGTAAAAGGTTCAATCACAGCGATACGTCACATCCAGTGAGCGAGGAAGTGTATATCCGTAGTATACACTATGTATGTATAGTATAGTGTGGGAATATCAAGGTATTGAGTGCACGGCGGCCATTACAGCTCACTCGCCGGAGTTCTGTCTGTCGCGAGTTAACTATCTGTTTTGCTTTAAATTAGGGCTTTTGATGAAACTGTGTTTGTAAACGATCAAGTACCTTACTATAAAAAAGATAAACACACGTTCAACACGTCTTTCAGAAACTTTTATGGGGAATTTTCTAAAACCCGTTTTGAACGTGTGTTTATCTTCTTTGTAGTGAGACCCTAAGAGTTTGTACACATAAGAATGTGCCAAGTGTCGGAGACGAGAGGAAGCTCGCGACAACTTTAGAAAGCGCTGACATAACCACCAAACGTACCGGTTTGTATGTACGTACATGCGTACATACAAACTATACTGCTGTATATACACACTAGCCTCCGCCAGCGGTTTCACCCGCGTACCATGACAACTACTGCGAGCACCCGGATAAAAACTAGTCTTTAGCCTTCCTAAATAAATGGGCTATCGAACACTGTTTTTATTTTCAAATCCGACCTGTAGTTCCTGAGATTAGCGCGTTCAACCAAACAAACAAACTATTCAGCTTTAAATTATTAGTATATATGTACTGACTGCTCTCTTAACACTCAGTTGTCACTAGGATGTCATAACAACGCCATAGCTTAAAGCTAGGCTTGTTGATCAAAAGCAGGATCCGTTTACCTTATCCAAATACTAGCTTCCGCCAACGGTTTCACCCGCGTCCCGTGGGAACTACTCCGCGTACCCGAATAAAAAGTAGCCTACAGCACAAACGTACTACAAAATAACAGTATTTCTCTACTAGTTAATTGATGTTGATGGTTTCCTGGCCGATTGTCGGCCACGGCGGCTGTTCTCATATCGCGGAGATCAGCCAGCTGCTGCGGACATATTATAGTGGCTGCACATTAGCTGCGACACAGGTGCACTCCCTATTCCCTCACTCTCATAGCGCGATGGGACGACACTCCGACACCACCGGAGAGAGATCACAAGCAGGACCCACTGCGACGTGCTCTCCGATGCACGGGTGTATCAATCAACAACTTCCAGACTCCCGGCTGCTTTCTTAAAGTTTCTAAAACCGACAAAGCGATTTCGACCCGGGAATTGAATCCGAGACCTCGTGCACAGCAGTCGGCTATGCGACAACTAGACCAACGAAACACGCACTTAGTATGTATCAGATGGACCCACCTGCGTACTACAGGGAATACAAATCAGTTGTTATGTCTGTTACATCACAGTAGTGTCCTTGAGACGTGCGCGGCAAGCATACTGAGGTCAGGAATGTGATGGGTGGGCGTGGGAGTATCACGTATTGTTCATACTGATATATACGGATTACACATATACGGATTTTGATGAAACTGGGCAATAGGCAATAGGCTATGCTACTAATATTACAAATGCGAATTTTTTTATGTTTGTTTGTGACTCCATGCCAAAACTGCAGTACGGATTATGATGAAACTTGGCAGTAATATAGTTTATTCATCAGAATACCATGTAGGCTACTTTTTATCCAGATACAAGAAGTAGTCCCCTCGGGACGCGGGTGACGCCGCTGGCGAAAGCCAGTACTTTAGAATAGGCGATCCTTTTTACCCTCGTTCGGTAAATAGTTCCCTCATAATATTACAAATAAGGAGTGTCAAATACTCAGCCGGCCAACACTTAGAAACCCGCGGGTCACTCACACACACACACGCACGCACACAGACGCGCGCGACCCCTGACTTTCTACTAAGAAAGTAAAACTGGTCGCATCATAGATTAGCGCGCGCGGCAGATGCGACGCTCCGGACAACGACTTCCTCGAAGCGCACGTTTTGAAACGCACCCTATGAAGCGCACCTTTTTATTGAATTTATTAAAGTATATGAATGGCTCAATAATAATAATTTCTATGATATCACTTTCTTTTTGAAATTTAATTAATTTAATTCTATTCAATGTATTCTAGTAGTAAGTTTGCATGCTTTAGTTTTAAGCAAAACATATTGAGCTAATATATTTAAGTCAGGATGGACTTAATTATATTAGCTAAGTATACTGTGTTATATGCAAATAAAATATCTTATCTCGGAGCGCACCTTTTAGTCGCGCTACCGATAACAATTGAATAAAATTTTAACTAAAAGGTGCGCTCCGAGGAAATGGGCTTCATTAGGTGCGTTTCAAAACGGTGGTGCTTCAAGGACAACGACACTGAACGAGTCGGTATTTACCTGTGAAATGAGGTAGTTTTACATGATGTCAATCAGTGCTTGTGATTATACGTAATTAATTTATTATGGTAATGACGAGATTATTTTGCAGGAAGCGGATAGTAAGTAAAATACTGATATGAAAGTACTAAGTGAAAAGCCTGTAATTTGTTTGTCTTATCTAAACGAATATTATAAAGATGATTTTTTGTTAGGCTCCGCAACTGCTGAGCCGATTTGAAAAAAAAATTCACTATTGGATAGCACTATCCCTGGATAACATAGGCTATATATATTTTATCCAGGTACGGGAAGGTGCAAGCGCGACTAGCTAAACAAATGACAGGCAGTATAAGTCAAATCACTCGGTCACTTCCGAGGTCCCGTTTTTCTTGTTCAGCAGTTTTTAGGGTTCCGTACCCAAAGGATCCTATTACTAAAACGTCTCTATCCATCCGTCCCTCCCTGCGTTTGTCACCAGGCTCAAATTTTCACAGATGAAAATAATAATTGTAGGGGGCTCCGTTTGTATTTTTTTAATGCGCGAGTCTGAGTCATTCACACTTAGCCGGTTTTGATATAAATGCGTAACAAACAAACTCACACATATTATTTGTGGCGGCTATTATAAGACTCGCACTTAGCCGGTTTTGATATTAAACCGTAACAAACAAGCTAACACAACATTTGTGACGGTTATTATAACTCGCTTCACTCAGACATACAATCCACTCTACCTTACAGCTTGACCAATCAGATTATGATCTACAAAACTGCCATAAAGTTGCGCACACGCATACTCACAGCACATTATTGTGATAATATCATAGCTATTACTTTAATGAGGCAGATATTATTTTATTACATACACACATTATTTGCATATTTATTTCTTGCTAGCTTCCGCCTGTGATTTTACTCGTGTCCCGTGGGAAGTTCTTTGCGCATCCAGATAAAAACCGGCCAAGTGCGAGTCGGACTCGCGCACGAAGGGTTCCGTACCATTATATATGAAAAATTAACGTATCTATTAACTACAACTAGCCAAAATACAAACATTTTTCGAACAGCAAAAAATAACTTTGTTTTTCATGCAAATGTATGAATAACTAAGTTATAATTTGCGGTTTCACACGTTTATTGTGTGGGGACTCCCCTTAATATATATATATTTTATTATTTTTAGTATTTGTTATTATAGCAGCAACGGAAATACATCATTTGTGAAAATTTCAGCTTTCTAGCTATCACGGTTATTGAGATAGAGCCTGGAGACAGACAGACAACGAAGTCTTAGTAATAGGGTCCCTTTTTACCCTTTGGTTACGGAATCCTAAAAAGTAAGCTTATAGCTTTCCTTGATAGAGCTATTTCAGTCACTACTGGTCGGATTTGAAAAATTCTTTCAGTGTTGGATAGCCCATTTATCGAGGAAGGCTACGTTTCATCCCGATGTGCGAAGTAGTATCTGCTACGGAAGCTAGTTTCATAATAAGTACGGAAGGAGTATTAGCGTTGATGTATTTCATACTTTCGTGAAATATTTTGCATGGTCACGTTCCTATACTTAGAGCTTTCTCCTCGGTTATATCTTCACCGGCTGCAGGAAGTTGTCTCGTTTCTGGTTCTGTTAATTTACTGCCGTGACTGGATTTAATTAGTCGATTTTGTTTTTGATTCGAGTTGTGGTATTTACGATGATAATTAAGTGTTACTCTAATCAACATTAAATGTGTAGTCATTGGAATGATGCGTAGTTTGAATTGTAATTCATAGTTTGATAAAATCGAAGTATTTTGTATTTGATAAAGTCATCAAGTGATCTAATATTAATTTCCTCGTAAAGGTAACTTCATCTACCTATTATAATAAAAATCAAAGTCCTGACTCATTCACAGACTCATCAACGCAGGGCCCAAACCCGTGAACCTATAAAGCTGAAATTTTGCACAGACGTTCATCTTAAGACTTCCCGAAATTACCACGAGAACGGGAGGAACCGGGATTTTAAGTTTTACGCGGCCGAAGCCGCCGCGAAGAATCATCATTGTTGGAACCCAAAATCCCCACGTTGATGTTGCAATGACATGAGTTTCATAGTAGGGCAACTGGTCACATAGTTACACTTAAATAACTAAAGGCATAATTTGCTTGAGAATAAGTTCAAAGTGTTCGTTTAATAAACATTGCTTCATCTTAGGATTGTTTGTTCGTGTAAGGCAGTATCCGAAGGTCAATATTTATCTCATGTAAAAAATGGAAGTTCTACTTCCATCCGGTGGCGCGGTCGGTCCGTGGATGGGTGACCATCTTGTCATGACGAGATATTCCGTGTTTCGGGATGCATAATAAACTAGTGGGTCCCGGTTGTCATTTGAACATCTTTGACTGTCGTTACGAGTAGTCAGAAGCCAGAAAGTCTGACAACCAGTCTTCAATTCAATCGAGTTGCACGGGTAACTGGTTTGTGGAGGTCAGACAGGCAGTCGCTCCACTGGTTCTCAGCTGTTGTCAGCATCTGGTTAGGCTGAAAGCCGACACCATAGTTGGGAAAAGGCTAGGCAGATGATACAGATTCTTGTAATTGAAAGTACTAAGCAAAGTAGCAGGAAAAAGATGACCACATAAGAAAGTCGTGCCTGAGAAACAACAGATCACTTTAATAAAGAATTTAAAAGCGATTGCCAGCTTAAAACAAGAATTCAAAAGCATCTTTCGAAGCAATAAGATTGCATCACAAGAAAAAACTTGTACATACCACTCGCGACCGGTACATTGCGTAACTTTCAAAATTATGAGCTCAAACTCCGAGTAAAAGTCGTTTCATTAACTGATATCGTTTATTGTATTAAACTGTCGGTTTTACGTAACATATACGTTGTTATAACATTCAATACATATAACATAACTGTGGATAATGCGTGTAATGGAACGTTTTGACTAACCTAAAATTAAGTGGTCATTGCACTTTCTATTAACACTTGTTTGTACAGACGAACGCACATCTCAATACTCAATACTCAATTCTTTATTAGCATTCCATATGTTATACAGGTGGTAGGTACATTTTATAATATAGAATCAATATGGACCCTATAGGGCACAGCTTAAAGAGGTTGGTTAAAGTTAGTAGCAGCTTAAGGCGCTGTGCCTAGTCAAAATAGGCTACGCAAAACAGTTTTTTAGCCAAATGTATACATTTTAGAGCAGCTAAAAAAATATATGTTAATCTTGATCATATTTATGAGTGGACTGTTGTGTTCAAAACACGTTTTCGGTAAATCTTCTCGATAAAAAAAAGCCATGAAATAACCATTTATATTGAAACTGTAGCAATTGTAACTGTATTATTTATAAACAAATCTTGATAAAATTAATAACAGTGATGTAATGTATAATAATAAAGGGAACTGTTGCTTTTATTTATCGATTGGAATAAGATATTTGAAAGGATTAATGTATTTAATGATAAATAACTCGAACGAGTCGAACGAAATGTCGCCCCTCCGCGGCGTCTTTTCGCTTCTCTTTCATTTCTACGCGGAGCGACAGTGAGCGCTGAGGCGCGCTGCTTGATGGACCTATGTCAGTTTGTT
>NWSH02000002.1:295370-305629 GCA_002382865.2 Heliothis virescens | reverse complement strand
TAAATTCGTAGCTCGATTGGTCTAGCGGTTTCGTGCATGGGCGTAAGTGGCTAATGCCCCGGGTTCAAACCCCACTATTATATTATGCTTTTTATTGATTTTCTTATTTGAAATAAATATTTTTGATGATTATTTTATTTTTTGCCAATTTTCTTGTTTGGAATTTTAATTATAACAATTTTATTGTTTTTATAGTAATAAAAAACTTTTTACAAAAAAACAAAACCGACTTCACAAAAAACACTGAAAGGGATAAAATAAACTTTTCACATGGCTCTAGTCGGTGTTTGCAGGTCTGTTGACTGTGTTTATTATTTTAATAAAAACAATATTTTTTATGAATTATGAAAAAAAAAACAAAATATCATATTGTAAAAATAATATCATATATTAAAAAAAAACAACAAGAAAATATGTAGGTAAGTATATAATGTTTAAAATGTAAGAAAAAAGAAATGCATCTAATGAGATTCGATCTCGGTTATCATCACGAAAGCGTGATGCGAATCCGGAGAGTGACGCGCTGGGCCAATCGTACATTTTGTTACAATTGTGAAATGACGCTTCTAAATGCAATGGAAGTCGCGCATCGACGAAATTCGCGCGATGCCTCCCGAGTAGGCGGGGCTACTCGTGTCCCACTTCATCTGCTTCACCCCCTCAAATACGTAAAAGTCGTCTATTCACCGCGCCTTAAAGTTACCACAATCTGTTTCAATTCAATAGATTTTCAACCTTATCACAATAGTGGAAGGTTATTGTTCGATTGGTAAAGTTTGACAGATTTGGATAGAATGACCTGCTGTCTTCTGTATAGTACTAGCAGTAGGTGTTTCCCGCGGTTTCACTCACAACCTCAGGTCACTATTTCGTGCACCTGGATAAAATGTAGCCTGTGTTATATCCTTGACAAGCGAGCTGCACGGCACTGTAATATTTTTTAAATTGGTCCAGTAATTCCTGAAGTCACTGCAATTAAACAAACAAACTCTTCAGCTTTATATTATGTGTGAGATGTCTTAAATAAAGCCTGTAAATTACTACGTGATTCTGCGTGAATTGAAACGATATATCTATTCAAATTACTTTGCGTGGGAATGTCACTTTTGTGTTTAGAAAATGTGCAAAACGTATTGTTTAGCGGTTATCGTGCAAAAATTATAAGATTGTTACATATTCTTGTTTTAAGTTTTATAGCTCGAGCTTGCTCGGTCAATGACATCATTATATTTAAGTATTGCAAAATACTTTCGCTTGAATAAACATTCATGTACATTATTTTGTGCGGATCATAAAAGTTGCTTTCAGTCAAATTACTCATACAGTAGTACAATATGGCAGATTAGCTGTGGGAACTACTCCGCGCACCCGGATAACAATCCTGTAACCTTTCTCGATACTTGCGCTATCTAACACTTCAATATTTTTACAAACTGGTCCACTAGTTTCTAAAAATCACGTTCAAGCAAATAAACAACAAAAAGCTCTCCAGCTTTAAAATACTCGCATATATTTTATTATTATTCGACATTTCTAATACTATCCAAATAAAATAAAACAACATTTTATTTTAACACCTCACAGAGGCTCCTCAACTTTAGGCACAAACACATCGCGAGCATACCGCGTCCTCTGCGCCACTATGACAGGTCATCTACTTTCAACTTTCATCATCTGCCTAGCCTTTTCCCAACTATGTTGGTGTCGGCTTCCAGTCTAACCGGACGCAGCTAAGTACCAGTGTGCCACATGGAGCGACTACCTATCTGACCTCCACAACCCAGTTACCTGAGCGACCCGATACCCTTTGATAAGACCGGTTGTTCAGACTTTCTGGCTTCTGACTACCCGTAACGATTGCCAAAGATGGTCAAATGACAGCCGGGACCCACCAGTTTATCGTAACTCGTTATGACAAGATGGTTCCATCCACCTACCGACCGCGCCAAGCGTTGCTTAACCTTATGATCGATCGATCCGCGCGGCTTTGACTAAGGGCCCTTTTCCTGACATGCGGATTTTAGTCCGCACGCGGATCTCGTCCGCATGCGGGCTGCCCGCATCGTATGATTTCATACATGTTTTTCCTATCATGCGGGTAGCACGCGTGCTGAATGCGGATTGGCTGCGGGCGCACACCCGCGTGCGCGCCATCCGGATGCGCGCGGCGATCTTCTGCCTGCCAGTCACAGAGTACAGACAACAGCAGGTCAACGTGTACGAATCTGTCAAATTTTACCAATCGAATGTTAACCTACCCCCATTGTGATAAGGTTGAAAATCGATTGCAGAAATTTGACAGATTGGAGTTATTGCGATTCGTCGTAAACTGGATACAGCCAACTAATGTTCAATTCTTCCCAGCACCTCATCAAAAGATCGAAGCGACATTCGGAAGTAGTTCATAAATTTGCGATGATTATCTCGGAGATTTTGAAAATTTACATTAAACATTCCAGTGAGTGATCTAGTTTCAATATATGGATCTACTCTGAATTGCTTTTTATATTTTTTATTTTTAAAAATGATGTAAGCGACAATAATTTTTTTGACGTTCATGTTTGTACACCACTGTAGCCACTGGCGGGCGACACGCAAAACACTGCAGCAGCAAACGATATCTGCGTGTGGCCCGGAGCGTGCTATCACCCGCATGCGGACGAGACCCGCGTGCGGGCTAAAATACGCATGACAGGAAAAGGGCCCTTAGACACGAGCTCTTCAACTTTCAACAAACTTTAGAAATGCTTTCAACTTTCGTACAACTTTATCTCATGACGTAACGACAGACTTCTGATAAATATAGTATATACAAAATGTGATCTTAACGATGTCTTTCCGATCAGTTAATGGTGTCTGCGGTTTTGTGAGCGTCTGAGGAGAAATTTTGGAATATTTCCTCATTGTTCAAAATTGTGTTGTTATTCGTTTTCTCACGGTATAATTTGTGTGGTGAAATAATTCCATATTTACCACGTAAAGGTAGGTACAGTACGACGTAACTTTGCATTTCTGAAGTTAAATATTTGATTTCGACGAGTCTAGTATAGTTAATTTCAGAATTGCAAAGTTACGCTAAAAACTTACTTACTAGCTTACTAATATTATAACATTAAAAGCTAACAGTACAGCACCGATTAAATGAACTGTGGTACACGATGATCTAGAGCCTTTGAAACGACATAGCCTTTTATCCGATTGCGGGAAGTAGTACCGCGGGAAACATCACAATAAATTACATTTCTAATAGGAAACTTCCTAAGCTTCTATGGAATCTCTGTCGGTAAATTTCAACTTCAGCTATGTCGGTACCTAAAGCTATTTAGTGCAGCTGTGTGCGTGTGTGTGTGTGTGTGTGTCGAGATAGTTTGGCATACATTATAGAGTAGAAGTCATTAGAGAGCGGACACCACTTATTTTCCTATAGATTTAACATACATTGTGAATATATTAGCACTTTCCCGCGTTGTCACTCGGGTTCTGGCAGACTTAGCCAGATAAAAATATCTTATAGATGTCTGTTTGTCTGTGGCGTCGCAGCTATTATACGGATGAACCGATAAGCATGTGGTAATTAATTGAAAACTGTGACGTGGTAGCCACAGCTGATGAGCTTAAAAGGTGGTTAGATAAGTTTCATCAAAATCAGCTCTGCCGTTTCAGAGGTATTTGAGGCACATTAACCATATCCAAATCATTAAGTTCTTAAAAAAACTTTCAACATAAAGACAGGACAAGCATGTTATTTCAATGTGTAGGTATATTAGAAAAGATACTCAAGACAACCTTTTAAACAAACAAATACGTGTTTTGTGACTTTACCTGTCCTACATGCCGCCCCAGCGATGTCTAGCTAGTATTATTGCTCATTTTCACACACGTACACAAACCACTTAACGAGGTTCAGCTAGCTAAGAGCTTCTGCATGATGAACGTGTATTCAACATAATTATGTTTATATATTAAGTGAAGGAAAACATCTCGAGGAAACCTGTACTATAAAGTGTGAGTACAGCAACCCGCATCTCTTGCACGTGGTGATTGAGGCTCAATCCTTCTCTGTGTGAGAGGAGGCCGCAGCACAGCAGTGCGACGATACAAAGGATGATGACGATGATGAAAATTGGTGTTACTAGTTGTATTACACGCATTTATACGTGGGATCTACTTTGTGCACCTATAGAAATAGGTAATAGGGCTTCAAAAACCTATAGCCCTATAACATATAGGGTTCCTAGATAAGTAGACTGATTCATCCGTGCATCGTGTCACACGTTGCAGTCGGTCCTGCTTGTGATCTCTCTCCGGTGGTGTCGGAGTGTCGTCCCATCGCGCAATGAGAGTGAGGGAATAGGGAGTGCACCTGTGTCACAGCTAATGTGCAGCCACTATAATATGTCCGCAGCAGCTGGCTGATCGCCTTATATGAGAACAGCCGCCGTGGCCGACAATCGGCTAGATATATGTCGAAAGACAGACAGATAAATATAACCTGTAAGTAAGAGTTAATTTCAACAAATTACACGTTACAGGTAAAAAGTAACTTGTTAATAATTAACTGCTTGTGTAACGTTAACTTTAAAGTTCAACTGGACTACTGACATTAACTGTTTACGAGTTTTTCTTCTTTTGACTAAAATTTCACAAGATTGTGAGTAATTACTATCTTGTAATGTGACCCTATGTGACCATATGCGATAGTTAATGAGATATATTTTTGGAAATTGTTGTGAAAACTCATTAAATGGGTAGGAACCAAACATGATCCAAGTATAGTAGTCCGCTGAAGAAAAATTCAACATATTAAAATAACAAGGACTATTAATTTAAATGATTATTACCAACACTGAATTATATAACCTGTCTATCCCTTCATTATAGATTAAATTTTGACACTAAGTAACTACATATATAAATCATCTCAAACAATCTCTCATCGTAAAACAAGGGATACTTTATAGAAATCACCCATAAGTCCCCGTAAAAACAAGCAGAAGCTTGAAATATGGGTGAAACCGTCGGCTGATACTAGTATTCTTAGTCATAGTCAACATTTCTTATTTCAAATAGACCTAACAGATTCATATGCCAAGTCAAGCTACTTATACAATTCCAAAGGGTTAGTCACAAAAGTACCGACAAGAATCTCCATGGACACTCTATTAAAATAACTATCATTACTATTACACTATAATTAATTACCAACGCCTTGTATTTTACATAATCTTCCTACACTAAGCTCACAACAAGTCACATCTCTTCACACCCAAAAGCGTTCACATCTCGCGACCTTACAAAACAACTTTCTTATGTCGCCGTGACGCACGGAACCTGCACCACCTGTTTCGCAGCCAACAGTGAAAGTCACTGAGCCACCGCTCACACCACGCATCGTCATATGTTATTTGGCTAGATTCTACCAACGGCTTTGCCTGCGTAAAACTTAGAACCCCGATTTTTCTCGTTCCCGTGGGAATTTCGGGAAAACCTTTCTTATCTCGGGTGAGAGTCTTAAGATGAGCCTCTGTACAAAATTTCAGCTTTATAGGTTCACGGGTTTGGGCCCTGCGTTGATGAGTCAGTGAATGAGTCAGGACTTTGATTTTTATTAGGGTTCCGTAGCCAAATGGCAAAAAACGGAACCCTTATAGATTCGTCATGTCTGTCTGTCTGTCTGTCTGTCTGTCTGTCTGTCTGTCCGTATGTCACAGCCAGTTTATTCCGAAACTATTAAGACTACACCATTCAAACTCGGTAGGTAGATGTATTATGTTAACCGCTTTACGATTTTTATACAAAAATAAAAAAATAATAATATTACAAGGGGGCTCCCCATACATGGAACTGAAACAAAAAAAAAATTTTTTCGTCTAACCTACGCTTATGGGGTGTCTATAGATAGGTCTTAAAAAATGAAATTGAGGTTTCTAAAACCATTTTTTCTCAAAGTCAATCATTTCAGAGTAAGACACTTTCAAAGTGCTAAAATGTGTGTCCCCCCCCCTGTAATTTCTAAACTACTAAAGTGAAAAATCGAAAAAAAATATATGTTATAGATCTTAGTAAAAACTATCAACCAAAATTGGTTTGAACGAAATACAGTCAGTAGTTTTTGAGTTATAGCACTTTTTCAGTAACCGCAAATTATAGCTTTGTTATTCATATATTTGTATGAAAAACAAAGTTATTTTTTGTTGCCGAGAAATGTTCGTGTTTTGGCTAGTTGTAGGTAGCAGGTACGTTTATTTTTCATAGATAATGGAACGGAACCCTTCGCGTGCGAGTCCGACTCGCACTTGGCCGGTTTTGTATGTATAGGAGTTTAGTTGGTAAGCGCGGTTTGAACCGCGTCCCGAAGGAACTTATACCCGTACGTGGACAGAACAGTGAAATAATTTTTCAAATACACAAATAGAAAAAAACTTTTTAGAAAAAAAAAACTGACACCGACTTCTAGACTGCAGTTAGTTTTTCAGTTAGTTTAGTTTTATTTTTACTTTTTAGTGCTTTTTGAAGTCGTTTTTTTTCGTAAAAAGATTTTATTTTTAGCTTTTTTAATCGGCTGATAGACCTGGGGGCCTACTCCGAACGTCTTAACGACGAACTATCGGCCGAATGTTCGCATGTTTCTTACTACGAAATCATTTTCCATATCGTTTAGTCGGTTCGGTTGCGACTCCTTCCGCTCGAACATCATTTTGACAGTATAATATCGTAAACCCTCACTAATCTGAGAGCCGAACCGAAGTATTTTGGTAGTAGAACAACAATGCAAAGTTCGGTCGTATGTAGATCGGTCCCGAACAATCGGTAGTGTCATTTCAGAGTAGACGCCCTGAAACCTTCTTTTAAGTTTGACAATTACCGTGCTAAAAACCGCATTAAAATAGGTTAAGCCACGCGAGATAATCCTGCACAATCATTCAGGTCAAATTGAGAATCTCCTTTCTTAATCGGTTAACAAACAAAAACATATCATCTTTATATTTTTAGTATGAAGTATACCTAAATGTAATGTCCCACGGGCGGTTGTAGGAAAATAGGCATAATAGTGCGCGCACCGACCAGTCTGTTCTACACGCGTAATCTATGACCGTGTGCGCGGTGTAAAGGTCAATGCGCTTAGCTAAGTGTGTGTGTGTGTGTGCAGGTTTGATTTTCAAGTCTTTAATGTGGCTTTTTAAAAGACAGCTTTCTTAGCGCGGCTCATGAGAAAAGTCTTTAAATCGCCACCTACTTGAAAGAACATGCTTTTCACTGTACAGACGACAACACATCAAGTTACCACAATCTGTCCAATTTCTGCAATAGATTTTCAACCTTATCACAATAGTGGTAGGTTAATGTTTGACTGGTGAAATTTGACAGATTCGGGTATTGTGACCTGCTGTTTTATGTACTTAGGTACATAAGTATTTGCTATATTTTAGGTAATTTTAAGAATTAATTTTACTGTCTATACTTCTATTTCTATACCTATCCTCCTTAAACCGCTTCGAATAATTATTTCACAGTTGGGAAGCTACATTATCCCCGAGTAACATAGGTTATATTTTATCCGGATACGAGCAGTATTTCCCACGGGACGCGAGTGAAACCGCGGGAAAACGGCTAGTATCTTATAATAGTTAAACATAGAATTATAATTTACCTTTATCAAATTGGAAGAGCTCGTAGCTAAGTCAAAGCCGCGCGGATCGATCGATTCTTAACGCGGTCGGTTCATGGATGGGTGACTATCTTGTCATAACGAGTTCTTCCGTGTTTCACGGCACGATAAATTGGTGGGTGCCGCCGGCTGTCATTTGACCATTTTTGGCAGTCGTTATGGGTAGTCAGAAGCCAGAGAGTCTGGACAACCAGTCTTACCAATGGGTATCGGGTTGCCTTGGTAACTGGGTTGCGGAGGTCAGACAGGCAGACGCTCCATGGCAAATAGTGGTTGAGAACCAGGGTTTGACATCTGCATCCGGTTAGACTGGAAGCCGACCCCAACATAGTTGGGAAAAGGCTAGGCAGATGATGATGTATACCAAACCGGAGTTTACTAGCTAATGATATAACACCTTCACACAGTATCTCAAAGCCCGCAGAGTCCTCGCTGAAGCGTGACGACACATGTTAGCACAGCTGTGTGACTGTGACAACACTTTCTATTTCCTCAACACACAACCAGAACTAACACCACTTGTTAGTGTGACTAATAGAACGCAAGGATATCTACATTGTTTCTAAAAACATGACAAATATTTAGCTGTTACGACACTCGGCTGTTTCAGAGAGTAATGCCGTCCTAGCCGATAGTCAGTCACAGCGGCTGTTCTCATATAAGGAGATCAGCCAGCTGTGCAGGACATATTATAGTGGCTGCACATTAGCTGTGACACAGGTGCACTCCCTATTCCCTCACTCTCATAGCGCGATGGGACGACACTCCAACCCACCGGAGAAGATCAGACAGACTGGAGTAGGTCAACCTACCCGAATCTGTCTTTACCAATCGGACATTAACCTTCAACTATTGTGATAAGGTTGAAAATTTATTGAAGTTTAACAGATTATGGTAGGTTGATGTGATTGTGTGTTGGTGTCGGCTTCCAGTCTAACTGGACACAGCTGAGTATCAGTATGCCTCACTACTGCCTCGCTGGTGTAGTAGTCGCATAGCGCGACTGCTGTGCACGAGGTTTCGGGTTCGATACCCGGGTAAGGCCGATATCGGTTCGTGGATTTCAGAAACCTTCACAAAGGCGCCCGCAGTCTGTTTGTTGTCGGTGTTACACCCCCGTGCCTCTGAGGGTACGTAAAGCCGGCTACAGAATGCTACTCAGTAGCAGTCGTTGTTACAATTTCACGTCAGAGGCCTTCAGGCGGATTTGAGAACTATCTGACACTATTTTTAGCGCTTGTTAGGCGAGATAAGACGGAGAAACAAATATGCCTTATGGATCGTAGCACGATACTGGGTTGTCAGACTTTCTGGCTTCTGACAACTTATAACAAATGCCAAAGATAAACAAATGACCACCCTGACTAATAGCTCCCGAGGCCATGAAAAAATATAATATCAATGTAATTTTCTTTAGCTTTCCCTGTTTGTAAATACATAATATTATACGTGTTTTAATTCGTAACTAATAAATGTATTGTTTTGTTTCAGATATCCCGGCGGAGAGTGGTAAGCGAGACTCAATCATTGAGACCTGGGGGGTGATTCTCTAACGCAAAACATCTTTACAACCAAGAAATCATCGTTGCAACATCTATAAGTGCGCGATCGCAGCGCTTCAACGATGTTGACGGCGCGACATAGAAATAAAACCGGCCAAGTGCGAGTCGGACTCGCACATGAAGGGTTCCGTTCCATAATCTAGGAAAAATAAACGTACTTATTACCTAAAATTAGCCAAAACAAAGTTATAATTTGCGGTTACTGAAAAAGTGCTATATCTCAAAAATCACTGACCGTATCTTGTTCAAACCAATTTTGGTTGGTAGTTTTTATTGAGATCTATAACATATATTTTTTTCAGATTTTTCACTTTGGTAGTTTAAGAATTACAGGGGGGGGGGACACACATTTTGGCACTTTGGGAGTGTCTTACTCTAAAATGATTGACTTTAGGAAAAAATGGTTTTAGAAACCTCGGTACCATTTTTTAAGACCTATCTATAGACACCCCACACGTATAGGTTTGATGAAAAAAAATAATTTTCGTTTCAGTTTCATGTATGGGGAGCCCCCCCTAATATTATTATTTTTTTATTTTTGTACAAAAATCGTAAAGCGGTTAATATAATACATCTACTTACCAAGTTTTAACTGTGTAGTCCTAATAGTTTCGGAATAAAGTGGCTGTGACATACGGACGGACGGACAGACAGACAGACAGACAGACAGACAGACATGACGAATCTATAAGGGTTCCGTTTTTTGCCATTCGGCTACGGAACCCTAAAAATCATCCTCGCCTTCGACGACAACGACGACTTCGCCTTCGATTTCATCCTTCAAACCGAAAAGCTTGTCATTTGTTTGGTCGTCGTTGTTGTCATCTATGATGTGTCAGTTAGAGAATCGCATGGCTGCTGTGAGAGCATCGTCACACACGGTTTGGTCACATATCAACTAAAATTGTTCAGTCCACAAAGTATTTTGTATCTTGTATTGGTGACCTTCTTGTCATGACGAGTTCCTCCGTGTTTCGGAAGGCACGTCTAATTGGTGGGTCCCGGCTGTCATTTGAACATCTTTGGCA
>NWSH02000002.1:280231-295346 GCA_002382865.2 Heliothis virescens | reverse complement strand
AGGAAAATATCTCGAGGAAACCTGGACTGTAAAGTCTGAAATCCCCAACCCGTGTTGAGCACGCGTGGTGATTAACGCTCAATCCTTCTCTGTGTGAGAGGAGGCCGCAGCACTGCAGTGGGACGATACAAAGGCGGTTGGTGATGACTTACTAACTTGGGCAAGGCAATAGGTATAGTTAAGTATGAGTTTATGTACTAGGTCTTGAGTAAATAAACTGCTAGAACGATGGATCATAAGGTTAAGCAACGCTTGGCGCGTTCGGTCTGTGGGTGACCATCTTGTCATGACGAGTTCCTCCGTGTTTTTGAAGGCACGTTAAATAGGTCTCGGCTGTCATTTGAACATCTTTGGCAGTCGTTACGGGTAGTCAGAAGCCAGAAAGTCTGACAACCAGTCTTACCTACGGCAAGGTTTGTCGGTAAGGAAATCAGGTAGGCAATCGCTCCATGTGGCACACTGGTACTCAGCTGCACCCGGTTAGACTGGAAGCCGACCCCAACATAGTTGAAGTGTAGATACATGACAAAGCTTGTTACCTACGAGTGACAAACATTCAGAAAACCTATAGAAATAAATAACAAAAACCGGCCAAGTGCGAGTTGGACTCGCGCACGAAGGGTTCCGTACCATTATCTATGAAAAAAGTACAATAGGAATGGTCAAGTGTGAGTTACTTCTGTCTCTTATACACATCTNCGTTAAATAGGTCTCGGCTGTCATTTGAACATCTTTGGCAGTCGTTACGGGTAGTCAGAAGCCAGAAAGTCTGACAACCAGTCTTACCTACGGCAAGGTTTGTCGGTAAGGAAATCAGGTAGGCAATCGCTCCATGTGGCACACTGGTACTCAGCTGCACCCGGTTAGACTGGAAGCCGACCCCAACATAGTTGAAGTGTAGATACATGACAAAGCTTGTTACCTACGAGTGACAAACATTCAGAAAACCTATAGAAATAAATCAAAAAAACCGGCCAAGTGCGAGTTGGACTCGCGCACGAAGGGTTCCGTACCATTATCTATGAAAAAAGTACAATAGGAATGGTCAAGTGTGAGTTACTTAAGTTGCACATTATTTTTAATAGATGGCGCTACCAGTACACAATTTTGCAATTAATTAATATAAATCAACAGCCTTAATAAATTATTTTTTATTTTTTTAGTATTTGTTGTTATAGCGGCAACGGATATACATCATTTGTGAAAATTTCAGCATTCTAGCTATCCTGGTTAATGAGATACAGCCTGGAGACAGACAAATAGACAGACAGACAGACCGACAGACAGACCGACAGACAGACAGACAACGAAGTCTTAGTAATAGGGTCCCGTTTTACCCTTTGGGTACGGAACCCTAACTAGCATACTACTCCTATTAACAACTTATTAAAATAATTAATTTAATTAGCAAGTACAGTGTGTGTCTGTGACACGGAAGCCTCGGAAGCCGCTCCCGATACCAAACGAAAGTCGATGTAAACTGGTTTACAAGCAGTGATGGGAACGATATCGATAGTTCTTCTTATCGATAGATGACGGGTCTGACACCGTGTGATGAGAAATTAACTTTTTATTTCAATATACGAGGGTGTATTTAATATTGAAATGTACAGATGACAGCAGGTCAACCTACCCGAATCTGTCAAATTTTACCAATCGAATTAACCTTCCAGTATTGTGATAAGATTAAAAATCTATTGAAGAAATTTGACAGATTGGGTTAGTTTGATATGCTGTCTCTACTACTATAGCCGTTTCTTTGGATCCTGAGTCAACCACTTTGTGCAGTCGGTTAAAGTCTTTAGGTCATATTTAATCTAATCAGTCAAGCCATTACATAGTGAAAGCGTAACAAACAGACAAACAGTGTAACTTTCGCACAAAAAATGTTACTAAGGATTAAAATTAGCATATTTTCCTCAAAGATAAAATAATGCCTTCCGCGATTCGATAACATAATAAAAGCTATTAAATAAATTAAACTTGTTCTAAAATACCTAATGTCGTGATTTTATCGATAATTTTATTAATTTACTCGAATATGTGAATGAAAGTGACAGACAGACATTCCTAGCGCTCCGTTGTATATAAATATTTCATAGAATCTCTCTTTTTATTACTTTTTGCCTAAAAAGGTGCTAATTTCACTAAACATGATGTCACATGTTTATTTAGTGGGTACTAATTTTGACATTTATAGTTTTAAAAATATATGACTTGAATATTGTGTAACATTGCAAATTTTATTTTATCATAAAATAAATATTATCTTTTGTTCACGTCTTCAATCGTATTATTTTCTTTTTTTAAGTAAAAAGTAATACATCGCGTTGGGTCCGGTACCTACATTTTTTTATTATGGTTTAAAAAAAACTAAATGGGGCTATTTTAGCTTCATCCATTCGGGTGTTATGATGCTACAGTAAGACAGTTAGATAGACACGCCAAACTTATAACACCCCTCTTTTTCCGTTGGGGTTAAAATAGAATAGCCTACATACATAAACATGTTGGTAGAACCACCGCAATTAATAATTTCTAAGATCAATAATTCAGCACTTATAAAGTCCTAAATTAACTATCGATATCGATGATAACTAAAGATCCATGACGCGCACATCCCTAACTCTCGATACAACAAATTACTTCCCATCTCTACACAGCGGCTCCAATTTTTTCTCCAATCACCATTGTCTATGATTACGACACAATACGAGCCATAGACTCAAATTATAAACTAGACACGCTTTTTATTGTCTATGGGAATTGGTGAATGAGCGTGCCATCGGTTACAACCGGAAGGAAACATTTTTTTAATAGAATTGCCCTATTCGAAAATATTTTACGCTTCCTATCATGTGCCTAGCCGTTTCTTAATAACTGGTACGTTGGTAACGGCTTCCAGTCTAACAGCACGCAGCTGAGTACCAGTGTGCCACATGGAGCGACTGCCTCTCTGATCTCCTCAACACAGTTACCTGAACAACACGATACCCATTAGTAAGACTGGTTGTCAGACTTCCTAGCTTCTAACTACCCGTAACGACTGCCAAAGATGTTCAAATGACAGCCGGGACCAATTTATCGTGCCTTCCGAAACACGGAGGAACTCGTCATGACAAGATGGTCACACGGAGCGACCGCGCCAAGCGTTGCTTAACCTTATGATCGATCGATGTGTGCGGCTGTTACCCACGAGCACCTTTAATCTTTAACTAATACAATTATTTCAGTTTCATTCGCGTCCCGCGGGAGCTCCTTCCCGTACCCGGATAAAATATAGCCTTTGTTACTCGGAGATAGTCTAGCTTTCCAACAGAGAAAGAATTTTTCAAATGGGTTCAATAGTTTCGGAGCTTTTTGGGTACAAACAAGCCAACAAAAAATATCCTCTTTATTACAGTAGCAGTAAGCTTCCACTAGCAGTTTCACCCGTTTCCCGAGGGAACTATTTCCTGTACCCGGATAAAAAGTAGCCTTTATGTTATTCTGATATATAAGTTACATTACTGCCAAGTCTCATCAAAATCCGTCCCGCAGTTTTTGCGTTAAGGCGTAACAAACAAATATATGAACTTTCGCGTTTATAATATTTGTTGGATAAGGGCACGTTACTCAGGTTCCAGATAAAGTTCTAGATAGCTTATCTACCATAGAAAAGTAGTCAACATTAGGAACATTGCTATAGCATTATCTGTCATATAACTTTATCAGCAACCTCCGAACATAGCCCCAAGTATAACAGATCAATAATTCCTTCGCCGCAAAAGCTTAGACGTGCGTAAATGCTTTCTATTCAATCAAATATACAAATTATATAACAATACAAATATAATATAATACCTAACAAACTACTTATTGAGCGCACGCGCACCTGACATCGACATGATCTATAGATCGTGATCTAGGTAGAAAGTAAGAGTCGAATGAAAGCTTACATTATGTTTAAACTCGTTGTGCCGCGCGGGTGTGCCTGCGGTTGAAATATAATATTGGCGGTCGTTGTACTGTTGAAGAGTAAAGGCAGTTACGGTAGACTAGCTTCTGTCCGCGGTTTCACTTGCACTTTGAGAGAATTACTTACTTGTTCCCAAGTGTATCTCGTGGTGTACTCGCTCTAGCAAACAGTAACACATTGCGAGCGAACATTTGTAACATGTCCGCGAAACTGCTACTTTTATACGCGAACACATTTTTTGTTCTCAAACAAAAAAATGTTTGCGAAGAGCTCGTGGCCAAGTCAAAAATCATAGAGTTAAGCATCGCTTGGCGCGGTCGATCCGTGGATGGGTGACCGACCATCTTGTCATGACGAGCCTTCGTGTTTCGGAAGGCACGATATATTGGTGGGTCCGGATGACATTTGAACATCTACGGCAGCCGTTACAGGTAATCAGAAGCCAGAAAGTCTTACAATCAAGGGGTATCAGGTTGCCCAGGTAACTGGGTTATGGAGGTAAGATTTAACAGTCACTCCATGTGTCACACTGGTACTCAGCGTAGCATACGGTTAGATTGGAAGCCAACCTGCCGACACCAACATAGTTGGGAAATGGATAAATCAATTAGTACTATCGGGATCTATTCCGCATGATCACTTGCAAGTTTGCTCACAAATACTGCGGCATTGCTTCAAGCAAATCTCTTGTAGGTTTCACTTATTAGGAAAGAGTAATATGGTTAATTTACGGTCAACGAAGCAAAGTTTTAGAGTGCTTCAATTTCATATCAACAAGCAAGAAGTAGCCTAAAAATTAACTTAGTGGTGGTCAGGCGAGAATGGCCACGATAATGGCGACCAAGGCGGATCGTCGGCCACCGCGGCCGATCTCATATAAGGAGATCAGCCAGCTGCATCAGCAGCCAGATCAGACTTATTATAGTGGCGGCACATTAGCTGTGACACAGGTGCACTCCCTATTCCCTCACTCTCATAGCGCGATGGGACGGCACTCCGACACCACTGAGATATCAGACCCACATTAGAGTGCTCTCCGATGCACCGATGTATCAACTACTAACTTCCAAACTCCGGGCTGCATATGAATTGGCCGCAATAGTACCTAATATGAGTGTACTCTGTTCCAGGTGTGGTTGTTGGCGCTGGCGCTGTGTGGCGCGGCGCGCGCGGAGGACGCGCCCGCCGGCCTCGTCAGCCAGGACACGGAGCAGGACCTGCTCGCTGAGGCCACGCAGAACGGTAATACCAACACATATACCTATATACTATAGAGAGAGAGGTGGTTAAAGACACCAAGCCATAAAAATCGGGGAAAACTTCCCGCATGTGGATAAAAAGCTTCTGTTACCATATCCAGGTAACTGCCAATTTCAATTTGCTCGATAAAAGTAGAAGATGTTATGCTACCTTTGTTTAACCATATGTACGTAGGTACCTTGATCTTCGGTAGACAAACTTCTGTAGACGCTTATTATGTGACTAGCTTCATACAGCGGTTTCATCTTCATCTTAGCCCATACCGATAAAAAGTGGCATACAGCCTTACTCGATAGTGAACTATCTAATACTTTTTTTTATATCGATGGGAAAAAATCAGTATGACCCCTCCCACTGTGTTCCTTCGGGAGCCCACAGTGTACCAGGGACAAGGTAACTCTTTCGAACAAACCCGCAACCAACTATCTAATACTGAAGGAATTTTTCATTGTCGCATAACAAACAAGCTTTATAATATTAGAACTTTATAGATACACAGAAATTGTTAAGCGATGTATCAGGATCTTACTTACCTATATTGAGTCACAATTCACCATTTGTAAGGACTAACTAAATCCCCATATATGTTACATTGCAGGCAGCAGCGCCCAGAAGCGTGAGGCAGGGCTGTCCAACTCGTATGGTGAGCCGCTCCCAGCCGACGCGTACGGACCGCCCAAGGATCTGCCCAATACTAGTGAGTAACAATTGTCGGCCACGGCGGCTGTTCTCATATAAGGAGATCAGTCAGCTGCGCAGGACATATTATAGTGGCTGCACATTTGCTGTGACACAGGTGCACTCACTATTCCCTCACTCTCATAGCGCGATGGGACGACCGGCTATCCGGCACCACCCGAACTTTGCGGATATTTTGGATAATGGATGCTATTGACAAACAAATCAAAGTACTTATTTGGACGTCCTCGAAGTAATACATGACTTTTACCTAAGTACTTCTATGTTTCATATTTAACCGTATCTGTATTCTCAGTTTCAGATCTCCCTCACCCGGTGCCGGCGCCAGTGTATGGAGTGCCAGACGTGCAAGTGTTCGCGGAGCCTCCCCCGGGGGCGTACGGGCCCCCCGCGCCCGTCAGCTTCCCCAGCCAGACCTACCACGGCCCGCCCCCGCCCGTGCAGAGACCCAAACCTGTATACGGACCCCCTAAACCCGTGTATGGACCCCCTAAACCTGTTTATGGCCCACCGAAGTATATACCATCTAAGCCGCTGTACGCGCCCCCAAAGAAGACATACGGCCCCCCAAAACAGAGCCTCCCAAAGCCTACATATGGGGTCCCTTTTAAACCGCCAAAGATCACGTTAAACAAACCACTGTTTAACATTCCAAAACCAGTTTATGGGCCTCCAAAGCCTGTGTACGGGCCTCCTAAGATAACGTATGGGGCCCCTATTAGAGATACCCCAGCTCTTCCCTTGCCGGAGCTGCCGCAAGTACCTCTGCCGCCCATAGACAACAACATCGACTTCGGGCTGAACCTCCCAGCGCCTATCTATGGCACACCCCTCGTGTCTTTGCCGGTAGACTTGAAGCCAAACTTCCCGATACCAACCGACACATACGGACCCCCCGGACACGTCTTAGGACCAGTTGGGCCTAACGACCAGCTTGTTCTGCAGAATATTGGTAACGTGGGACACTATGGGCCTCCACAGCCGGATCCGAACCCACAGCCACCGCACCCGGGCATCCCCGCCCCTCCTACGCCTCCTCACGTACTGTATGACGGTTGGAAGCCAATCCCTGGCGTGTCAAAGCCTATCGGACAGATCAGTGACCAGTACGGTCCTCCACAAGCAACTCAAGAAATCCACATCAACTTAGACCAAAACTTGCCGAACGTTGAGCAACATCATCAATTCTCGTCCGGCAGTAACGAGTTCCACTCCGGCCACCAGTTCTCGTCAACGAATAACCAGTTCACTTCAGGCAGCAACGAGTTCTCATCAGCTCAGATATCCTCAGGCTATGCTAATGTGCACCACGATGCTTTAGCTAACATTGACTTGAATGCTATCGTTGGAGGTGACTCCAACCATATCGACCAATCGAAGACGGTGTTTGAAGCTCATTACACTGAGAACCCCTCAGCCCCTCCGACTGATGTTGTATCCACAGTTCAGGTGGTGTCAGGCAAACCGTTTGATACATACGGCGCACCACCTGTTGAGTCTCTATCTAACGGTCCGTACCCAGCATCTTTGAGGCAGCAGGGAGCTAAAGGATTGATCGCACCTTCAGGACAGTATGGCGTTCCTCCTGGCAGTCAGTACGGAGCTCCACCACGTCACAGTCCTGGACTACCGTTACCTTACGGCTACCACTCTGGAGGTGGTCATTCAGGCGGCAGCAATCCTCGTCAGCCGATCAAATTCAGGGAATCTGTTCCCGAAGGTCTGTTTGAGAATATAGCTCACACCACACACCATAAGGACACTCACGGTATCGACCATGTGCACCACGGACCAGCCTACTTGCCACCACCTATCAGACAGATTAAGGACATTAATATAGACACTGGCAATGCTGGCTTCAACTCTGGTAACAGCGTCTCTCTCTCCATAGAACCTACTAGTTTATACAGCCTTCCACACTCGGGCAGTCCTATAGCTTTCCAACAAGTGCAGCAACCAGCTAACCTGTATGGATCTCCTATCGACTCTTACTCCGCCCCCCTCCTCACAGTAGGAGTGGGAGACCACGTGACGTCAGGGTCTCACACCAACGCAGTCACCACGACTATCGACGGAACTATACTCGCTAACCTATCGAACTTAGACGCGGCTGCGATATTAAAACACTGTCCATACCATGAGGCTATTCTAAAAGCCGCTAAGAACGGCGAGAAGATTCCAGTAGACTTAGCAACCAGCTACATTAATAGTCTCAGTTCTTTGGGAACTACATTAAACAAATCTTCAAATAAAGTGACGATCTCTGACGCTTTCACTAAAGACTTGGCTGCATCTCATACGGTGTTACAACCAACCACAAACACCAAGAGAGAGAATAAGGACAGCTTCAATATACAGAAGTCGAAGTCTTTGAAAGAGAAGCACACGATCAGAGATGAGAGGCAGCAGTACTTGAGCGAGCAGATACAAAAGACTTCCGACAGGATCCGAGACTTGAACGAAGAAGCTAAACTGTTACAACAGAAGATAGCTTCAAGCAGTCAGAATATAAACTTGGAAGCACCAAACAGCGGTAAGGTTGGGTACTCAGTTCAGATTCAGGCTTCTAACGGAGGCAAGTCATCAGTGCCACATGATCAGTTGCTGTCTGAAGGGTTACTGCAGAGTATACTGCAAGCTATAGATGACCCAGCTAAGCCTGGACAGCAACCTCTGCAAATTGCCCAACAACAACAACAGCAACATATTCAACAACAACAACAAGTTCAACAACAACATGTTCAACAGCAACAAAATGTACAACAACAACACCAAAATATTCAACAACACCAACAGTTCAACCAACAACACTTATTCTCCCAACATTTGTCCCAACAACAGAGTTTACCAAACATCCATTTCAACAACAATTTCAATCCCAACGTGAATGTCGAATCGTTCTCCGACGGCATAGCCCTTCCCGCTGGGTACGAACCTATAGACAATAGCAAAGCTGATCAAGCCACACAACAAACTAAAATCGTCAAAAACGAAGTCGTACACAACTGTGACTTGAAAACTGAAGGATCGTCCAAAAATGAGGTGGTTGTTCCTCCACCCAATGATATAAAGTCTATTGACAAGGATGATAATGAGGTAGCAATATTCTTTGATGAGAAAGAGCCGGTGACTGAGATATCAGTAGCGACTAGTATCAGCGAGGAAGATAGGAGTAAAGCGTAAGTCTAGTCTCAGCGGGCATTTGAGAATTGTACCTTAAACATAGATGTAAGATAGAATGGATTGAGCGTTACCTTGAAAACATCATTTTCGTTGACGTCGGCTTCCAGTCTAACTGGATGCAGCTGAGTACCAGTGTTATAGAGCGACTGCCTATCTTATCCCTTGATAAGACTGGTTGTCAGGCTTTCTGGCTTCACCATTAACGACTGCCAAAGATGTTCAAATGACAGCCGGGACCCACCAATTTAACGTGCCTTCCGAAACACGGAGGACTTCGTCATAAGATGGTCCCATTCATGGACATCGGTGCCGCTTCATTTATTTCGTTAATTTTTATCTATATTTTACAAAATTGGTAACGCTCAGTCCATTTGCTGTCTATTGAATACCAAACTATACCATAATACTAAGAAGTCAAGTATGTGACAATTGCTGAAGCAGTCTGAAGTTGTCTCCGATTGATGGCAATAATCCTTTACCACATTATAGTTCGTGCCAACTTTATGTCGACTCTGAACATCGCGCGAGAAGTTGCGCAGTAATTACTTAAAAGTACGCGAGGAAAAGGACACAGTACCTGTCAGAAATTAGTTGCGGAACGCCATAACGTTTGGCGCGAACTTAAAGTCCGTCTTTACAATACTATAGCATAAGGCCAGTACAGACAACAGCAGGTCAACGTATATGAATCTGTCAAATTTTACCAATTTAACATTAACCTTCCACTATTGTGATAAGGTTGAAAATCTATTGAAGTGACAGATTGTGGTAACTTGATGTGCTGTCGTACATAAAGTAAAGGCAGATTTTTGTAATGTCTCTATGAAACTGGTACAAAATCACAAAATATATTAGAACTAACGCTAGTCTGTATTTATAATTGTAATGACGTCATCAAATGCTCGACGCGCCATTTTGGTAAACAACGCCATCTTGTAGAAAAGATTTTATTTAGTTTTTAATATAAAAAGCATGAGAGTCGATGGATTTTAATATTATTTATGGTTAATTTATAAATTAGGTTAATACTTCAGTATTTTGGGGGAATATTTAAATTTTAGATTATATTCAAGAGGCTACACAGCATTTTGTATCAAATTATTACAAACTAGCTTCTGCCAGCGACTTCGTTCGCGGATCATGTCGCTTATGCCAGCGACAGTGCGTTTTCCCAACATTTCCCTTCACTGCTCTGGTCCTATTGATTGTAGCGTGATGAAAAGTATACTATAACCTGCTAAGTTTCGTTAAAATCCGTCGAGTAGTTTTTGTTTCTATAACGGTTATACAGATAGACAGACAGACAGACAAAAATTCTACTGATTGCATTTTTGGCATCAGTATCGATTCCTAATCACCCCCCCGATAATTATTTTAGAAATATATTTCATGTACAGAATTGACCTCTCTACAGATTTATTTTAAGTAAGTATAGATGAAATTCTTAACTTGTGCGTTATCAGAGACTGGGATAGAGCATTGGATGTGTGCATAGTTTTAAATCGCGACAGCTCAGCATACTGCAGTTTGCACCTTGAGTTTGGGCTTGTTTCTAGAATCATTAGGGGTTGCATGTTTTACGTCCCTCTAAAATTTGTTTAAGAATAAAAATGCACAAAAAAAAGTACTTATTCACAGTCAAAGTAGCTTTTATGCCACCATATTTCTGAAAGATAAGCTAAACTACCAAGCCCCAGCCTGACTTGTTTATAAAAAAATGCACATCTATGATTATAAATGATAATTAATTGCTCAGCTCAACACACAAACACAAACAACACTATAATTTTTCCTTGCATCGAGATAATAATATAGCGGGATTTTTATGTAGCACAGCATACTGATAAACAATATTAAAATATCTATAGAAATATTATTATACTTTGTGTTACAACATGGTTAATTACAGAAAATGCATAACTCCATCTATGAATTTGAATGATAATTAATTGGTTACCACTCCGTCTGCATTGTCAAATTTAATTTAATTTATACATCATAGATGGAGCCGCCTTAAAGTTGGTTAAACACAGTTTTCATTTTTTTTTATTTTTCTTCCCAAGTTATGTTATTATTATTACCTATGCTTCTTTAAACAGGTAACCGTCACAAAACGAAGGGCAGAAAAGCTTAGAATTCACGTAAACAGCTTAAATTTTCATCGATTTAGCTTCAAAACTGACGGAGTTTCATAGAAACTTACCCCTCCTTTTTCACCCCCGTTAAGGCAGAATTTCCAAAAATCCTTATCGCGTCATTCTTAATTTCTAACCAAATGGCCAAATATTAATTTTCATCGAATTAGCTTCAAAACTGACGGAGTTTCATACAAACATACACCCCCCTTTTCACCCCCTTAAAGAGCGAATTTCCAAAAAAAAGATAGCCTATATGTTAGCGAGGACTAATAGCTATATAACAAAAAAAGTTTCATCAAAATCCGTCCAGTAGATTTTGCGTGAAAAGCGGACAACAAACAGACAGACAGACAGACAGACAGACAGACAGACAGACAGACAGACAAAAATTTTTTAAATCATGTTTTTAGCTTCTATTGGTTGTATGAAGATGCCCCATCTTAGTTTTTCTTTAATATCTATAATGTACAGACATGAGGTTGTTACAATTTTATTATATGTATAGATACAAGATGTCATGTCGATTTAGTCAGAAAAAAACATTTTTTTTACAAATAAATATTGTATTTTTGTAAATTAATATACAATGTTCATTGTTAATCGATAAAAATAATCGAATAATCGGTAGATATCGATCCAAAATGTTGGCAACACCGATAGACTTAGAATTTAACTTTTGTACAATTTGTATTTAAAATTAATTTAATATTATTATTTATTAGTTGTGTTTGTTACATGATCAATAAAAATGTACAGAATTATTGTTGGAGTTTTATTTTCATAATCTGCCTAGCCTTTTCCCAACTATGTTGGTTTCGGTTTCCAGTCTAACAGCATGCAGCTGAGTGTCACATGGAGCGACTGCCTATCTGACCTCTTCAACCCAGTTACCCGGGCAACCTGGCACCCCTGGGTAGAACTGGTTGTCAGACTTTCTGGCTTCTGAATACCCGTAACGACTGCCAAAGATGTTCAAATGACAGCCGGGACCCACCAGTTTGTCGTGACTGAAATATTCCTACTTCTGTTTTAAAATAGTTTCTATAATCTGGCAGCACCGATGAGTGTTACCACTCTTCAGCTTTACAATCTACTAAAGAAATATGGTAGAATAGCAGAAAAACACAAAATTAAACACAGGAATACAATTTTCCAAAAATTTCGACATTTATTTCCGAAAATACATTTTTTTTACATCCAATGTTGACACATTTTGATTACCAATATTATACATATTATTATACATACCTATATTAAATACATAGTGTTTTAGATATTTCAAAAAGAATAATATTTTAAAAATACCGTCTCTTCTTATCCTGCACACATTTTCCATCTATTAGGCCTCAGACCATATTCTACTTACTTTAGGTAATCTAAGGGCCCGTTGCACAGCTTCCAGATAAACTTCTACATAGCTATCTAGCAGATAATCTATACTAATATTATAAAGCTAAAGAGTTTGTTTGATTGAACGCGCTAATCTCAGGAACTACTGGTCTGATTTGAAAAATTATTTCGGTGTTAGATAGCCCATGTATCGAGGAAGGCTATAGGATACTTTATCCGGGTGCGTGGAGTAGTTCCCACGGGAAAGCGGGTGAAACCGCTGGCGGAAGCTAGTGCCACATAAATGTTGACTACTGTCTATAGCATTATCCGTCAGATAGTTATCTAGAACTTTATCTGGAACCTTAGAAACGGGCTCTCAATCTCACAATACTCTTCTGTTATGTAAAAAATATCTGATCTTTTTACAAAAACATTATTTACTAAATAAATAAAATACTGTAGTAGTTGTTTTTATGTTGTTAAAATTCGGTTTTGATGAGATTTAATATCAAAATTAAAATATATTTTTTGTTGTTTTTCTATACATTATTGTAAAATCGTTAAAATTCGTTTTAAAATAGTTTCAGGCATTAAAAAGTTTAAAAAAATCAATGATTTGAGATTCAAAGTATAAATAATTTAAAATATTGGCAAGATAATACGTTTCTTATTAAAAAAAAATATCTATGAAACATTTTTATTTTTAGATTTACAAACAAATCTAATAAAAGAGCTGCAGCAGATTAGCCTTTCCAGGAAAAATGAAATAGAAGACTTGAAGGCAAATATGAAGGTGCTTCAAGAAAAGTTAGAGGAAAAAGATTTGTCACGTTCCCTCAACCAACAAGGCGAAACTGTTTGTATTGACGGTTCATCAAAAGAACCACAAACAGTGTCAGAAGGGGCTAGCACCATCGAAATCCCAATAACAACATTCGCAGAAGTTACTCGGAAAAAGACGTTGAATAAAAATTCGAATTTGGTAAATAAAGGAGCCAAAACAACAAGTGTGGCCACAAAACCCGGGGTTGTAAATTCAACTATAACAACCGATCAACCAAACAAACAAAAGGCGTGTTCCCAGGCTGAGTTGAACACTGAGGAAGAAAATATGAATGATTGGACCACTGTTCGTAAGAAGAGGAGTTATCAATCAAAAGACATATTAAGAGGAAAAAACACTGAGTTTGTTGGTATACAGGCTACTGAAAGAAAGAAACATCTACATGTATGGCGACTGACTACAGAAACTACCGTTGATAAACTTACAGCACACGTGAAAGGAGTATGTGGCCCAGAAGTATACGTTAAGATAGACAAAATCAAGCACAAAACGGAAAGGGACTATGCTTCCTTCATTATTACCGTAACTGAGACAGTGTACAATAAGTTATGTCAACCAGAGGTATGGCCAGTAAATGCTGAATTATGCGAGTGGATTTGGTTTCGGAGGCCAACAACCAAACAAATCGAAGAAAAATAGTAATATTGAAATTTATTATCAAAACGCAAGAGGTCTTAGAACAAAATTAAATATCTTTCAAACCAACATAGAATCATTAAATGCCGATATATTCGCAATCACAGAAACAGGGTGTAATGACTCAATAATGGACGCGGAAATTGTACCACCAAGCTACCAAATATTACGATGTGACCGAGCGGATGGACGCAAACAAGGCGGAGCGTTTCTCGTGGCCACACACAGATTGGAGCTCCGGCGCGTGCAGGTGTTATGTGACGTCACCGTGGACACCTGCGCGTTCGAACTTGTAGGAGCGACGGTTCACGTAAATTCAAAATTTTTATTTTTATTTTGTGTTGTTTATATACCACCAAAGAGTAATGAGTCTGAGTACATGTTATTATTTAGAATATTAGAACAGTGGCGTTTAAAGTATAAGCATATGATTGTGATAGGAGATTTTAATTTGAATTCATGTAATGTAAATATTACAAACTATTTCGAATATTTTATGACTTTTTGCGAATTTGAGCAGGTAAATAATGTACCAAATTGTAATGAGCGGCAATTAGATTTAGTGTTGTGTTCGATGAATATTAGTAATAACATGACGGTATGTGAAGCGGACGCGGCCCTCGTACCGATAGACGCATATCACCCGCCGCTCGCGATTTCACTACGACTTGGTACAAGCGCGGGGCCCGCGCCGTCCCCGGCGTGTGACGTGCATAGTGTAAACGAAATTATACCAAAATGGGATTTTTATAAAGCCGACTATAATTTATTATACTCTACATTGGGGTCAGTAGATTGGCATCGATTGTATAAAATGCAACAGCCAGAAGAGGCCTTAGATTATTTTTATAACATTTTTAACGAGGTAGGTATTAGAGGTTAGTGTACCGAAAAAACGTCCAAAACGTACAGACACTAGGTATAGTTATCCGGAATGGTATACAAGGGATATCATTAAGGATATACGGACAAAGGCTGAATTCCACAGACGATATAAGTCGACCGGGTCAAAGGAGGATTATGTAATATTTTCGAAATGTAGGGCACGCATTAAACGGAATATAG
>NWSH02000002.1:259765-271980 GCA_002382865.2 Heliothis virescens | reverse complement strand
CAGATATACATCATTTGTGAAAATTTCAGCATTCTAGCTATCACGGTTAATGAGATACAGCCTGCAGACAGACAGACAAAGAAGTCTTAGTAATAGGGTTCCGTTTTACCCTTTGGGTACGGAACCCTAATAAAAAAAAGCTATGGCATTATCTGTCGAATAGCCACTTAAAATATGAAACGGGCTCTTAATAAGTAAAGACAGGTAATTTGGTAAAGAGTCTAAAATTATTGAAGCGGTTTAAACAGTGTCTTTGACTGAGACAGCCTATATTTCATCCAGCTACGGAAAGTAATTTCTACAGAACGCGGGAGAAACCGCGCTCAATGAGACACTTTCTGCTCTTAGATAAAACATATTTTTGATAATTTTCTGCCAATCTATACTAACATTATAAAGCTGAAGAGTTTGTTTGTTTGAACGCGCTAATCTCAGGAACTACTAGTCCGATTTGAAAAATTCTTTCAGTGTTAGATAGATATCGAGGAAGGCTATAGGCTACTTTTTATCCGGGTGCGCCGAGTAGTTCCCACGGGACGCGGGTGAAACCGCTGGCAGAAGTTAGTAATAGATACAATGAGACACTCTCAAGACATGAGAAATACTCCACACACCTGGACAAAAAGAAAGCAATAGTCTTGCTTGCTAAACGTACTATCTCACAGCAAAATAAATGATCAAGTCGAGCAGTTCCTGCGATCAGCACGTACAGACGACAGCACATCAAGTTACCACAATCTGTCAAAGGAGATATCTAATTCTGGGCCTGAAAATCATTTTACCTGTACAAGAATGAGATATGTACCAAAATAATCGTCTATTTTCCGTTATTTATATAATTTGAATCTTAATCTTATTAGCAATGGCCAAGTACATAAAATAATTCGATTTCTTTACATAAAAATTCTTACTAAATGTTAATGTCAAGTTGTCAACATGACAGATGTAATGTCAGTTATGGTGTTCCTTATATTAATGAATACGTTCTCTTTTATTATTCATAACAATCCATCCGTAATAATGTGTTTTACTTTAATATTTTGTTGCAATTTCAGATTATATCAAATCCACTATTAAATAGAACATCAACAAATGCATGCTGGCTAGGCCTTCAATAAACACAGTTTTTAGTTGAGGTTTTCGTAAGATCAACCACATCAATCTGAATTCTGAAGTCAGGGTCTCTCTCTTGTTCGGGTCCCGCCAGACAATACTCTACATAGGGAAATACTCGTATATGAAAAAAAAAATCCTTTAATCTTTTTTTAACGCTTACCTACTGTATATTTTTTGCATTTTTTTTCAGGTAGGGTAGGTAAGCTGAATTTTTTTGCATAATTTACAAAATGTATTTATACTATTCCTTGTAACGAAACCATAGCTCGCTTTTAAATGCGGCAACGCCATCTAGTTATACAAAAGACAACATATACCGGGAACATTGAAAGCAAACATAACCTAAAATACAACATTGTCTGATTTTAACAATTTGGCCATTGCTGGGAGACATGATATTCAGGCTCTTGAAACCTTCGTAAATACTCTAACTTATGGCCAAATTCCAGCCTTGTACATTCCAGGCCCAAATTTGTATGGATTTTAAGTTTCTCCTTTCTGCAATAGATTTTCAACCTTATCACAATGGAGGTAGGTTAATGTTTGACTGGTAAAATTTGTCAGATTCGTCGCTGTCGTCTGTACAAGCAAGCTATTAATCTATAACATATACAGCAGAGCTATCAACTTACAAGAGATGCGTCCTGAGCGAGGTCCTATCGCGGAAGGTCTTGCCGCACAGCTCGCAGCGCTGCCGCTCCGCGTGACTCTTCATGTGACCGCGGAGTTTCGCTAGACTCCTATACAGATATGGGTTTGGTAGGTAAAAAAATTGTGTTAATAAAACCCTGTCCGATCTCAAAGGGGGGTATTGTATACGTTATCTTATAGCCAAACTAGCTTCTGCCAGCGGCTTCGCTCACGCAAATCTTAAAATCCCAGTTTTTCCCGTTCCCGAGGGAATTTCGGGAAATCCTTTCTTAGCGGATGCCTACGTCATAACATCTACCTGCATGCCAAATTTCAGCCCGATCCGTCCAGTGGTTTCAGCTGTGCGTTGATAGATCACTATGTCAGTCAGTCAGTCAGTCACCTTTGAGTTTTATATAAGTATTTAGATATAATATGAAAATTGAGATAATCATGATATTTTTTTTGCTGTTTTATAGTGTTATCGCCATTATCGTCGGAATTATTTTATGCATATTATCATATACATTTGAATGCGATTCTTTTAATATTACAGTGTAATGTTGTAGCGAATTGCTTCACCAAAATTGACTCAGCCATTTTAATGTTATTATTACATTAACATTTACTTTAGATTAACGGCCAGTTTCACAGGTTTCAGATAAAGCCGTCACAGGAGACAGAACAAGAAAAGAAAAATCTGACTACTTTTCTATGGCATGATCTATCAGATAGTCTAGAACTGTATCTGGAACCTATGAAACTAGCCGAAGCTCACATTATTGAACCAATCGCGATATAAGATAATAATATTCATCAGTACTAACGTGTCAGTGTGTCCGCACAGTCGGCAGGTGTGCTGCGGCGGCGGCGCGTGGTGCTGCCGCGTGCAGTGGTCGGCCGCCACCGCCGCGCGCGACGACGTGTGCCCGCACACCGTGCAGCGCCATCTGGGGGGGCGGGGGTACTGTAGGGGGGCGAGGGGCGAAGTACCAGCCACACGACTCCAAGTCACAGGTTAAGCAAGTTCAGAAAGTCTGACCACCAGTCTCATCAAGGGTTGTCTGGTTGACTGGACAGATCAGATAGGTCTGTCACAGTAGTATAGTTACTTTATGTGGCATACATGATACTTATTGACCAACATAATTGGGAAAATAGATACAAATAAAGAAATATTATAGAAGCCTATAAAATTAAGAAAAATATTACTACGACAAATCGTAATAATGGAGACCATTATATCATCTACTAGCCGTTTTCCCGCGGTTTCACTCGCATCCCGTGGGAATTACTGCCCGTACCCGTATAAAATATAGCCTATGTCACTCGTGGATAATGTAGCTTTCGAATGGTGAAAGAATTTTTAAAATCGGTCCAGTAGTTTTTGAGCCTATTCATTACAACCAAACAAACAAACAAACAAACAAAGTTTTCCTCTTTATAATATTAGTATAGATGTACATTGTGCCCTTTTTAAGAAAAACCGGTTAAAAATTATGCTATCCCTGAAAAAATATTTTATCATACATACATTATCTCTCTATGAGAACTTGTTGAAACCCACAAGCAATGTCACTTACATGAATCCGCTCATTGGTCAAATTGGCGATTCGACAGGTAGGTGAACAGTAGGCGGCTATTTCATTTGTAGGTTAAAGTTAAATCGAACAAGCCCAGCCTTAGTATTAAATGTATGCAAAAACATATTTAATGTAGTTACCTGACGCGATGTCGTCGCTTGTGCGCGCTGAGCGCGTGCGCGTGCTTGCAGCGCACGCGGCACACACCACACTCCAGCGGACCCGCGCTCTGCAACGTAGCCATCTACACCTTAGCCACGAGCATGTTAGCCACGAGCGTGTTAGCCACGACCACGTTAGCCACGAGGATGTTAGCCACGAGCGTGTTAGCTACGACCACGTGAGCCACGAGGATGTTAGTCACGGGCATATTAGCCACGAGCACGTTAGTCACGAGCTAAGGCATGACAGATCTTATAAACAATAGTGAGTACAGCTTAACGGCCTCTTTTCTCCAGATGTTGACTCAATTTATTGTGACATAGGTACATTTAATGTCATGTTAGTATGCATGTTAGTGTTCTGCGTATTTGTGTGTGTGCGTGTGCGTGTGTGTTTAACTGAGTATGTGTGTGTATGTGACTGAGTATATGTGCGCAAGTGTCGTGTCTAGTAAATTGATCACGCCGTGCTCTTCATGTGTGCTATGACTTTTAAATGACTGCCGCTCTGTGTGAGTGTCTGTGTGTGTGTGAGTGTTGTGTGTAGTACTGACCGCTGAGTGCTTGTTCATGTGCGCTTGCAGCTTGGAGCGGTGGTTGAAGCCGAGCACGCAGTCGGCGCAGCGGTACTGGTGCCGCGTGTACGTCTCGCGACACAGGCCAAGCTGCCGCTCTGTGTGAGTGTCTGTGTGTGTGTGAGTGTTGTGTGTAGTACTGACCGCTGAGTGCTTGTTCATGTGCGCTTGCAGCTTGGAGCGGTGGTTGAAGCCGAGCACGCAGTCGGCGCAGCGGTACTGGTGCCGCGTGTACGTCTCGCGACACAGGCCACGCTGCCGCTCCGCCTCCACCTCCTGCCAGCTCAGCACGACGCACTGCAGCATGCCGGGCGGCACGTTGAGCTGCTGCAGCTTCAGGCGCACGCGCGCGGTGTCCACCACGCCCGCAGGCTTTTCGCGCTTTGGCGCCGGACACTTGCGACGGTCTACCTTCGGTTGTGCTGGACGGCAATGTAGACTTAGTTCAGTTTCTGAACTACGTTGGGGTCGGCTTCCAGTCTAACCAGATGCAGCTACCAGTGTGCCACATGAAGCGACTGCCTATTTCATCTACTCAACACAGTTACCTAAGTAAGCAACGCTTGGCGCGGTCGGTCCGTGGATGGGTGACTCCTGTCATGACGATTTCCTCGGTGTTCCGGAAGGCACACTAAGTTGGTAGGTCCCGGCTGCCATTAAACATCTTAGACAGTTGTGACGGGTAGTCAAAGGCCATAACATCTGACAACCAGGCATCATACCAAAGAGTTAGTCAGGCAACTGAGTTGACATCAGACAGGCAGTCGCTCCATGTGGCACACTGGTACTCAGCTGCATACAGTTAGACTGGAAGCCGACCACAACATAGTTGGGAAAAAGCTAAGCAGATAAGACGTTGTCCTAGATAAACGAAAACGTGGCAACGCTACGCGATGCGAATATATCAATTGTTTCTCGTGTGTATTTGTGATCTATCTTGTCGCGGTAAAATCCTTCGTGTGAAGCATTCACTGTATGGTTGCATGAATTCGCATCGCATCACGTCGCTTCATATCCCTTAGGGCCAGGCCACAACAGTGCGTTGCGGCGTCGCATCGCAAAAACAACAATGCACAGCTATTTTCATTGTTCGTTGTTCGTCGTTGATTTTTGCGATGCGACGTCGCAACGCACTGTGGCCTGGCCCTTACTAGCTTCTGCCAGCGGTTTCACCCGCGTCCCGTAGAAACTACTCGGCGCACCCGGATAAAAAGTAGCCTATAGCCTTCCTCGATAAATGGGCTATCTAACACTGAAATATTTTTTCAAATCGGACCAGTAGTTCCTGAGATTAGCGCGTTCAAACAAACTCTATAGCTTTATAATATTAATATAGATTAAGGACACAGTGACGCTCTTCCACTCACCATCATCATCGTTCTTCTTCTTCTTCCTCCCCCTCCCCTTCCCCCGCTTGCTCCTCTTGTTGAAGAGCGGTTCATCATCAGACTCGGTGAAGTCCTCCTTTGTCTTACAACTAAAGCTTACATCTAAATGGTTTGGTTGCGAGATCTCTGGTTTTAATACTGTCTGAAAATACAAAATTTCAAATATAATAAAATGTACCCTTTGAAAAGAAAAAAGAAATGGCAGAAAGTTCCCTAAAATGCTCTTAACTACTTCCTATGTATTTTTGCTGGGAAGAAGTGTGTATACGTTATGGCGAAATTCCACCAAAAGTGTTATTTGTATGTCGCGAGTCCACAGCTAGCACGTGTTCGCGCACAAAGGTAGCAGTGTCGCGGACATGTTACAAATGTTCGCTCGCAATGTGTTACTGTTTGCTAGAGCGAGTACACCACGAGATACATTTGTGTGCGTCACAGTGGAATCGCGCCATCATATTTGAAAACTTGTAAGCAAAAATATTTCATAATCGCTAAATAATAATAAATCAAGAAAACGTGTCGAGGCTGTCGTTAAGGTAAAGATTGGTTATACTTAAGAGAAAACGCATGATAGATTCATCAGTGTTACATTTAAGGAGCTATGATATACCGCCAGTTTCACATGTTCCAGATAAAGTTCTAAGCATTCTGGCATAGAAATGTTTGCAATTTTGACTATACGATACAACATACTGGGGCAGTATCTGTCAGACAGTTATCTAGAACTTTATCTGGAACTTATAAAACTGACCAACAGTCTTTTACATCAGTTTCTCAGAGCAACTTACCTTGAAATCCTCAGCATCGTCCAAGAGACACCCTCCCTCATCCACCCCGTCTTCCACTTTGATAAACGCCAGCTCTTTCGTCGCAGCGTCTACAGCCTTAGCCTCGGCTAAAGACTGCTTAGTCAAAGTTACGGCGGGGTATGTAGTTGTTGATATACCTGACGATGTGATCTGGAATGGTCAAATACGTATTTAGTTAATGCTCTTATGAATTTTATGTGAAACATTAAGAATGTTTGCCGAGCAATTGTCAAATTATTCTTATCTCTTCTAGAATTAGCATGGGTTCCTCGATTTAATTGTAAGTATAACCTAACCTTAACCAGCCGTGACCAATATGAAGATATTTTACAGCTAACCGAGTCATTTTCAGTCAACACGCCTAATATGACATTATTATTTATTTTGTAATCTATATCTGCTACTTATATCTATATTCTATATTAATATTATAAAGCTGAAGAGTTTGTTTGTTTGAACGCGCTAATCTCAGGAACTACTGGTCCGATTTGAGAAATTCTTTCAGTGTTGGATACCCCATTTATTGAGGAAGGCTACGAGTTCAAAAAAATTGACCATATTTGACCATTAGTTTATTTATACAAGCAGGAAAATCAAACGTCATGCACACGCTATCGTCATAATATCTTGCTTTTGAAGGTTGCATGCATTCGTCAAAAACACGACTCGAAATAGCAATAATCTGACTTAAAAGATCCCACCAAATAACACTGCCGTTTTGAATATAGCTGCTAGTGAACACGATAATCAAATTGCACGAACAAAACACAACCGCGCGCTTGAGCCATCAAAAGCCAACTTCAGAGCGGCAAACTTAATTGACGGGACGGTAATTTACAATAGCCAGCGTGCCAGTATATCTTGGTACACTGGTCTTGAATTATTATAATTATAAGGTGAATGCGACGACCTGTTGTTGCCCACTGTCCCACTAGACGGCGTTGAATTCAAAAACTACACTTTATTGAACCAGTTGATTTAATTGCCCTTAAATCCACACAATTCGAAATAATGTACCAATGAAAAATCCACCAATAAATACAGAATCTTTTATAGGCAGATTATTTCGAATTGCGTGGATTTTAGGGCAATCAAATGAACTAGTTCAATAGAGTGTAACGTCCGAGACACGCAAATGTTACTAGTACGGTTTAATCATGACCAATTTACATAAAAATTGAAAAAAATTGAAAAGTTGGAATTCAGCGCCATCTAGCGGGACAATGGGCATCTACAGTTCGTCCCATGCATCTTAACTTTAGCAGAAATAATACAGCAATATTGTTAGTTTACCACCACCTGCCAAAATATACTGGGCGCACTGTACAATTATGGCTTAATATTGGGTCTTATAAATATGTACTTACTTTTGAACTAATTATTATAAAGGGAAGAATGTAGTTGTGTGTACTATCTAGAGTATATGTAGTTCAATAAAAAAAACAGTATATATGATTAACTAATAATAATATAAAGAAGAGTCTGTGTGTTTCTGACGTTCATCATTTGCCTAGCCTTTTCCCAACTATGTTGGGGTCGACTTCAGGTCTAATCGTATGAAGCTAAGAACCAGTGTTTTACGTGGAGCGACTGCCTCTCTGACCTCCATAACACAGTTACCCAGGCAACCTGATACCCATTGGTAAGACTAGTTATCAGATTTTCTGGCTTCTGACTACCCGTTACGACTGCCAAAAATGGTCAAATGACAGCCGGGGCCCACCAGTTTATCGTGCCTTCCGAAACACGGAAGAACTCGTTATTACATGAAGCGTTGCTTAACCTTATGAACGATCGATCCGCGCAGCTTTGACTTAGCCACGAGCTCTTCCAATCTGACCAACCAACACTACAAAATTGCAGAAGTTTATTATTCAGTAAAATTTATTTATTACTAGCTTACGCCAGCGGTTTCACCCGCTTTCCCGTGAGAACTACTGNCGCCAAGCGTTGCTTAACCTTATGATCGATCGATCCGCGCGGCTTTGGCTTAGCTACGAGCTCTTCCACACCACATAGGTTTCCCATTAATAATACTACAGGTACTACAACCCCTTGACCCGGCGCCGCCCTACTTTCTATACAAGTGAACTGGATCGATATCTACCCAGTAGGGACATGCATAAATAAACTACCTGCAATCGGTTAAATAACCAATGTAGTTCTTAGAAACTGTTACTAATAGTAGACAGTTACGTTCATCATCTGCCTAGCCTCTGTAGTAACTGCCTCGTTGGTCTAGTAGTCGCATAGCGCGACTGCCGATCACAGGTCTCGGGTTCGATTCCCGGGCTAGGCCGAAATCTCTTTGTGGGTTTTAGAAACTTTCACAAAGCAGCCTGGAGTTTGGAAGTTGGCGGTGGTACACCCCCGTGCCTGGGAGGGCACGTAAAGCTGGCGTCCTCGAATGCTACTCAGTAGCAGTCGTATATAAACCCACGTCAGAGGCCGTCAGGCGGATTTGAGAAAACTCTGATACTAGGGCTTGTTGGTGATTAAACCTGCAGCTCACTCGATAAGAAGAAGATCTGCCTAGCCTTTTCCCAACCATGTTGGGGTCAGCTTCAGATCTAACTGGATGCAGCTGAGAACCAGTGTGCCACATGCGCTTGACGCAGTCGTTCCGTAAATGGGTGCCCATCTTGGTATGACGAGTTCTTGCGCATTTCGGAAGGCATAAACCAGTGGGCCTCGGCTGACATTAAAACATCTTTGGCAGTCTTTACGGGCAGTCAGAAACCAGAAAGTCTGACAACCAGTCTTACCAAGGGGTGTCGTGTTACCCAGTAAATGCATTGTGTAGGTCAGATAGGCAGTCGCTTTGTAGAACACTGATACTCTATCGTTGTTAGATAGCCCAACTATCGAGGTAGGCTATATGCAACTTTTTATTCAGGTGCGCGAAGAAGTCCGCTGGAAGAACTTACTTCACTATTTAGGTCGACCTCAAGATAGGCTATCAGTATGATAACTCTTTACAAGTGTAGGCGTTTATCCTAACACATATACATAGACGTACACACACACATACACAGAGGGCATTGTGACTTGGTACACTATATTGAGACTTCGAATTTTAGGAATTTTCTTTGATTATAAGAAGACAAAGTTCTTCATAGTATTTACTCAGTCCCTTTTATTGATCGAAGCTTCTAGAAGCTTTTACCAATGTATGCCAAGTCACAGCGTTCGCACCTACCAGGTAGGTAAATGACGAGTGCATGGAATCCGCTCTCTTGGGTTTCATCGTATCTTCTCGAACTTTCTAGAACATTCTCGCGTACGTATCTACTTATCGTACCCAGCCACATGGCTATAGAAACCCTTGGAGCCTGTTCGCGCGGTTCAATCCACTTATTTTTATTTGATATTCCAGTTCCATTGAATATTCTCGAACGTTCGATGACATAGTTTGGAACCTAGAGCCTAGCCTGGAGCCCGGAAGCCCTTATTGGTCATCTTAGCTCACTATCACCTATCATCGAAGCTCTAGAATGTTCTGGAACGTTCTAGAGATTCTCGCTCGTACCTACCAGCCACATAATATGAGAAGCCCTTATTGGTCAGCTTAGGTCCTGTCGTCAGAATTTTCGAAGAACGTTCTTGAAGTTTCTCGCGGGTACCTACCAGGCAGACGACGAGTGCATTCAATCCGCGTATTTTAGACTCATCGAACGTTCTATCTAGAAGGTTCTCGCGTTCGTAGCTATATTAGCCAGCTTAGCTTCTGACGTCAAAGCCCTAGAATGTTCTGGAACGTTCTAGAAGGTTCTCTCTCGTACCTACCAGGTATATGATGAGGGGGGGCGTCGTCGCTGGGCTAGCTGGCCAGCAGCGCCCGCAGCCGCAAGCTATTGGTATTCGGGCGCGCGTGCTGCGGACAACGACCCACTGTACACTGCGCCCAGGATATGCTTACAGGGGGACTAGCGTGACGTCATGAATTTATGTCGTACTGTCTGAGCGTTCCGAAATGTACTTTAAATACTAGCCAGGATCACGGAAGAGAAAGAACGAGTGGAATTGCCCTTTTTTATCATCAAATGACCCCTCCCGCTGTGGGTGCAGCGTGAGGGAGTGTCACTCTTACTGACTAAAACCCAACGTGTTCCTTCGGGAGCCCTTTGTGTACCTGGCCCGCGGTAACTATTTCATCATTTTCCTGCCCTGTTCCCAATTTTATTTGGGGTCATATATGTTTTCTGCTTTCATTTCTCCCTGTCACTCGTCATACTGTCATTCACTCTCTTCTTACTCATGTCATAAATCAGGCAATCCATGAATTGTCGCCAAATTCCAATATTCTACATTTAAAAAGAAAGAAAAATCTGTACATTTATAGTTTAAATTCATCTAAGCGTAAACGCCTACTAATCGTTTATCAAAATAAGTCTCTACGCAATTTGGATAAGGTTGTTTTTACGTGACTGAGTGAGTGTTGCGATTCGGCGCAGATAGTTGCGTCGGCGGCAACAGCTCAAGGGCACTTCCACCTGTTCTCTCTCTTCCGTGGCCAGGATCTGACGTCATAAATTGACACCATGTTGAAAATCACGTCACACTATCACACCTGCCCAAATCTGTCAAATTTTGCCAATCGCAAACTAAGTAACCTTCCACTATTATGATAAGGTTGAAAATCTATTGAAGTTTGTCAGATTGTGGTAAGTTGACGTGCTGGCGATACAATATGGCGTCAGATTCATGACGTCACGCACAGGCCAGTATACTGAGTAACATTTCGGAACACACGCCTTATAATTATTGTATTTGAAGGCATTATTTATGTCTACCATCTTATTGCAACCTTTACCAAGGAGAGTCAAGCAAAGCTGTATGATACCACCCTAATTCACACAAGGCCATCAGATTGGCTGTACTTCACATAATTACAGTGTCAAATAAATACATGCCTTTCTACTCCAACACCCAAATCCTTTACAAATAAACTTTGTGCAAAAAAATCTACCATTTCATAATCAGATTCATTTATTTTCTTTCCACAATGTACCCAAATCTGTCAAATTCTACTAGGGCTTTCAATACCGGTATTCCGGGATCCCGTAATACCGTGATCACGGATATAATATGGTGCTTTTTCAATACCGGTATTGACGGCCCAATACCGTGATATACCGGTATTACAAATATTAGGTGTGAATTTATTTATTTAAAATAATATTGTCCAAATGTAGACCTTCGCGTTCGCTACACTCGTTTAGTAGTAGTAAAATTACTCATGACGGCTCTGCAGGTGGATTCAGTGATGACCGCCACTTCGTGATGGATATTTATTTACGTGGCCTCTGAGATGAAAATTTGCTTAATCCGAAAACAAGATGTTAGTGAACGTTGAAAACGCTCAAATGCCTGATTTACAAAGTCAAACTTCTTGGTTCGGGACGGGCATCTTGGATCTTTAATTCTTGCACCAATAACATTATGTAGGGTTGCAGCTTTAGGTCTTTAAGCAAAATGCAGTGTAATGACAATTATGCACATTTAAAGCACTTGCGCTCTTCCAAATTCAAAGGTTTGTGTCATGACCAATAGACTGGTTAACACTCTCCACGTTTTCCACCATTGTCGATGCCCTCAGTCGGATTTTGGTTTTTCCACCGTTGTGTCGGTCTCTTCAAACTTTTATTTTCTAATAAAAGGAATGCTTGGCAGCTTGGCACATCATTTAAGTGACCAAAATCTCGAATGCTTCACAAGCTTCCTAGCGCAACAGTTACTGAATTACCGGTTTCGTAAAACTCTCGTACGGATATCGTGCGATCTGCTCGTGAAAGCGTTCCATAGCAACTAAATTCCCAAGAGCCAGGCTACCAATTCACATAACCCCTGCGCCCCCCGGATACGCTACGTAAACGCAGTAAGCTTAATAAATATAAACTTTTGAGACACCCGGTATATACACTTCAGGTATTTATAAGATCATGCGGTCCAT
>NWSH02000002.1:246042-257318 GCA_002382865.2 Heliothis virescens | reverse complement strand
GCGGCGGCGACCTCTTGCGCCCAGCCCTGGTTCAAGCCATGGTGCGGGGTGAGAGGGAATGGGATGCCGTCTCCTCCTTCTGCGAAGCAGTTATGCTAGAGAAGGAGGCGGTGGAGCGGCTGCGAGTTCGCACCGGCCATCCCAGCCGTCGCGGTGGACCTGGTAGAGACCACAGGCGCCGGGTGTCGACCACCGGGTGTCCACCGTAGGCGTGGGTCTGTGAGCTGTGAGTTTCGGGTGGCTCATCGTCCTTCCGTCTCCTAGGAGACGACAGGCCCGTATCGGCGGCGTGCGTTGTTCCACGCACTCCTCAGAGAGTGTCAGCAACCCCTTGCGGAGCCCACTAGAGCCAGAGCCTGTCGGGGCTGCGGGTTGTTCGAAAGAGTTACCGCGGCCCTGGCAGACAAAAGGCCCTCGAAGGAACACGGTGGATTTTAGTCAGTAAAAGTCTAACACTCCCTCACGCTGTCACCCACAGCGGGAGGAGTCATTCTGATGATTTCACTTCGATAAAAAAAGGTATTTTTAAGAAATAAGGGCAGTAAAGATCGACTTCAAACTAGAAAACGTATTTTAATGGTTTTATTAATGTCTTAATTGAACTTGCACTTAATACCGGTATTAATACCGTGATCACGGTATTGACGTCCAATACCGGTATTAATACCGGTATTGAAAATATCCGGTATTTGAAAGCCCTAAATTCTACCAATCGAACATTAACCTTCCACTATTGTGATAAGGTTGAAAATCTATTAAAGAAATTTGACATATGTGTACACTGACTTGCTGTCGACTGTACGATATGGGGTCATTAATGCACTAGCAACTTGCTATCGTTCCTATTTTAGCCGTATAATAGATGTTAGTGTAACCGGTGGATCCGTTGTGTTCAGCCAAAGTATTACACTACAAAATTGCGAAGGTTTGAAACTTGCTAGTGCATTAATGGCCCCTTATCGTACATAGATGTTTTAGTCGCCATTTCCAATAATCGAGCTAGATATTAGGGGCTATGTATTTGTTTCAGAATTTTACTAATTGCAACATGACACTTTGCCTAGCCTTTTCCCAACTACTTGGTGTCAGCTTCCAGTTTAACTGGATGCAGCTGAGTACCAGTGTGCCACATGGAGCGACTGCCTATCTGACCTATACAACCCAGTTATGCGAGCCCTTGGTAAGACTGGTTGTCAAACTTTCTACCTTCTGACTGCCGGTAACGACTGCCAAAGATGTTCAAATGACAGCCAGCACCCACCAGTTTAACGTGCCTTGCGAAACACGGAGAAACTCGTCATGACAAGACGGTCACCCATCCACGGAGTGCCACATGGCACACTGTTCCAAATTCCAAAAGTAACATAACTATTCGTCTTCCTGCCCTTATCGCAATTTATTTGTGTTCGGCGCAGCATGTTTTCTTCTTCCATTCTCTTCTATTCGCCGACATCTCACAAGTAACATTTTTCCTAGCTATATCGACTTTCACGCAATCCATCTATTGTTTCTTAAGACCCCTTCCACAATATCCATCTACATTCATGCTCGGGACTTGTGCAAGTGACACACTTATTTTATTCTCAACAATATAAATCAAAAACAAACACACCATCCGAACCATTGAGAATTTAACCAACCCAAATCACTATTGCCCTCCTTCCCATCTGTTACAGGTAATTTAGTCCCTAGCATCATTTCGCAGAAATGTGAAAATTTCGCATTTAGATCATGATAAAGATATAACTACTTCGTTGGTCTAGTCACCTAGCGCGACTGCTATGCACGGGTCTCAGGTCGGACCGAAATCACTCTGCGGGTATCAGAAACATTCGCAAAGCCGCAGTTGTTGTTACAATTCCACGTCAGGCGGATTTGAGTAAACTCTAACACTAGGCCTCATTAGGTGATTAAACCTGCAGCTCATTCAAGAATTACAATAGATAGCAGATTTCTTTGCATCAAAGTTTATACACTAGCAGTCTCAAAACCCACCACACATGACCGAGAAGCTCTCTAAACTCTACACAAAGTATATCTTACCAGATGCCGCAGGAGTATCTCGTGCGCGTCCTGCACCTGTCTGCGGAACGAGATGAACTTCTTGATGCTGGACTTGCACTCCGAGCACAGCCATAGTTTGAGATTCTCAACATTCTGAAACAATAACATTGGTTTTACTGTTAAATTGCTACAAAGAAGGGCTAAGGTTTAGCTAGATCCCTACTAATATTATAAATGCAAAAGTAACTGTCTGTCTGTTACGCTTTCACGCCTAAACCAGTGAGCCGATTTGATGAAATTTGGTACAGAGATAGCATAGACCCTGAGGAACAACATAAGCTATATACTTTTTATGCGGGTATGGGAGGTAGTTTCCTCGGGAAGAGGGCGAAGTGGCTGGCAGAAGCTAGTTGTTAATAGGCAAAGGTCAGCCGATAAAAAGAACTGGTAATATTTTTAGGGGTCTGTACCTAGAGGGAAAAAACCGGCCAAGTGCGAGTTGGACTCGCGCATGAAGGGTTCCGAAACATTATATATGTAAAATAAATGTATCTATTACCTACAACTAGCCAAAATACAAACATTTTTATAAGCTGTAAATAGTAACTTGGTTTTTCATGCAATTATATGAATTACAAAGTTATAATTTGCGGTTTCCCACGTTCATTGTATGGGGGACCCCCCTTAATATTTACTTTTTTTTTTTTGTATTTGTTGTTATAGCGGCAAGGAAAATACATACTTTGTGAAAATGTCAGCTTTCTAGCTATCATGGTTTATGAAATACAGCCTGGAGACGGACAGACAGACAGACAACGAAAGTCTTAGTAATAGGGTCCCGTTTTACCCTTTGGGTGCGGAACCTATTACTAGGCCTCCACTGTATGAGATAGAGTCCGGTGACAGATGGACAGAGGCATGAACCGCATCAGCAAAAAAGTTGAAAATTCCACATGTATTTCTGTAGCCGCTATCACAAAAAATACTAAAAATAAGAATTAAATAAATATGGGGGCTCCGTACAATAAACGTTATTTTAGGAAAACTGATTAATTTACTGATTGAGTTAGGCTCAAGTTGACCGACAATATAAAAATCTGTAACATAAATATTATCAAAAATCTGTAAAAGTGCAAAATAAATTATTTCTTTCCAATAAGAAGACAAAGGAGTATCGCAAATCAATATTTGGTAATTAGGTCAATATGTAGGTCACCTGCGCGGATTTTACAATTCCATATTTAAATTAAAAAAACAGTTGAATTTTTTTATTCCAAATTCAAATTAGGATAAAAACAAAACACTATCTAGCATAATTTCAATTATCCAAGCACTCAAATATATTTTTATAGTCTAATTGATTACCTGATCGCCCACTTTATTGATTATTTCGAAAAATAATTTCTTAATTTCAATTTCAGTGATTTCCGCTGGCTGTTGTCGCTCAGGGCTCAGGCAGCCTTCGCAGACGCCGTCCAGGCTTAGAGGGGCGACGCTCATATCTGCGGTTAGATCTTACGAACCACTTTTAACAATTAAAATTGCATTTTTGTTGCATTAAATTCGCGACGCAAGTAATTTCCGCTGCAGCCTGCACTTTTTTAATTACAAAACAATTTTGTTTGACACTTGGTTTGGTAGAACATTGAGTACTAGGCTTTTGAGTCAAAATAAAAATTATGTTGTCTTTGGTATGTTTTGGTGGAATCGGGGAGATTGAAGAATGCGGGACAATTTTGTGCACTTTTTATGATTGTAATAAAGTCTTTTAGAAAGTAACAAGGCGGGAAAACAATAAAACAATTCATCTTCATTTACTGTGGTAGTAAATATTAAAATTTTATTATTTTGACATATTTTTACAAGAAGCTGTCAATCCAGTCCATGTAAGATGTAACTCGTGTGTATCCTGACGGATGTCCTGCCTCACAGCCGTTGGTAGCTCCGAAAGAAACCAGCCCAATCTGTAACAGAGGTGAAGGTGTAAATCACTCGACTCCCATGAGGGGCTCGGCGCTAACTAATATCCACGGGTCGATCTATCTTATGTTAGTAAAACTTTGCGTGATCCATGGATGGTAGATCATTTATTTCATTACCTCCGTGGTTCAGAAAGCTTATTGTGGGTCCCAGTTATCATTCGAAGATCTTAAACAGCCTGAAAGTCAACCAGATTCTCAAAACCCTCACCAGCAAATCGGAGCTTCCGGAATAATATCTGATTATGAGCGGTCCCCCCGAGTCCCCCCCGCAGGGCCCCCTCCCCCGCGCGCCGCTGGTGCACATGACGTCACGCGTCACCAGCGCGCCGTACGACGCCGCGCACTCCTCGTTGCTGATCACCTTCACGTACACATCGCGAAGACTTTGGCTGTTCACTATTGGAGATGCTAGAAATGAAAAAATTATAGAATATTTAACGATTTCACCCACGTTCGATAGGATCTACACTGCACCCGGATAAAAATTAACCTATAGCCTTTCTTCATTAATGGGCTATCTAACAATGAATGAATTTTTTGAAATTGGTCTAGTAGTTCCTAAGATTAGCACTTTCAGGTAAACAAACTACAGGTTTATAATATTAGTATAAATAAATTGAAGAGTAAGTCGGGAGCTCTGTTAAGCTTATTAGCTTACTTGCTTGCTTTATTGCTTAGCTTTTGTTATCTTGGTTGAGCTGCGGTTCATTATTAGGTGGAAAGTTGAGAGGTGACTTTTCCTGAGGCACAAAAACTTATTTACGTTAGTTCATACATAAGCTTTAGAACTTACTATCGCTTGTCCTCCCAAATCCGATAGCTTCAGCGGTTCTGTCCACGAAGGAAGTGCCGTTCAAACCGTACGGCAGTGGGATCGGTTTGATGTAATCTGAAAATATAAAGATTTAAACCCTGAAGTTAGAGCATGTCAACTCCTAAACAAAATACATTTAATTCGTAATCTTCCTCCTACAAGACTGATTTATCATACTTCAATACACACAAGACTGATTTTTATGGTTCCGTAGCCGAATGGCAAAAAACGGAACCCTTATAGATTCGTCATGTCTGTCTGTTTGTCCGTCCGTCCGTCCGTATGTCACAGCCACTTTATTCCGAAACTATTAGGACTACACAGTTAAAACTTGGTAGGTAGATGTATTATATTAACCGCTTTACGATTTTCGTACAAAAATAAAAAAAAAATATATTAGGGGGGGCTCCCACTCCCCATACATGAAACTGAAACTAAAAATATATTTTTTTCATTAAACCTATACATGTGGGGTGTCTATGGATAGGTCTTAAAAAATGGTACTGAGTTTTCTAAAACCACTTTTTCCTAAAGTCAATCATTTTAGCGTAAGACATTCCCAAAGTGCCAAAATGTGTGTCCCCCCCCTCTAATTCTTAAACTACCAGAGTGAAAAATCTGAAAAAAATATATGTTATAGATCTCAATAAAAACTACCAACCAAAATTAGTTTGAACAAGATGCAGTCCGTAGTTTTTGAGATATAGCACTTTTTCAGTGACCGCAAATTATAACTTTGTTATTCATATATTTGTATGAAAAACAAAGATAATGGAACGGAACCCTTCGTGTGCGAGTCCGACTCGCACTTGGCCGGTTTTATCATACATCTAGTAAGCAAATCCACAGATAGATAGGTAATTGAGACCGCAGTAAATAGAACTTACTGCTATAAGAGACGTAGGATATTCTCAACATGGCAATATCGTTGTGCAGGTTGTTGGGATTGAAGTCCGGGTGTGTGGTGACAGACGCGTACTTGCGAGTCCCGCCAGAGAACAGCTTAATGGAGCCGAGCACTACCTGAGAGGACGCAACACGATTATTCAACTAATTAATACTCTTTAATAGTGCTACAGTGCTGCTTTCGGGAACACTTTCCACTGGAAGGAGGAGCTCGTGGCTAAATTGCAGACTAGTTGATGGATTATAAGGTTAAGAAACTGGTATCGTGATGCTCAGGTAACTGGGTTGAAGGGGTCAGTCAGATAGACAGTCGCTCGCATGTAAAATACTGGTACTCAGTTGCATCCGGATAAAACTTGAAGCCAACCTCAACATAGTTTGGGAAAAGGCTAGATAGACATATGAGATGATCTCATCGTAAACCAAAACGACTGCTATCCCTAATGAAGTTCTGTCGTTACAGTTATAAATACAACACCTTGTTTGCCATCAATCATGACTTATATAAGGACTAGTTAGGTGATTTGACACACACTATATGAAGACGATTTACTTCAAACCCTGGACTTACCAGAATATAGCTAGCTTGCGACTGGCCATCCCACCAGCACTGTGCAGCAGTGACCACGTGCGTGTGGCTCAGCAGGCTTCCTCCACACACTGACGTCTGGTCATCCGTCAGGGTCACCACAAGACCTGCCTGGTGGTATGAGATAGACGATAAGTATTGTAGGATTCGAGGAAAAGTTTGGAATTTCTGATTTTAGATATTACGATGTAAAAATGGCGTCCAGGCCGAGTTTAGACCGCAGTGGCTGATATAGATCCTAATAAGATCCGCCAGTTACATAGAACATGTAATAGGTACACGCAAACTCAGGTACACTCTGATGGCCAAATGATTATTAACGTTCTGTATAAGGTCGTAATTTTGTTACTCACATCGATAAAGCACTTAGATATTTCAACGATAGGCATCTGTAGCAGTTTGAAAACCTGTCCCACTATCACAGTGCAATTTGTTTCGGAACCCTTCGTAGAAAACCAGCTTAAACTCACCAAGAACGGGTGCTCTCCAAGATACGACGACAATCCCCCCACAATTCTCATAGACTCCAAGCGCTGGATGGCCGCTGCAGCCGGCACCCCCACTCGCTGGTGGTACCTGAGATCCACCTCCGCACCAGCCACCAGGCCGAGGACACACACCACCACTACCACAGCCTTCATCTTGCTGACTGTGAAAGGTGGTAGCAAGAGTCTTTATAAATAAGTTTCTTTATTTGTTAATATTATAAATGCGAATGTGTGTCAATTTGTTTGTCATGCTTTCACGGTACACAGATGAACCGATTGTGATGAAATTATGACCAATGATAGGTGTAGAAAACAGGGTTCTAATCGATGGTTGGGAAGGAACTTCGGGTCATATGAAAATCAGCATGATGTGAGCAGATTAAAATTTGTCGGAAAAGAAGGCAAGTGAATCCACATGGCACTGTTTGTAAATTATCTGACGAAAACTATCGAGAAATGATAAGCTATAAGTGTCGCAGGGACTTCACCGATTGTTTTTAGAACTGCGCTGTCAGCTATAAGTATGTACATTTCTGTAAGTACTAATATTATAAAGAGGTAATTTTTTTGCAAATTTGTAGGTTTGTTTATAGGGGGTAATCTCTGGAAGTAATGAACCAATTTTCGTGAGTGCTATATGCTATATTTTATCCGGGTACGGGCAGTATTTCTCACGGGACGCGAGTGAAACCGCGGGAAAACGGCTAGTATCTTATGAAAATAGAATTGTATCAAGGAAAACAGATAAATATATACGATGCGACTTTCAGACATTCAACTTTCCGAAGCGATGTCCATTTGCACTGGGATTACGGGAAAGTCTTTGTTATGAAAACTCCCTTCCAAGCTCTGCGTGCACATTAGTGATGCAGTCGCGGCAACTGAAAAACAATTAACAAAAAAGAACAAATGGGTGAAATGGTCACGTCATTATAACATTATCCTGCGTTAACATAATGTGACCAGTTGAGTTTACACATCGTCTGAGTATAGAAGCACTCGTAGAGATAAAGTTCGAAGAGTACTTCAACTGAAGTGTTTTACTGAAGATGTTATGACACGTGAGAAAGTAATTGAAAATAGGTAATTGTGGTGCATATAGCAATATTTTTGAAATAATTTTGACAGCCAGAATACCTCCTCCTATTTCGGAAGTCAGTTAAACGTCAACCTTTCATTTCATATAGCTTGCAAAGAACACTTGCAAATATCATTCATATCTTTTTTTTTGGACAAATAATTAAGTATGAATCAACTGAACCTATTCCACCCTAGTTATTTTCCGCTTAAAACCAAGTATCCAAACACAACTGTCATGTCTCACTCTCTGGTCAACTGTCAAAAAGTGACATAACTTTCACAACATGAATATAACCTAAAATACTAACACAAAAACTTAAAAATGCGCCTAATAAACTTATTTAAATCGTTAAAACTGACTTCGCAAGTGCAGATCATACGTTTAAGTTCCGATTTCGCGCCTAAAGCCCTTCGCAGCTTAAAGGCTAAGTCTACTAGAAATACTGTGCAGTATTATGTAGATTCGTACCGTGTTCGTGCAGTTGGAGGTTCTGGAGGCGATGGCTGCATTTCCTTCCTCAGTGCATGGTGCAAGGACCACGCAGGTCCTGATGGAGGCGATGGCGGCAACGGCGGTCATGTTATATTTCAGGTTTGGTGGTATAGGAACTTTTTGAACGTTGATGTTCTCTGATTGCGAAGGAAAACTATGTTTATAAAAGTAACTGCTGTGTTTCTAGTGTTTATATATCAGTTCCTATAAGTTTCTGATTGGAATAGTTCCAACTGCTGAAATCTTATGTCATACTTAACATAATTTATACTTACTAATATTATAAAGCTGAAAAGTTTGTTTGGATGAACGCCGTAATCTCAGGAACTACTGGTCTGATTTGAAAAATTCTTTCAGTATTAGATAGCCCATTTATCGAGGAAGGCTATAAGCTACTTTTTATTCGGGTGCACCGAGTAGTTGCCACGGGAGAGCGGGTGAAACCGCTGGCGGAAGCTAGTAACAATATAACTTTGATAGTCTTTTTAATAAGTGCTTGCAAAATGTATTTCTTCCAACCGCACTACATCTCAATTCCAGGCGACATACTCGTGCAAGAGCTTGAACCACTGCAAGGCAGTGGTGCAGGCCAAGCACGGGGAGAAGGGCTACAACAAGGACTGCTGCGGCAAAAACGCACAGCATGTCGTCGTACCTGTGCCTATCGGTGAGACCTGCTGGTTTACTGTAATTCATTTAGTCAAACTTAGCTGCATAACTGAAAAGTGTGTGTCTTGGCACTACTTGGGATCTTTTATAGATCTTAAATCTAGACACGCGGCAGCGTGTCAAGCCAAGTTCAAGCAAAGACTGGCTGGCAAGCGCCACGTGTATATTTACAGGAACCATTTGGTGCCACTTTTTACCATAACTCAAAACCTGACGAACATGACGAGTTCCTGTGTGTTCCAGAAGGCACATTAAATTGGGGTGTTCTGGCTGTGATTTAAGAATTTTGCATAGTTGTTATAGGTAGTCAGAAGCTAGAAAGTCTGACAACTAGTCTTACTAAATTACGTTGGGTTGTCAAGTGCCCACCAGCTTAACGTTTCTTCCGAAACACGATGGAACTCGTCATGACAAGATGGTCACCCATCCCCGGAGCGAGCGCGGCAAGCATTGCTTAACGCGACATTATCTTGCAGGCACGATAGTCCGCGACGCGTCAGGTCGTGTCGTAGGCGACCTGAGCGCGGACGGCGTGATGTTCGTGGCGGCGCGCGGGGGAGCGGGGGGGAGGGGGAACAAGTTCTTTCTCACTGATACTGAACAGGTCAGCCTTAGTTATACTTCTCTATCGTGCGGGTGGGTTCTTAAGTCCTCCAACTACTAAAAAAAAACAGCGAAGTGCGAGTTGGACTCGCGCACGGAGGGTTCCGTACCATTATTTATGAAAAATGAGCGTATCTATTACCCATAACTAGCCAAAATACAAACAAATTTTCGGCAACTGTTCGGTGTTTTCACCAAACATCTAGTTTTAGTATTTGTTGTTATAGCGGCAACGGAAATACATCATTCGTTAAAATTTCAGCTTTCTGGCTATCACGGTTTATGAGATGCAGCCTGGCGACAGACCGACAGCGAAGTCTTAGTGATAGGGTCCCGTTTTACCCTTTGCCTCCGGAACTCTTAGAAACCAAGTGCGACTTAGACTCGCGCACAAAGGGTTCCGTATCAAAAAACAAATAGATATACCTTCTTTAGAAGTTGGTTAAAAAAGTAAATTCAAAACACAATTTTGATGACTACATTCCTCTTGCGAGTAAGCTAGGCAGTTGATTAACCCAGTACATTGTTCCAGGCGCCGAGTGTAGCGGAATTGGGCGCAGTCGGTGAAACTAACGTGTACACTTTGGAGGTTCGCTCCATGGCGCATATCGGACTCATCGGCTTTCCTAACGCTGGTGAGTCAATTACATACATACTGCTACTTGCGACGTTACTCGCGAAGTTCAGGGAATTCGACCAACTTTACCTCGCCATACTCTTTCCTCATTGGCTCCGATAAACCTTTTCAAAAAGCCTGGAGCTTGGAAGTTGGTGGGACCCCCTGCCTGGGAGGTCACGTAGCCGGCTACAGAATGCTACTCAGTAGCAGTCGTAGTTAAGGTTCCACGTCAGAGGCCGTCAGGCGGATTTGAGTACACTCTGACACTAGCGCTTGTTAGGTGATTAAACCTGCAGCGAGTGAGATAAGAAGAAAAATAGATTTCCTACTGATGTACTGACCTATAATATTCATTTGAGTCGACACATAACTAAAAGTAAACACTTGATATGGCTTCTAGTCTAACCGGATACAGCTGAGAACCAATGTGTCACATGATGCGACTGCCTATCTGATCTTCTCAACCCAGTCGCATGAGTAATCTAATACCTCTTAGTAAGACTGGTTGTCAGACTTTCTGGCTTCTGACTACCAGTAACGACTGCCAAAGATGTTCAAATGACAGCCGGGACCAATTTATCGTGCCTTCGAAACACGGAGGAACTCGTCATGATAAGATGGTCACACGCAGCGACCGCGCTAAGCGTTGCTTAACTTTATGATCGATCGGTCCGCGCGGCTTTCACTTAGCCACGAGCTCTCTCCTCTTCATTCTAGCGCTTTCAAACAAACAAACTCTTTAGTTTTATAATATTTGTATAGATAGTGTCGTGGTGGCCTAGTGGGTAAAGCACCAACCTCTCAAGTATGAGTGTGTGGGTTCGATTCCAGGTCAGGCAAGTACTAATGCAACATTTCCAAGTTTGTATGCACTTTCTAAGTATCTTAGACACCAATGGCTGATAAAGAGGTCAAAGAAAACATCTCGAGGAAACCTGGAGTATATATCCGAAATCACCAACCCGCATTGAGCAAGCGTGGTGATTAACGCTCAATCCTTCTCTGTGTGGGAGGAGGCCTGTGCCCAGC
>NWSH02000002.1:221337-238924 GCA_002382865.2 Heliothis virescens | reverse complement strand
ACTGCTGCCGTGTAAATCACGCGGATGACGTTGGGGTGCAGCCCCCAGCTGAGACAGGGTTAGTCAGAGTATGCCGCGAGAAATGAAGCTAAGCGAGCGCGCACAGCAATTTCCGAAATCAGTTTCGGTTTCGGCAAAAGGTTCGGCCAAATTTGGTAGAAACCGAAACTGCCGCCGAAACTTGATTTTTTGGGTGAGACTGGCCGAAACCGAAAACAAAACCGAAACTTCGGTCGGACACTAGTTAACAATATTTGCTACATTGTCAATATTATTGCCCGTGTGCAAGCCATTAAGCTAATAAACGTGACGGCAACATTACTTTCTTAATCAAAAAATTGCCGATAATGATTGCCCTGGGCAATAACTATAGCTATTAACCATGGCAATCACTAAAATTATGGTGGGCAATAACTAAAAATATGCCAAAATACGTACAGCGATTGCCCACCGTTAAAAAACCGTTAAATCTAATCTGATGTTAAAACACCTATTTTCATCAAAAACATAACATAACACTTATGATTTCATCATAATCATCAATAATGAAATATAAAATAAATGTAAAAAAAATGAACCTCTAAGCAAGTAATCCCTTAAGAAAATTGCTAAAATGCTTACCTGTTTGAGTAACACGTTCACCCGTCTTGACAAAATCCGCCATTTCTGTTTTTTTTCTTCACTGTTGCCACTTGTCAATTTTAAAATCTACTATGAATTGACCATGGAGTAACCTAGTAAATTATATTGGAAACAATTGAGAACACAACCTTTGATTCAGGTGTTTTTTCTAAAAACGGGCAATCACTGCCAGTGGGCAATCACTCTCTGGTTTACCCTATAACTTTGTTATTCATATATTTGTATGAAAAACAAAGTTATTTTTTGCTGTCCGAAAAATATTTGTATTTTGGCTAGTTGTACGTAATAGATACGTTCATAGATAATGGTACGGAACCCTTCGTGCGCGAGTCCAACTCGCACTAGGCCGGTGTTTTTTCAATATTTTTATTTTTATAACAATTCGCGGGATTAACCCGAAACAACTAAATATTATTTATATAACGAGTACCTAACTTGTAAGATTTCCTTGTAAATAATGTAGATCTATAATAAATATTGCCGAATAATGTTTGTTTTCGTTTCATTTGACCTGTTGATTTTAACCTTAGAGTATAAACTAACCCCTGCAGATAAAGGAATTAGAATTAAAATACAAACATCTGAATTAAGGTGATTGCGACCACTAGAAGCGGGAAATTCAAATATAAAATGGTTTTTTCATGATTTACCTAAGTTAACATTCAATATGAGGCGTGATCTTATGATTGGCGGTTATAATATCCCACAAAGTAATTTCTGATGTCCTTGTTTAACTCCGAAACTTCTTACAAATCAAATGTAACTGTCGAAACTATGATATTTTATTTCGCAATAAAAAGTTTTTTACAGTTACATTTAAATTGTAAGAAGTTTCGGAGTTAAACAAGGACATCAGAAATGGGGTCACGATGGGGTTGGGTAACTGGGTTGTGGAGGTCAGACAGGCAGTCGCTCCATGTAAAACACTGGTTCAGCTGCATCCGGTTAGAATGGAAGTCGACGCCAACATAGTTGGGAAAAGGCAGAAGGCTAGGCAGATGTGTGGTGTAAGCTATGGGTGTAAGTCAATAAAAGTTCTTCATCTCCGACCTAGGCCAACAAGCAAGCTATATTCCCTTCAGGGCTCAGTCGACGACTAATCAGAAGTCGTAAGGTAGGTCAGTCATCACTTTCATCTTAAAAAAATACAAACCTCTTAATAAATTATCTGCAAAAAGATAACCCGGAACCCTAAACACCTTATCTTCAAAAATATTTAGATAATAACGATGATTGTACAACAAAAATATAATAATAGGCACTCAATCTTTATTTATATATAGACATACGCCAGTGGTGGTTGCTATTGTACGTGATTTATTACAAAACAAATTAACTAACAAAATAAAAATCGCCATATTTAATTTTCATGAGCAGCCGTTTCCCGCTCAAAAGTTTTAAATGTTAAAACTTGACTTTGGAATAACGACTGATATTCTCGATAGTGCCAAAAATCACAAAAATTTGAAATAATTTTTGAAAATGTTTTTCAAAATAATATTATTTCTTTGTATAAGTGATTATGTGTCTAGTGGTATGTCCATACAGACTGCTGTCGACACTCCGGTGGGACAAATACTAGGACTAGTTAGAAACGATTATAAGGCTTTCTTGGGCATTCCATATGGTGTGGTCGATGAAAATAATCCATTTGAGGTAAGTCAACTACTGCATATAAGAACTTTTGCCAGCAGTCTCACCCACATCCCGTGGGAACTACTCTGCGCACCCGGATAAAAAGTAGCCTCGATAAATGGGCTACCTAACACTGAAAGAATTTTTCAAATCGGACCAGTAGTTACTGAGATTAGCGCGTTCAACCAAACGAACAAACTCTTCAGCTCTCTCTTATAATTATAAGGTAATAGTGATTGTTTGTCCACCTGTCACCAGGCTGTGTACGAAACTACGGGAGACTGGAAACGACTACTAAGAGCTGCTTATTTTGTTGTTTAAATTTAACAGTATTTCAGAATTATATAAACAAAGTCGTAGGTATAATCAGATTGGGGTCGAGAATCATTAGCATAAAGACGTATCCTTGAATTAGTCTAGGATGCAAATCAACAGCTTGTATTTATTTAGTAGCTTCTGCCAGCGACTTCGTACGCGGATCATGTCGCTTATACAACGGTTCGTCATATTTTTTTCCGTTTTCCTAACATTTCTCTTCACTGCTCTGTTTCTATTGATTGCAGCGTGATGAAAAGTATACTATAACCAGCTTAGGAATATGATAAATAATTGTATGTACCAAGTTTCGTTAAGATCCATCGAGTAGTTTTTGTTTCTATACCGGTTATACAAACAGACAGACAGACAGACAGACGAAAATTTTATTAATTGTATTTTTAGCATCAGTATCAATCCCTAATGACCCCCTGATAGCTATTTGGAAATATATTTAATGTACAGAATTGACCTCTCTACCTCTCATTTATATTATAAGTAAAGATTAACCAAAACAAGATAGATAAGTCTCTTAATTAAGTAATTATGTTATTTACGTAAGATAGACTCAACATTTTCAAACAAATAGTTAATCAACATGATAACATGTAGGCTTACCTACAATGACTTTATTATAATTTTAGAGTTCCGTATGTACATACAGACGGTAGCAGGTTAATCTACTCGAGACTGTAACATTTTATCAATCGAACATTAACCTTCCACTAATGTGATAAGGTTGAAAATTTATTTAAGAAATTTGACAGATCGCGGTACCTTGATGTGTGGCGTCTGTACCTATTACAAGCATTTGCTGTGACACAGGTGCACTCCCTATTCCCTCACTCTCATAGCGCGATGGGACGGCACTCCGACACCACCGGAGAGAGATCACAAGCAGGACCGACTACAACGTGCTTTCCGATCAATAAGATTATTACTACTGCACCCAAAGGGAAAACTGGACCTTACTAAGACTTCGCTGTCCATTATTCTGTTGCTGCTAACTCATAAACTCTCTGTTTCAGAATGCAAAACCTCACCCACCCTTCGAGACACCATTCTCTGCCACGAGCGACGCTGTCATGTGCCCTCAGTACTTCAAAGGAGAAATCAAAGGCTCCCTCCAATGTCTAAACCTTAATATCTACACACCTATCGCAATAGGCCGAAAATCGCTGCCAGTGATGGTCTACATCCACGGTGGGGCCTTCACAGAGGGCAATGTCGCCGAAAATACTTACCCACCGACCTTCCTTATCAAACACGACGTCATTGTAGTCATGATGTACTACAGATTAGGGCCCTACGGTCATCTATGTATTCCTAAATACAGCAATCAGGCGTTAAAAGATCAGCAATTGGCTTTAAAATGGGTGAAAAATAATATTGCATCCTTCGGTGGTGATAACGAGAATATTCTCCTCTTCGGACACAGTTCCGGCTCCATGACAGTTGATCTACAAATGTTTAATAACAACAATTTGTTTAATAAAGTTATTCTACAAAGCGGGCAAGCAGTTTCACCTTATATTGTTGAAACTACAGATGTAATTAAATTAATAATAAAAGATGTAGGTTTGGACCCCGAAAATGTCGACTACGACAATTTTGTACAAACTTTGTGTAAAATACCTACTTATACCTTAATAAATATGACTATGACATACAATTTCAGACCTTGTATAGACAACGAATTTGTTAATAAAGAGCCGAAAGTTAATTTAGAGAATATGAAAATTCTGGTCGGCAGCACAACACGGGAGGCCTTGTACTTCTATCCTGAAGAAATATATGACCACGACTACACGCGCGAAGAATTAGAAAAAGGTTTTGAAATCCAAGATGGCGCCGACGACGCCGTGAGATTAATTAAAGACTTTTATTCATACAATCCTAAGGATAATTTTATAGATTTTGTTTCAGATTACGGTTTTAATTATCCAATAGAGAGATCTGTTAGGTTTTATTTAGAAAATAACGTGACTGTGTATAGATATTTGTTCAGTTACGACGGTGGGAGGAACTATATGAAGTACCGGGATGATATTAACGCGACCGGGCCGGCTCATGGCGATGAATTGGGATATCTGTANATACAACTTCAGACCTTGTATAGACAACGAATTTGTTAATAAAGAGCCGAAAGTTAATTTAGAGAATATGAAAATTCTGGTCGGCAGCACAACACGGGAGGCCTTGTACTTCTATCCTGAAGAAATATATGACCACGACTACACGCGCGAAGAATTAGAAAAAGGTTTTGAAATCCAAGATGGCGCCGACGACGCCGTGAGATTAATTAAAGACTTTTATTCATACAATCCTAAGGATAATTTTATAGATTTTGTTTCAGATTACGGTTTTAATTATCCAATAGAGAGATCTGTTAGGTTTTATTTAGAAAATAACGTGACTGTGTATAGATATTTGTTCAGTTACGACGGTGGGAGGAACTATATGAAGTACCGGGATGATATTAACGCGACCGGGCCGGCTCATGGCGATGAATTGGGATATCTGTACGATATGAAGGTGTTCAGTAACACCACGGAGGACGATCAAACTATCATAGATATCATAAGCTTGGTGTGGACGAATTTCGCTAAATATGGGTGCGTATACATTTTATTACTATTATTATACATATTTGCAATTGCCGAATAGCTTTGCTACCCCTCCCGCTGTGGGTGACAGTGTCAGACTTTTACTGACTAAAACTCACCGTGTTCCTTCAGAAGCCCTTTATGTGCCTGGGCCGCGGTAACTCTTTCGAACAACCCACAGCCCCGACAGGCTCTGGCCCTAGTCCCTAGTGAACCCCACTGGGGAGCCATTTGACACCTTTGGCGTGCTTGTGGCGAAGTTTAGACAAGCAAAGTTATTTGACACAAACTGCGTGCTTAATAATAAAGAAAGATGGAAAACGAATTTATTTTCGCGCAATCGCACACACACATAATCGATTATATCACTATATTGCTTGGCAGAATAGTTATACTTAATTCTAGTTGAAAAAACTACTAAAGCGGGTTCGATACCCGCAGTGGGTCTTCGGATGCATAGGCGTGGATTTCAACTCTGTTCTGGTCATCAAAAGTTTTAAATTTTAAACCTTAAAAGCTCCGAAACAACTGAACCGATTTGAAAAATACCTACTTTCAATATTGGAACACCAACACCACACTATCCCCGAGTAACATCAGCTACCTATATTATATCCAGGTGGTAGGTCCAATGGAACGGGAATTAAAGCGCAGGAAAACAGTTAGTAATACTGTGTAGCAGTACGGAACTCTTCATTCAAGACTCTGACCTCACTTTTTAACCAGTTTTTTAACCTATCTTACTTATTTCAGAAACCCCACGCCATCGCCATCTTCTCTCCTGCCACAATGGCCGCCAGTGACTTCCCGCCAAGCACCTTACCTACTCATAAACACCAGTCCCCGCATAGACAGCGCCATCTACGCGACTCGAATGGAATTCTGGCACACCTTCTACGAAAAATACGGAAAATACGCAAAAGGAATTAGTTTGGGAGAGCCGTGGCAAGCTCACTTGTAAATACAGATTATAATTTAGATTTACGTTACGCCTTGTTGGGACTTTCTTTGTTATTACTTTGGTAATAAAATGTTTTATGTTGTCGTGGGTTTTTTAAATTAGCCTTCAAGTTCGTCTTCAGTGTACTACCTACCTCTGCTGTGACAAATTTCTTCTCAAATCATTCAGCCGTTTCGTTTAGGCAGGTACCATAAGACGTAGTAATTATTAAGTAATCTGTGTCATCATAAGTAAGAATACTCAAGTCTCCAAACACGGAGCCAAGTCAGAGGTTTGTAGGATGAATGATACTCAATGTGACCGAAGACATGGAGCGGAAGCAAGGACACGGCGCTGCATACCTTGACGGAGTGCCCAGCCTGGGCAACGCAGCGCCGTGACCTAGTGGCGGCAGTCGATGCTGCGGGAAATCTTTCGCTGCCGGCCGTCGTTTCTTATATGGTCGGCAGCGAAGAGGGATGGAATGCCGTCGCCTCCTTTTGCGAGGATGTGATGGCCGCAAAGGAGGCGGCGGAAAGGGAGAGAGAAGCTGTTACCTCTCTCCCCGCCCGCAGCAGGCGTAATGGGCGTCGCAGAGTGGCTGATCTCCGGCCACCATAGGGCGCGACCTGCGGGTGACAGACTAGGGGCGTCTGTCGCCCGAACAGACACAGGTCCCAAGACGGTGGCGTAGTGTTGCGCGCGCCTCTTGTTATTGGAGTACTGCGGCCGCTGGTGACGGCCGCAGAGGATGACGGGGCCCGCCTCGACCATCTGGCGGGCCAATACCTGTCGGGGGTGCGGAAGAATGCTCTGGCGATACCCGTGCTCTCGACAAAAGGTAATTGGAGGCAACACCAGGTGGGTTTTTAGCCGGTAAGAGTCCGGCACACCCCTCCACCGACCCCAGGTGGAGGTTAGTCCATGAGGATTTTTCCCCCTGATAAAAAAAAAAAAAAAAAAAAAAAAAAAATGGAGCGGAAGCAGCAGTGCTCGGTGTTGGAGGATAGGTCAGTCAGATCCAGCAAAGGAATAACCTGAGCGCAAATCTCTATGCGATAAGGGCTGCCAATTTACTAGGAGGGGGCGAGGCAACGTAAAAATTAGTGAAGGTTAAATAGGTAGTAACCGTGATACACTTGTATAGAAGATGCCTGACTATTATAGCCCGTAAAGAAGTATCCGTGGCACCCCCGGGGGTGTCAAGATTATTGAACGGACAGGCACAGCATCACACAGCAATCTGCCCCTAAGATGACCCACTGACCAAATTGTAAAACACAGTAACTTGACGGATACCTGTGTACCCACCGAGTACTTTGTAAATATTGAACCTCGTATCTTTGGTAGAGAGGGGAAGGAACGTTAATGACGTCTCAGATTAGTAAAATTCTCTAAGTTGCTTAGATAAGTAACTTCCGTAAGTTTTAAGAATTTACTATAAGTGGCTTACGAAGGGATTCTACATTTGTAAAATCGTAAGTTAATTACGTAAGCATACTTACGAGAGTAAAACTTACAAAGGCGGCCTTGATTTGGTGGTACAGTAAAATCAAATACTGAACACATAATTACACGGGGCTTTATTAGTTGTCCCAGTACACGTAGTTTATATGGAAACACATGTAGGCCGCATACAGCACGCCGACAACCTCAGCGCCGTAGATCAGTAGCGGCACCATTGTTTACGCCATGATTACCAAGAAATTATAAATAAACAATCATTATCGCATTGATACGTCAAAGCGTTGCTTGGCAACTATCGATACACGAATGCCAAGGTCAAGTTGTATAAAAATGTTTCCTAGAATCAATTTTGGGAAAATCGGATACTCGGAAAGGAATGTTTCTTAATTTTACCTAAATAATATTTAAAAATTCAAGTGAAAGAATATTTTAGGTATTTACGTTAGGTATTTACGTTTGCTCAGCCCGGTTGATAAAAAATGGCAACATCGATTAACGATCTGTAATTTTTAACGTCAAACAAACATCAAACAAAATCTGTCAAAGTCACGAAACAGACGCTTCAAGCATCATTTCGTAAATAAAAGCTTTAAATCAGTGAAAATTATAAAAATTGGCATAAAAAGTACTTAAAACAACTCATATTAAGTTCGAAGTTATACACAAAACATAAATATGGGGGATTTGTGCACCGCTTGCATGTGTTCGGGACGTAATTTGTATTACATCGGTGAGACTGGATACCACCACTTATATTCGCAAATTTTGAATGAAATACAGGTAAGTTGCGTTGTTTTTGTATTTTAATGAGTTATTTGGCTGTATTATATGTGTTTAAATTCAGTTTCATTGTAAAGTGCGCCCGCAAACAGGCACCAAATTCGACAAAAAGAAAATAGTAAACTTTGTGAATGGATATGTTGTTCTTGTTCAGAAGAATGTACAAATCTCAAGAATGACAATGATCTTGATGATGTTTTTGCAAATAAAAGCTACGAATCTCTGTAAATTGTTATATTTTGCATGAAAAATTTAGTAGTGTAGTTTAGTTTTTCAAGATACTTAGCTGTAACCTACTGTTCCAAGTTTCCATTCGCGTTCCTAATGAACTTTCCGCATCAGATGTAGAGTAGCCTATGTCCTTACTCAGGCTCAAATTTCATTTAAATAAGTTCAGTAGTTTTGATGTGAAAGCAAGACTTTAGCATTTATGGTATTACTAACTTCGCCTGTGTTTTCACTCGCTTCCCGAGGTATCTACTTTCCACACCCGGATAAAAAGTAGCCCATATATTAGCCATATTACTGCTAAGTCTCATTAAAATCTGTCTAGTAGTTATTGTGTAAAAGAGTAACAGACAAACAAACTTTCGTATTTATAATATTTGGAGGATAATAATTCTTTCGATTAGTATCTAATACGCCTCTAAGATGGCCCGTAACACCGTATGTCGAGAGACGACTCCCGGCCACCGTAGGCGTGGGTCTGTGGGTGGTGAGTTTCGGGTGGCTCATCTTCCTTCCGTCTCCTGAGAGACGACAGGCCCGTGTCGGCGGCGCGCGTTGTTCCACGCGCTCCTCAGAGAGTGTCAGCATTCCTCTGTGGGGCCCACTACGGCTATAGCCAACACCCTGTCACCCACAGCGGGAGAGGGGTTATCTGATGATTTCCCATTGATAAAAAATAAAATAAAAAGATGGCCCACTAACCTAACAATGTATGTGCGTCTGTCACAGATCTACGACACGTCACAGTTGTACATCCGCGTGTGCTGGGAGTGCCGCGCCGTGCTGCGGCGGTGGCTGCAGTTCACGCGCCGCGTCAAGCTCAGCCACAACCGCCTGCAGTACATGCTACAGGTCAACACAGATGCTACACACTCTAAATTATTTATTCTAACTTGGCTGCAAAGGAACATTTTTGAACATCAAAAAAAAGTTTTTATATAGTACATACCCTAAAATGCACACCTCTCCCCCGAATACCCGCATTTTGGCGACATAAGATAAGCGACTTACGGCCGTTCCCAATAACCTATCTAACTCTGGATTTGCTTACCAGAGATAGGAATTTGACATTACTTGTATGGGGCTAATGTCAAAATTCTATCACTAGTAAGCAAATCCAGAGATAGACAGAATATTGATTTCCGCAGTTAGGAGATACGATAAAAAGTCATTTATTCAAAGTAGGCTGAAAATAAGCACTTTTTGAAGGTCAAGTTTGCAAAAGACAGCCCCAAAACACCCGCCCTTCACTACTTCTTATGTGTTTTTGCTGGGAAGAAGAAAGAAAAAGAAAAATTACTCTCAAGTTTCATCAAAATCCGTACAGTACTTAGAGCATGATTGAGGAATTAACAAATATCCAAACTTTCACACAGTAAGGATGGCGGTGGCTTTACTCATGTAAGGAGATCAGCTGAACAGGACATACTATAGTGGCTGCACATTAGCTGTGACACAGGTGCACTCCCTATTCCCTCACGAGCATAGCGCGATGGGACGGCGCCCGACTCCACCGGAGAGAGATCAGGCGCAGGACCGACATTAACATGCTCTCCAATGCACAGGTGTATACCACTGCTTTATCAAAACTAAACTATCATTCCAGAACAACTTCTCAGACATAGCCCCTGAGCCCCCCCGGCTGCAGATCTGCCAAGTGGTGACGGAAAGCTTCCCCCTCATCGCCCACATCAAGTCAGAGGAACCCCAATCACCGCTATCACCATCACCACACTCAGTCTGCGGTGATTATGACTCTGTGAAGGAGGAGGCCACGCATTGTGAACCTGAGACTTTTGTCAATGATCTACAGTTTGAGCCTAAGAAGAAGAAAGATAAAAAGGTTTGTAATATTGAAGGATTTTACTATATTTAAACCATTTAAACCATTTATTTGCTACACATACACATTACATAAACAGTATAACAACAAAACAAGAAAGTGACGTGTAGCAGGAGACTCAGCTCAGTTTATGCTGTGCATATAAGCACAGCACTGATTTTCAGCTGGCTCCTCACAGGTGTCCAACGATTATAATTTAACGCGCACATGAAGACACACAAAAAAAAACAGAAAAAAAAATTATAATAAATACAAAAAATAAAAAAGATAACAAGAAAGTAGGTACAGATTATTCAGAATAGTTACAAAAGAAAATATCACATTTGAAGAGAGCCGACGGACACATGATTCAGAAAAGTTCCATTGCAGTTTTATTGCAGTTTCTGTTGGATTAAAAAATCTCGAGACAAATGTTTTTTCAATGTACGGTGGGACATTTACTTACAATTATGTAGTTTTACCAAGGTGTGTCGGGTTGCCAGTAACCGGGTTGTGGAGGTCACAAAGGCAGTCGCTCCATGTGCTACACTGGTACTCAGCTGCAACCAATAAGAATGGGAGCCGACACCAAAATAGTTGGAAAAGGTTAAGCAGATGAAAGAGCTTGTTTATTTGTTTTACACGCACTGATCTCAGGAAATACTGGTTGGATTTGATAAGTAGGCTACTATATATCCAAGTGGTCTTCTGGTGGGTGGTCAGTGATAACTAACTTTGTCTCCTCTGTAACAGTGTCTGTAAAAAGTTTCCTGTATCCTACCAAAAGCTCTACACTACCAGTGCTCTAAATTCCATCTAAATCGGTTCAGCAGTTTATGCATTGAAGCACAACAGACAGACAGACAGAATTACTTTCACAATTACAATAATTCTTATCCACAGCCGCCAAAAATAAAGGTAAAATCAAAGAAGAAAGATAAAGCTAAGCCAGAAAAGATACCTGTAAAGAAAAAGGTAAAGACGCGAAAGAAACGGCTCGTATCTTTGGAACAACTTGAAGATAAGGTGAGTGAGAGAGAGAGTGAGACAGATGTTATAGAAGAGACGGAGATTAAAGATGTAGCTGTTAAAAGATTAGATGAAGATAATGTTGAACAGGTAAATTTTTAAATATGTACGATAAAATGTATTTCTTTGTTGTTGTAATGATAGCACGAAAACTTATAAAAATAAAAGAAACTACTTATTTGTAAAAAGACTTAGATTTTTGAGAATGAGTAAATTATTTTGGAAAAAGAACATTTTTAAAAGAATTAAAACATATAGTTGACGATAATAAAATGTTTTAAAGAAATTAGCGAACATACAGGTTGGTCGAAGAGATGATGACATACTGTAAAATCTAGACTCCACATGCGAAGATACCCCGTCGTGTTCCGCGATTTCTTGTGGTATTCGAGTTGTTGAAGTTTAATTAGAACGACGAAAAATGCCCGAACATAATCGGGAGTATGCATCTTTTAGACCACTTTTTGTGTCTGCTAATTTATTTAAAGCATTTTATTTTTTTTTCGTGGTTTCACCCGCGTCCCGGGGGAACTTCTTCTCGTATCCGGATAAAATATAGCCTATATTACAAAACAATGGAAGAATTCTTTAAATCGGTCCAGTACTCTCGAAGTCCTTAAGGTACAAACAAACAAAAATTTTTTTTTTTCTTAATTAAGTATATTAGTAAAGGTTTCCCTCACTACATTGTCCAGCCGGTCCCTGAAGACTCCCGACTGCCGGTGGTGTCGGACAGCAAGCTGCCGGACAAGCCGCAGTGCGCCGAGTGCGGCAAGCACTTCAGCTCCAAGAAGACCTATAGGTACCACCTCAAGTAAGTCACCATCNCAGGTCAACACAGATGCTACACACTCTAAATTATTTATTCTAACTTGGCTGCAAAGGAACATTTTTGAACATCAAAAAAAAGTTTTTATATAGTACATACCCTAAAATGCACACCTCTCCCCCGAATACCCGCATTTTGGCGACATAAGATAAGCGACTTACGGCCGTTCCCAATAACCTATCTAACTCTGGATTTGCTTACCAGAGATAGGAATTTGACATTACTTGTATGGGGCTAATGTCAAAATTCTATCACTAGTAAGCAAATCCAGAGATAGACAGAATATTGATTTCCGCAGTTAGGAGATACGATAAAAAGTCATTTATTCAAAGTAGGCTGAAAATAAGCACTTTTTGAAGGTCAAGTTTGCAAAAGACAGCCCCAAAACACCCGCCCTTCACTACTTCTTATGTGTTTTTGCTGGGAAGAAGAAAGAAAAAGAAAAATTACTCTCAAGTTTCATCAAAATCCGTACAGTACTTAGAGCATGATTGAGGAATTAACAAATATCCAAACTTTCACACAGTAAGGATGGCGGTGGCTTTACTCATGTAAGGAGATCAGCTGAACAGGACATACTATAGTGGCTGCACATTAGCTGTGACACAGGTGCACTCCCTATTCCCTCACGAGCATAGCGCGATGGGACGGCGCCCGACTCCACCGGAGAGAGATCAGGCGCAGGACCGACATTAACATGCTCTCCAATGCACAGGTGTATACCACTGCTTTATCAAAACTAAACTATCATTCCAGAACAACTTCTCAGACATAGCCCCTGAGCCCCCCCGGCTGCAGATCTGCCAAGTGGTGACGGAAAGCTTCCCCCTCATCGCCCACATCAAGTCAGAGGAACCCCAATCACCGCTATCACCATCACCACACTCAGTCTGCGGTGATTATGACTCTGTGAAGGAGGAGGCCACGCATTGTGAACCTGAGACTTTTGTCAATGATCTACAGTTTGAGCCTAAGAAGAAGAAAGATAAAAAGGTTTGTAATATTGAAGGATTTTACTATATTTAAACCATTTAAACCATTTATTTGCTACACATACACATTACATAAACAGTATAACAACAAAACAAGAAAGTGACGTGTAGCAGGAGACTCAGCTCAGTTTATGCTGTGCATATAAGCACAGCACTGATTTTCAGCTGGCTCCTCACAGGTGTCCAACGATTATAATTTAACGCGCACATGAAGACACACAAAAAAAAACAGAAAAAAAAATTATAATAAATACAAAAAATAAAAAAGATAACAAGAAAGTAGGTACAGATTATTCAGAATAGTTACAAAAGAAAATATCACATTTGAAGAGAGCCGACGGACACATGATTCAGAAAAGTTCCATTGCAGTTTTATTGCAGTTTCTGTTGGATTAAAAAATCTCGAGACAAATGTTTTTTCAATGTACGGTGGGACATTTACTTACAATTATGTAGTTTTACCAAGGTGTGTCGGGTTGCCAGTAACCGGGTTGTGGAGGTCACAAAGGCAGTCGCTCCATGTGCTACACTGGTACTCAGCTGCAACCAATAAGAATGGGAGCCGACACCAAAATAGTTGGAAAAGGTTAAGCAGATGAAAGAGCTTGTTTATTTGTTTTACACGCACTGATCTCAGGAAATACTGGTTGGATTTGATAAGTAGGCTACTATATATCCAAGTGGTCTTCTGGTGGGTGGTCAGTGATAACTAACTTTGTCTCCTCTGTAACAGTGTCTGTAAAAAGTTTCCTGTATCCTACCAAAAGCTCTACACTACCAGTGCTCTAAATTCCATCTAAATCGGTTCAGCAGTTTATGCATTGAAGCACAACAGACAGACAGACAGAATTACTTTCACAATTACAATAATTCTTATCCACAGCCGCCAAAAATAAAGGTAAAATCAAAGAAGAAAGATAAAGCTAAGCCAGAAAAGATACCTGTAAAGAAAAAGGTAAAGACGCGAAAGAAACGGCTCGTATCTTTGGAACAACTTGAAGATAAGGTGAGTGAGAGAGAGAGTGAGACAGATGTTATAGAAGAGACGGAGATTAAAGATGTAGCTGTTAAAAGATTAGATGAAGATAATGTTGAACAGGTAAATTTTTAAATATGTACGATAAAATGTATTTCTTTGTTGTTGTAATGATAGCACGAAAACTTATAAAAATAAAAGAAACTACTTATTTGTAAAAAGACTTAGATTTTTGAGAATGAGTAAATTATTTTGGAAAAAGAACATTTTTAAAAGAATTAAAACATATAGTTGACGATAATAAAATGTTTTAAAGAAATTAGCGAACATACAGGTTGGTCGAAGAGATGATGACATACTGTAAAATCTAGACTCCACATGCGAAGATACCCCGTCGTGTTCCGCGATTTCTTGTGGTATTCGAGTTGTTGAAGTTTAATTAGAACGACGAAAAATGCCCGAACATAATCGGGAGTATGCATCTTTTAGACCACTTTTTGTGTCTGCTAATTTATTTAAAGCATTTTATTTTTTTTTCGTGGTTTCACCCGCGTCCCGGGGGAACTTCTTCTCGTATCCGGATAAAATATAGCCTATATTACAAAACAATGGAAGAATTCTTTAAATCGGTCCAGTACTCTCGAAGTCCTTAAGGTACAAACAAACAAAAATTTTTTTTTTTCTTAATTAAGTATATTAGTAAAGGTTTCCCTCACTACATTGTCCAGCCGGTCCCTGAAGACTCCCGACTGCCGGTGGTGTCGGACAGCAAGCTGCCGGACAAGCCGCAGTGCGCCGAGTGCGGCAAGCACTTCAGCTCCAAGAAGACCTATAGGTACCACCTCAAGTAAGTCACCATCCGCCTAGCCTGTTCCCTACAGCTGTAGCCAACCCGAATCTGTCAAATTTTACCAATCAAACATTAACCTACCTCCATTGTGATAAGGTTGAAAATCTATTGCAGAAATTTGACAGATTGTGGTAACTTGATGTGCTATTGTCTGTACCTACCTATATTCTAGCAAATAAATAAATTTAATTTCTCGCAGCGTCCTACACAAAGGACAGAACAGGTACCCGTGTCCGCGCTGCGGGAAGGTCTACCAGTGGAAGTCCAACCTTGGACGACATCTTAGAAGTCATAAGGTAAGACTAGCTTCTGCCGGCGGTTTCACCCGCGTCCCGTGGGAACTACTGCCCGTACCCGGACTAAATATAGCCAATGTTAAGCCAATGTTACTCGGGGATAGTGTAGCTTCCCAACAGTGAAAGAATTTTTCAAATCGGTTCAGTGGTTTTGGAGCCTTGAGGGTACAAAGTAACTCTTTATTGTACTAGTATAAACTAGCGGTTTCCTACAGTTTCATTCGCGTTCCGTGGGAACTACTTATTGCACTCAGATGAGAAGTAGTCTATAGCCTTCCTCGATAAATGGGCTATCCAACACTGAAAGATTTTTTCAAACCAGCCCAGTACTTGCTAAAATTGACGTGTTCAAACCAACAGACTCTCCAGCTTGATTATATAAGTATTCATATAGCTTACGAATATGAGAAAGACTTTTGGAAAAAACCTGTTTCGAATTTTCATAAAAAAAGTACTTCCTATTTATTTATTTGTAAGCTATTGACGAGTACTAAAACGATTATTTAGTCAGAGATTTTTCTGAAGTGATAAAGTAAATAACAATAGCGGTCCTAGTATTGAACCTTGGGGCACTCTAATTTTACCAAGCATCTTAAACTCAATTGCATCGTATATTTTTACTTTACTGTGATCTTTTTAAAAATGCCAAAGATAAGCGTGAGCGTTTTGCCACATATTCCATAGTGATTCATTTTACAACATCAGATTGTTATGGTCAAGTCAATCAAAAGCTTTCGTAGAGTCCGAGTTTTTTTTAAGATTTCTAAAGAATGATCTGCGGAATGTTTAAGTGTAGCACCTGTCGACTTTTGAGCGACTTATAAAAGAACTAGCTTCCGCCAGCGGTTTCACCCGTGGGAACTACTGCGCGCATATAGCCTTCCTCGATAAATGGGCTATCTAACACTGAAATATTTTTTCCAATCGGACCAGTAGTTCCCGAGATTAACGCGTTCAAACAAACAAACTCTTCAGCTGTATAATTTTAGTATAGATAGCTTCTGCCAGCGGTTTCACCCGCTTTCCCGTGGAAACTACTGCGCGCACACGGATAAATATTTGCCTATAACTTTCCTCGATAAATGGGCTATCTAACACTGAAAGAATTATTAAAATTGGACCAGTAGTTCCTGAGATTAGCGCGTTCAAACAAACAAACAAACTCTTCAGCTTTATAATATTAGTATAGATGAAGATTCTATATACCATAGATTTAAATTATATTTATTTTCCGCTTTAATTAAATAAAAATTACTCTTAAACATGTAATATGTATAACTTGTCTAAGTTAAAATGAGCCATACTATCACATTTACGGTGCAGTTACGATAAGCGAGCTGTCTGTATGTCTGTCTGTCGGTCGTTAGGCTCGTGATTCAGGCGAGCTATACTGCGCAGTGTGCGACAAGCGCTTCGCGTCCGTCGCCACCTACAAGCAGCACCTGCGAGTGTCGCGCCGACACGTCACCGAGACTGACTTCAGGTAAGTGTACATAATAATGGCGTCCAAGGCCGACTGTCGGTCACGGCGGCTGTTATCATACAAGGAGATCAGCCAGCTGCTGCGGACATATTATAGTGGCTGCACATTAGCTGTGACACAGGTGCACTCCCGGCTCCCTCACTCTCATGGTGCAATGGGACGGCAATCCGACACCACTGGAGAGAGAGCACAAGCAGGACAAATGCTTGTGCACTATAATATGTCGTGCGCAGCTGGCTGATCTCCTTATATGGAAACAGCTGCCGTGACCGGCAACATCGCTGGAGTTTACTCCACCATTTCTTCTTCCCAGCAAAAACACATAGGAAGTGGTGAAGGGCGGACGTTTTTAGGGCTGTCTCATGTAATTTTGACGTTCGAAAAGTGCTGTTTTCGTCTTACTTTGAATAAATGCTTTTTAGGGTTCCGTATCCAAAGGGTAAAACGGGACCCCATTACTAAGACTTCGTTGTCTGTCTGTCTGTCTCCACGCTGTATCTCATTAACCGTGATAGCTAGAAAGCTGAAATTTTCACAAATGATGTATTTCCGTTGCCGCTGTAACAACAAATACTAAAATTCACAATAAACGTGTGTAACCGCAAATTATGACATTGTTATTCATGCATTTGTATGAAAAACAAAGTTATTTTTTGCTGTCCGAAAAATGTTTGTATTTTGGCTAGTTGTAGGTAAT
>NWSH02000002.1:209248-220820 GCA_002382865.2 Heliothis virescens | reverse complement strand
ATACTTGAACACGTGATTCTACCCATGATTACAAACAACTTTCCCAAAGAAACTTTTTTTTTTACTCACTAGTTTAGTCACAATAGCAAAATCACTTCAACCTGCACACACGCTTAATGAAAGTGTCACTTTTCACTACCTCGAAACTGTTTTCGATCCTGGTTTTAAGTTCATCTAAAGTGTTCACTAGCCCACTACGATTGCCCATTGCTTCACCATTGCCCCATTTTGAATAATAGCACATCACCATATCGCTGTCCTCACTCGCGGAGTAGTACGGCACAGTGCCGGCGGGTGTCAAAAAAAAACTAATAAATGGCATCCGATGGATTTTACGGCGTGACTGTTATTTTTAAAATAAGTTTTGTAAAATTAATCCTGAAGGAGACGAAAAATAAAAATTTTCGCTTTTCCCTGTTAATTTGCAATGACATTATTAATCTAAAAACGTGACAGATTGTTAGTGGCCAATAGAACACAAAGAGGTTTAACACAATTACCGTAATAGCTCATCGGGAGAAGGCGCGACTGCTAATTGCAGTTTCAAATAGCTATTGTGACTAAACTAGTGAGTAAAAAAAAAAAGTTTCTTTGGGAAAGTTGTTTGTAATCATGGGTAGAATCACGTGTTCAAGTATCGGTCACTAATTACCAGTCACCCTATATATTTGTATGAAAAACAAAGTTATTTTTTGCTGCCCGAAAAATGTTTGTACTTAGACACGTGCTAGTTGTAGGTAATAGATACGTTAATTTTTCATATTTAATGGTACGGAACCCTTCGTGCGCGAATCCAACTCGCACTTGGCCGGGTTTTTTTTTCAATATTTTTATTTTTATAACAATTCGCGGGATTAACCCGAAACAACTAAATATTGTTATTATAACGAGTACCTAACTTGTAAGATTTCCTTGTAAATAATGTAGATAATAAATTGCCCAATAATGTTTGTTTTCGTTTCATTTGACCTGTGGATTTTAACCTTAGAGTATAAACTAACCCCTGCAGATAAAGGAATTAGAATTAAAACACAAACATCTGAATTAAGGTGCATTCGACCACTAGAAGCGGGAAATTCGAATATAAAATGATTTTTCATGTTTTACCTAAGTTAACATCCAATATGAGGCGTGATCTTATGATTGGCGGTTATAATCTGTTATAATATCCCACAAAGTAATTTCTGATGTCCTTGTTTAACTCCGAAACTTCTTACAATTCAAATGTAACGAAACTATGATATTTCGCAATAAAAAGTTTTTTACAGTTATATATAAATTATAAGAAGTTTCGGAGTTAAACAAGGACATCAGAAATGGGGTCACAATGGGGTTGGGTAACTGGGTTGTGGAGGTCAGAGAGGCAGTCGCTCCTTGTAAAACACTGGTTCTCAGCTGCATCCGGTTAGAATGGAAGTCGACGCCAACATAGTTGGGAAAAGGCTCAGTGGCGTAGCGTGGCGGGGGCGGTGGGGGCGGCCCTCCCCGGGCACTATTTAGGGGGCGGAAAAATTTAAGAACGAAAGAAAAAGAACATTTATTTGTATAGAACAATAATTATAATAATATTTGAACCATTTTATATTTTTACTGCAACCACAAATTCTGACCGATTGAAAGGAGCACGCAATTTTTGATTACTTATTTTGTGACGAATTCGGCCGAGCCGCCCCTGTGTGCGAAGTGTGTGCAGCACACGGGGGGCTCAAAAATTATGAGATTATTGGCGCAGCATGTGAGGTTCACGATGCGAGTGTCCCGGGTTTCACTTATTAAAATTATTTGTTGTATAGTCTTCAAACTAAAAAAAAAATTGTCTTTCTCTCTGAAGCAATATTTTGCTGTAGACTTTGATGGTACTTAGATTAAAAGAATTTCCGTTGAAAAATTTTATAAATCTTCGATTAAACATGAAAGATTTTTCGCTCTCAAAATACTCTTGAGTTAAAAAGTATATTAGTAGTAAAATTGCCGAAATATTTGTATTCACTGTCTTAACCCTTGTCCTCAATCCTCAAAGTCCTCAATGAAATCATTTTTTTTTGAACCTGTAAAAAGTAAGTGGCGGCAAAATTGTCTTCCGCCCCGGGCGGCGTACAGCCACGCTACGCCACTGAAAAGGCTAGGCAGATGTGTGGTATAAGTCAATAAAAGTTCGTCATCCCTAACGTAGGTCAACAGGCGAGCTATATTCCCTTTTCAGGGCTCAGTCGACGACTAATCAGAAGTCGTAAGGTAGGTCAGTCATCACTTTCATCTTAAAAAATACAAACCTCTTAATAAATTATCTGCAAAAAGATAACCCGGAACCCTAAACACCTTATCTTCGAAAATATTTAGATAATAACGATGATTGTACAACAAAAATATAAAAATAGGTACTCAATCTTTATTTATATAGACATACGCCAGTGGTGGTTGCTATTGTACGTGATTTATTACAAAACAAATTAGTTAACAAAATAAAAATCGCCATATTTAATTTTCATGAGCAGCCGTTTCCCGCTCAAAAGTTTTAAATGTCAAAACTTGACTTTGGAATAACGACTAATATTCTCGATAGTGCTAAAAATCACAAAAAATTTAAATAATTTTTGAAAATGTTTTTGAAAATAATATTATTTCTTTATATAAGTGATTATGTGTCTAGTGGTATGTCCATACAGACTGCTGTCGACACTCCGGTGGGACAAATACTAGGACTAGTTAGAAACGATTATAAGGCTTTCTTGGGCATTCCATATGGTGTGGTCGATGAAAATAATCCATTTGAGGTAAGTCAACTACTGCTTATAAGAACTTTTGCCAGCGGTCTCACCCACATCCCGTGGGAACTACTCTGCGCACCCGGATAAAAAGTAGCCTCGATGAATGGGCTATCTAACACTGAAAGAATTTTTGAAATCGGACCAGTAGTTACTGAGATTAGCGCGTTCAACCAAACGAACAAACTCTTCAGCTCTCTCTTATAATTATTAGTAGGTAATAGTGATTGTTTGTCCGCCTGTCACCAGGCTGTGTACGAAACTACGGGAGACGGGAAACGACTACTACGAGCTGGTTATTTTGTTGTTTAAGGGTCATGGCTGATTGTACCGGCACCGCTCCAACCCGGCAAATAACGTGTCATTTAAATTTGAACTTTAAATCGCATGACGTATGATGTATTTCATAACGTCAAAACAAAAAAGTTGACGGCGGGCTGTCAGCGCGCGGTTTCCTATCTGACAACTCACGTTGTTATGAAATATATCATACGTCATACAATTTAATGTTCAAATTTAAAGAACATGTTATTTGCCGGGTTGGAGCGGTGCCAGTACAATCAGCCACGACCCTAAATTTAACAGTAGGTATTTCAGAATTAATTAAACAAAATCGTACCTAGGTATAATCAGATTGGGGTCGAGAATCATTAGCATAAGGACGTATCCTTGAATTAGTCTAGGATGCAAATCAACAGCTTGTATTTATTTACGGTCGTTCCCAATAACCTATCTATCTCTGAATTTGCTTACTAGAGATAGAATTTTGACATTAGCCCCATACAAGTATTGTCAAATTCCTATCTCTAGTGAGCAAATCCAGAGATAGACAGAATATTGAATTCCGCAGTTAGTAGCTTCTGCCAGCGACTTCGTACGCGGATCATGTCGCTTATGCCAGCGACAACGGTTCGTCATATTTTTTTCCGTTTTCCTAACATTTCTCTTCACTGCTCTGTTCCTATTTATTGTAGCGTGATGAAAAGTATACTATAACCAGCTCAGGAATATGATAAATAATTGTACCAAGTTTCGTTAAGATCCATCGAGTAGTTTTTGTTTCTATACCGGTTATACAAACAGACAGACGAAAATTTTATTAATTGCATTTTTGGCATCAGTATCGATCCCTAATGACCCCCTGATAGCTATTTAAAAATATATTTAATGTACAGAATTGACCTCTCTACCTCTCATTTATATTATAAGTAAAGATTAACCAAAACAAGATAGATAAGTCTCTTAATTAAGTAATTATGTTATTTACGTAAGATTGAGCCTATCTAACAAATAGGTAATCAACATGATAACCTGTAGGCTTACCTACAATGACTTTATTATAATTTTAGAGTTCCGTATGTACATACAGACGGTAGCAGGTTAATCTACTCGAGACTGTAACATTTTATCAATCGAACATTAACCTTCCACTAATGTGATAAGGTTGAAAATCTATTTAAGAAAGGACAATGGGCAAGTTGTATGGGATTTGGTACCACTTCCAACAGTAATGTGTCATACATCATTCGAAACGCATTTACGCGAAGAATCATAAAAACGATGGGGCTTGTCTCAATTAGTTGTCCGATCCGAGTAATTATTGAAATTGATTCGACAAAATTGATATGTCATCTAAATACGCAAATGCATTATAAGGAATATGTCGCCAGTATAATCACTTTAAACTCAGTTAATACACATGTTTTAATCTTTAATATACACTTTATCATAATCTAAAGATTTTTCAATAAACCATGGAGTCAAACTACAGACACACCATCATCAACCGATTTGATAATAGTTCAAACGTATACATGTGTTTCTGTTTTTTTTTTGGAAGGAAATCATCAATAAGTACTCACTACTCATCTCTCCTACACTAAGAGGAGCACGATAGTGTTCAACTCTAAACATTTAGATGAAACATTGAAAGGCTTTTATCAAATACATATGGACAGCTCTGCATGAGCTGTAAAGGTTTCCACAGTCTTTTTTAATACATTCGGTAGGCAAACGTTCTAAAACGGTCCCATTCATGTTTTTTTTTGCACGTACCGGATTTTATTCGACATAGTTTGAATTTAAGTACTGCATATATGTTGATGACTTAGTGATCATGACAAATTCTATTAGTCGATGCCACGCAAATTGGACAAGGATTTGAGACTAGTCGCAGTAGTAAACCTAAGCAATGGTACTACAATCAACACTGTTGGACGGCGTACCAAAACGCCCATCGTCCTTTGACAGATCGTGGTAGCCTCTGCTGGCGTCTGTGTATTACAAGCATTTGCTGTGACACAGGTGCATTGCCTATTCCCTCACTCTCATAGCGCGATGGGACGGCACTCCGACACCACCGGAGAGAGATCACAAGCAGGACCGACTGCAACGTGCTCTCCCATCAATAAGATTATTACTACTGTACCCAAAGGAAAAACTGGACCTTACTAAGACTTCGCTGTCTATTATTCTGTTGCTGCTAGCTCATAAACTCTCTGTTTCAGAATGCAAAACCTCACCCACCCTTCGAGACACCATTCTCTGCCACGAGCGACGCTGTCATGTGTCCTCAGTACTTCAAAGGAGCAATCAAAGGCTCTCTCCAATGTCTAAACCTTAATATCTACACACCCATCGCAATAGGCCGAAAATCGCTGCCAGTGATGGTCTACATCCACGGTGGGGCCTTCACAGAGGGCAATGTCGCCGAAAATACGTACCCACCAACCTTCCTAATCAAACACGACGTCATTGTAGTCATGATGTACTACAGATTAGGGCCCTACGGTCATCTATGTATTCCTAAATACAGCAATCAGGCGTTAAAAGATCAGCAATTAGCTTTAAAATGGGTGAAAAATAACATTGCATCCTTCGGTGGTGATAACGAGAATATCCTTCTTTTCGGACACAGTTCCGGCTCCATGACAGTTGATCTACAAATGTTTAATAACAACAATTTGTTTAATAAAGTTATTCTTCAAAGCGGGCAAGCGGTGTCACCTTATATTGTTGAAACTACAGATGTAACTAAATTAATAATAAAAGATGTAGGTTTGGACCCCGAAAATGTCGACTACGACAATTTTGTACAAACTTTGTGTAAAATACCTACTTATACCTTAATAAATATGACTATGACGTACAATTTCAGACCTTGTATAGACAACGAATTTGTTAAAAAAGAGCCGAAAGTTAATTTAGAGAATATGAAAATTCTGGTCGGCAGCACAACACGGGAGGCCTTGTACTTCTATCCTGAAGAAATATATGACCACGACTACACGCGCGAAGAATTAGAAAAAGGTTTTGAAATCCAAGATGGCGCCGACGACGCCGTGAGATTAATTAAAGACTTCTATTCATACAATCCTAAAGATAATTTTATAGATTTTGTATCCGATTACGGTTTTAATTATCCAATAGAGAGATCTGTTAGGTTTTATTTAGAAAATAACGTGACTGTGTATAGATATTTGTTCAGTTACGATGGTGGGAGGAACTATATGAAGTACCGGGATGATATTAACGCGACCGGGCCGGCTCATGGCGATGAGTTGGGATATCTGTACGATATGAAGGTGTTCAGTAACACCACGGAGGACGATCAAACTATCATAGATATCATAAGCTTGGTGTGGACAAATTTCGCTAAATATGGGTGCGTATACATTTTATTACTACATATTTGCAATTGCCGAATAGCTTTGCTACCCCTCCCGCTGTGGGTGACAGTGTCAGACTTTTACTGACTAAAACTCACCGTGTTCCTTCGGGAGCCCTTTATGTGCCTGGGCCGCGGTTACTCTTTCGAACAACTCACAGCCCCGACAGGCTCTGGCCCTAGTGGGCCCCACTAGGGAGCCTTTTGAAACCTGAGGCGTGCTAGTGGCGAAGTTTAGACAAGCAAAGTTATTTGAGACGAACTACGTGCTTAATAAACGACTACATCACTATATTGCTTGGTAGAATGGTTATTATTCTAGTTGCCAAAACGTTACTGCTACAGTGGGATCGATACCCGAGTCGCAGTACCCCACTGCGACTCGGGTATCGACATCGGATGCATAGGCGTGGATTTCAACTCTGTTCTGGTCATTAAAGGTTTTAAATTTTAAACCTTAAAAGCTCCGAAACAACTGAACCGATTTGAAAAATACTTACTTTCAATATTGGAACACCAACACCACACTATCCCCGAGTAACATCAGCTACCTATATTTTATCCAGGTCCAATGGAACGGGAATTAAAGCGCAGGAAAACAGTTAGTAATACTGTGTAGCAGTACGGAACTCTTCATTCAAGACTCTGACCTCACTTTTTAACCTATCTTACTTATTTCAGAGACCCCACACCGTCACCATCTACTATTCTTCCAAAATGGCCGCCAGTGACTTCCCGCCAAGCACCTTACCTACTCATAAACACCAGTCCCCGCATAGACAGCGCCATCTATGCGTCTCGAATGGAATTCTGGCACACCTTCTATGAAAAATACGGAAAATATGCTAAAGGAATCAGTTTGGGAGAGCCGTGGCAAGCGAACTTGTAAATAAAGATTATAATTTAGATTTAAGTTGTGCCTAGTTGGGACTGTCTTTGTTATTACTTTGGTAATAAAATGTTTTATGTTGTCGTGAGTTTTTTAAATTAGCCTTCATGTTCGTCTTCAGTGTACTACCTACCTCTGCTGTGACAAATTTCATCTCAAACGGTTCAATTTATAAGCAGGGAGCAGGGAGCCAGCCAACGTTAAAAATAGTGAAGGTTAGATAGTACCCGTGATACCCCTGTTACACTTGCATGGAAGATACTCCTGGGGTGTCATGGTCCTTAAAAAAGTATCCGTGGAACCTCTGAGGGTATCTTTTAGGGATGTTAGGTAACGGTAAGGAACGGATAGGCTCAGCACCACACAGCAAAATTGACAAACACAAACTTGACGTCCTACGTATGAACCTACAGAGTACTTGGTAAATATTCCTATACTCTTACCTTTGACAGAGGGAATAGCATGGCAATGACGTTCCAGATTGGTTAAATTATCTAAGCCGGACTTTACATTTGTAAGTTGCTTAAGTACTTACTTGAGTAAGAATTTACTATAAGTGACTTACGAAGGGATTCTACATTTGTAAAATCGTAAGTTAATTACGTTACTTATTCACGAGAGTAAAACTTACAAAGGCGGCCTTGATTTGGTGGTACAGTAAAATCAAATACTGAACACATAATTACACGGGATTTTATTAGTTATCCCAGTACACATAGTTTATATGGAAACACATGTAGGCCGCGTACAGCACGCCGACAACCTCAGCGCCGTAGATCAGTAGCGGCACCATTGTTTACGCCATGATTACCAACAAATTATAAATAAACAATCATTATCGCATTGATACGTCAAAGCGTTGCTTGGCAACTATCGATACACGAATGCCAAGGCCAAGTTGTATAAAAATGTTTCCTAGAATCAATTTTGGGAAAATCGGATACTCGGAAAGGAATGTCTCTTAATTTTACCTAAATAATATTTAAAAATTCAAGTGAAAGAATATTTTACAGACAGTGTGTAAAACGTTAGGTATTTACGTTTGCTTAGCCCGGTTGGTAAAATATGGCAACATCGATTAACGATCTGTAATTTTTAACGTCAAATAAACATCAAAAGCTGTCAAAGTCACGAAGCAGACGCTATAGGCTATCTTTTCGTAAATAAAAGCTTTAATTCACTGTAATTTGTAATATTTGGCATAAAGAGTACTTAAAACAACTCATATTAAGTTCGAAGTTATACACAAAACATAATTATGGGTGATTTGTGCACCGCTTGCATGTGTTCGGGACGTAATTTGTATTACATCGGTGAGACTGGATACCACCACTTATATTCGCAAATTTTGAATGAAATACAGGTAATTTGCGTTGTTTTTGTAATGTAATGAGTTATTTGGCTATATTATATGAGTTTAAATTCGATATAACTGTGAAGAAAACGCTAAAAATTTATCAAAATTAAATGAAAAGAAAATGGTAAACTTTGTGAATGGATATATGTTGTTCTTGTTCGGAAGAGTTTAAAATTCTCAAGAAGGACAATGATCCTGATAATCTTTACGCAAATAAAAGCTACGAATCACTTTAAATGGTTATATTTTGCATGATAAGTTCAGTAGTTTGCGTGAAAAGTTAGTTCAATGTAGTTTAGTTTAAAAGATACTCAGTTCCGTTCCCTACTGTTCCTTTGTACCTTTCCATCCGCGTTCTAAAAGAACTTTCTGCACGTGATAAAATGTAGCATGTGTCGTTACTCAGGCAGATTCAAATCAGACATGAACAACACCAAACAGACTGAGTTAATTTAGCAATTACAATGTAACTCAAAATTTTTTTTCTCTTATTTAAAATAGGCTAGTTGCATGGTTCCAAGAAGCGGGTCTCATGGAGAAGAACCGGCAAGAAACTCCATGAACATTAACTACATATTATTATGTGTATAATGTATGTTTGTCACAGATATACGACACGTCACAGTTGTACATCCGCGTGTGCTGGGAGTGCCGCGCCGTGCTGCGGCGGTGGCTGCAGTTCACGCGCCGCGTCAAGCTCAGCCACAACCGCCTGCAGTACATGCTACAGGTGAATACAGATGCTACAGACTCTAAATTATTTATTCAAACTTGGCCAAAGTTTTGACCCTATTTTAGGGTACACCGAATATCCGCATTTTGGCGACGCTACTTTCTTAGGAGATAAGATAAAAAGTAATTTATTGAAAGTAGGCTGAAAATAAGCACTTTTTGAAGGTCAAGTTTGCAAAAGACAGCCCCAAAATACCCGCCCTTCACTACTTCTTATGTGTTTTTGCTGGGAAGAAGAAAGAAAAAGAAAAATTACTGTCATGTTTCATCAAAATACATACAGTACTTAGAGCATGATTGAGGAATTAACAAATATCCAAACTTTCACACATTAAGGATGGCGGTGGCTTTACTCATATAAGGAGATCAGCTGAACAGGACATACTATAGTGGCTGCACACAGAGGCGGCTCGTGAGGAATTTGTATGGGTGTTCACTTGAAATTGAAAAGATCAGATTGAATTGTCCATTTTAACACTCACTTGTAAAAACTGATAAGACAACAGTCTATAGTGTATTTTAACATGTGTTAATAGATTATTAATTATAAAAATCCCTAATTACATTCGCGCGCATGCATCTAAGTTGACAATTATTGTTTGTTTACGGGTGGCAACGTCGCGCACAATCGCTGTCAGGCGCGCGCGGGCGACACAAACCGACCGGCAACGTCGCGTGAGCGGCGCTCCAAAATTGGCTATTTTTCAATAGAAAATCTTCTGTTTCACGCGCAGGACTATGGCGAAATTTCTCTTTCACTCCTGTTGGATTTCGTATTAGGCAATGTACTGAATCTTGTTTCATCGGAGCGCAATCGTGAGCGCTCCGCTTCGCGCGTTACCTATGAAATGATGATGTATGGAATGGATAATATGTAAGGTTTTTTTTTTTTTAACTGGGATTATCAGATGTTCGTTACAACAGATTTCAAATAGTGATATTAGTAATGAAATTCAAAGGGAGTTCACTGCACCAGCGCTCCTTAGGGCGAGCTCCTCTGGCTGCACATGTCGCTGTGACACAGGTGCACTCCCTATTACCTCACTCTCATAGCGCGATGGGACGACACTCCGACACCACCGGAGAGAGATCAGGCACAAGACCAACATTAACATCCTCTCCGATGCATGGGTATTAATCACCAACTTCCATACCACTGCTTTATCAAAACTAAACTATCATTCCAGAACAACTTCTCAGACATAGCCCCGGAGCCCCCCCGGCTGCAGATCTGCCAGGTGGTGACGGAAAGCTTCCCACTAATCACCCACATCAAGTCAGAGGAACCCCAATCACCGCTATCACCATCACCACACTCAGTCTGCGGTGATTACGACTCTGTGAAGGAGGAGGCTACGCATTGCGAACCTGAGACCTTTGTCAATGATCTGCAGTTTGAGCCTAAGAAGAAGAAAGATAAAAAGGTTGGTAATATTGAAGGATAAATATATGTCGACGCAAACATATTCCAATTATGAAATTATAACTATGCTGATTATGAAATCAGTGATTACGTCGAATTAATTTATTATTTTCAGTTGTAAATCCATTTTATGAATTTATAGGACTATGTGATTGTATTCTGTTTAGAATAAAACCTTAAATTAGTTTTTGAAATTATTATCAGTTGTTATAACAGTTGAAACATTCGCCGCCATTTGTGGACCGGATGTTTCAACTGAGAATGAGATTTAAAAATAAGTTCAAGCGTTCTTAATTATTTTCAAAATGTTTAATTAATTTACGAATTGTTTTTGTAATTAAAATTATTTATTTAGACAAATTGCAAACTTAAATGGTGCGGTGACGTATTTCTGCCAGACGCCATCTTTTAATTTGAATTGCGCGGGTTTGGCGGGAATACGATTCACTGTACTGACTTTTTGAATTACTTTATGTTGGAGCGCCTTCGGAACAAGACGTGTGAAGTGATTTCCAGATTACTCTTGTGAGTACCTATTGTTTTGATTATAATACTTGTGATTTGTGGATAAAACTTATTCTTTGTAAGTTTGTGAAATAAAACATTTGTTGTTTAGTTTTGCATTGTTTCATTATTTGCAATGAGTGAACCGAATAATAAAGGCAGTGACGTTAGCAATGCTGACGTCACTGCTTTTAAAGATTCTGCTGGCACAAACCCTTCGTCATCAGAAGTGGGA
>NWSH02000002.1:195877-208555 GCA_002382865.2 Heliothis virescens | reverse complement strand
TACTGGACCGATTTTAAAAATTCTTTCACCATTCGAAAGCTACATTATCCACGAGTGACATAGGCTATATTTTATCCGGGTACGGGCAGTAATTCCCACGGGATGCGAGTGAAACCGCGGGAAAACGGCTAGTTATTATATACACGTAAACACACTAGTCTCACCCGCTTTTGTGAAAAACGTGATTATAAAACCAGTCAACCGTGAGATGGTCAAATTGATCATCTGACATCTGTGTGAACAATGGACGGCCATTTCAAGTCTGGTTATAGTTAAGTCAAGCAACTTAACCTTATCTTCCACACTGTCCAGCCGGTCCCCGGGGACACGCGACTGCCGGCGGTGGTAGACAGCAAGCTGCCGGACAAGCCGCAGTGCGCCGAGTGCGGCAAGCACTTCAGCTCCAAGAAGACCTATAGGTACCACCTCAAGTAAGTCACCATCTGCCTAGCCTGTTCCCTACAGCTGTAGCCAACCCGAATCTGGCAAATTTTACCAATCGAACATTAACCTACCACCATTGTGATAAGGTTGAAAATCTATTGCAGAAATTTGATAGATTGTGGTAACTTGATGTGCTATCGTCTGTACCTACCTATATTCTAGCAAATAAATAAATTTAATTTCATTTCTCGCAGCGTCCTACACAAAGGCCAGAACAGATACCCGTGTCCACGCTGCGGGAAGGTCTACCAGTGGAAGTCCAACCTCGGACGACATCTTAGAAGTCATAAGGTAAGACTAGCTTCTGCCGGCGGTTTCACCCTCATCCCGTGGGAACTCCTGCCCGTTACCGGACAAAATATAGCCAATGTTACTCGGAGATAGTCTAGCTTCCCAACAGTGAAAGAATTTTTCAAATCGGTTCAGTAGTTTCTGAGATAAGCGCGTTTAAGTAAAGAGACTCTTCACCTTCATAATATTAGTATTATAGAAAAACGAACGAAGTTTGTTGAATTGCGGTAAAAGTAATTTAATTTTATTATATTTGACTGTTTATCTATGTATTTCTGAACCATCAACGATTACTAAAGTGATAACGTCTCTGAAGTTTACCCCAATAACACGACTAAGCCAAAAACAATAGTGGTCTTAGTATTGAACCCTGTGGCACTACCATCCTTACTAATATTATAAATCGGAAAGTGAGTTTGTTTGTTTGTTTGTTTGTTTGTTTGTTCCTTTGTTTGTTCCGCTTTCACGCCGTAACTACTGAACCGATTGCTTTGAAATTTTGCAGACGTAAAGTTAGAAGTCCGGATTAAATAATAGGGTACTTTTTATCCCGAAAAAAATAGATATTCCCGAGGGAAAACAAAAATATTGTTTGCTTGATGGATGGATTGTAGATGGCGCTGTGTGTCGTTTAACGAATTCCACGCGGGCGAAGCCGCGGGCGGAAAGCTAGTCCAAAATAAATTAAATCGTATATTCTTAGTTTATTATGAACTTTTTAAAGATGCCCTTGCCCAAGGATAAGACACAAATGAATATATTGTATTGAATCGAAATAAGTGTGCGAGTTTTGCCACAAATTCCATAGTGGTTCCATTTATAAGATGATTTTTTATGCTTGAGGTAATCGAAAGGTTTCGTTAAATCTGAGATTTATTAAGATTTCTAAAGGAAAATATACGGATTTTTTATGCTTTTTAACGACTTCCAAATGCTCTGTATTTTTTGAAGTCGAATTTATTTTTGTAACAAATTAATGTATATTCTTTAACGAAATATGTATAGCTTGTCTAAGTTAAAATGACCTACACTACCATATTTATGGTGCACTTTGACTTTGACTTTGCACGGCGCTCCTAAGGAGTAATCTGTAATCTGTAGTGACGTCATTTCATCTTAAGCGAGCTGTCTGTATGTCCGTCTGTCCTCAGGCTCGTGATTCAGGCGAGCTGTACTGCGCAGTGTGCGACAAGCGCTTCGCGTCCGTCGCCACCTACAAGCAGCACCTGCGGGTGTCGCGCCGACACGTCACCGAGACTGACTTCAGGTAAGTGCACTTAATAATGGCGTCCAAGGCCAATTGTCGGTCACGGCGGCTGTTCTCATATCGCGGAGATCAGTCAGCTGCTGCGGACATGTTATAGTGGCTGCACATTTGCTGTGACACAGGTGCACTCCCTATTGCCTCACTCTCATAACGCGATGGGACGGCAATCCGACACCACCGGAGATACATCACAAGCAGGACAAATGCTTGTGCACTATAATATGTCGTGCGCAGCTGGCTGATCTCCTTATATGAGAACAGCTGCCGTGACCGACAACATTGCTGGAGTTTACTCTTCCCATTTAATCTTCCATCACTTCTTCTCAGCAAAAACACATAGGAAGTGGCGAAGGGCGGGCGTTTTTGGGGCTGTCTCATGTAATTTTGACGTTCGAAAAGTGCTGTTTTTAGCCTACTTTCAATAAATGCTTTTTAGGGTTCCGTACCCAAAGGGTAAAACGGGACCCCATTACTAAGACTTCGTTGTCTGTCTGTCTCCACGCTGTATCTCATTAACCGTAATAGCTAGAAAGCTGAAATTTTCACAAATGATGTATTTCCGTTGCCGCTATAACAACAAATACTAAAAATTACAATAAACGTGTGTAACCGCAAATTATAACTTTGTTATTCATACATTTGTATGAAAAGCAAAGTAATTTTTGCTGTCCGAAAAATGTTTGTATTTTTGCTACTTGTAGGCGTATATAATGGTACGGAACCCATGCGCGAGTCCGACTCGCACTTGGCCGGTTTTTTATTTTGGATTTCCGCAAACTAACGCCTGATTTCATAATTTATTTGTCATGTCTATGTTTCAGTTTTACTTGCCATGAATGTGGCAAGAAGTTCGTGAGTAAGACGCGCCTGCGCGACCACATCGACTGGGAACATCTCAATAACTTCAAGTTCAGGTGCCAGCTCTGTAATAAGGTAAGCAATAATACCGACAGCACGCAAATGCTGTTTGCCTGCAGGACGGCAATAGACGATTGAGTGCGTCTTGTGTTGCGTTTGTTTTAGCAAATGTGTTTTTCTTCATTCTTTCTTAGGTAAAGAATTTAAGTGTCGAAATTCTACATGTAGTTTAGATTTCGTTAGAGTACAGTTCTCGTCACATAACTCTGCTGCTCCAAAGTTATCTATTGAAACTTCGGGATAGTAATAATGTGCATCTTTTTCCGCAGCTAGATAAATAGTAGCTTTTCTCCTTTGTCAGGCCCTGGATTGTCTGTGTACCAAAATTCATTCGAATCGATTCAGTAATTTTAACGCGACAAAGAGACTCTTTCGTATATATAATTCTAGCAAAATTCGTGTGAGCTACTCGCCTTGATCTGTACAGACAACAGCACATCAGGTTACCACAATCTGTCAAATTTCTGCAATCGATTTTCAACCATATCGTAATGGAAGTAGGTTAATGTTTGACTGGTAAAATTTAACAGATTCGTTTACGTTGACCTGCTGTCGTCTGTACAATATAACCTAACCCAGTGTATGTCTCTGCAGGCGTTCAAGTGCCACACGTCGCTGTACGTGCACCTGCAGAACGTGCACCGCAACAAGGAGAAGAAGGACAACCTGTGCCACGTCTGCGGCAAGTCCTACCAGGTATACCACTCATTCATTCACTCATTCATAAATGTATCGCTCATGAATTCATTCAATCACAAATCTGTTACTCGTTCATTCATTCATTCTCTTATTCTTATTTCTTTTATTCATTGCCTCAATCATCAATTTGCTGACTTATTCATTCACTCATTAATTTATTACTCACGAATTCATTAATTCACTAATTCTCCACTCACTTATTCACTACACTCAAATTCATTCATTATTTATTTATTCACTTGATTATTTGACATTTTCACTCTGATTCATACTATCATTAATTAATCACTCACTCGTTCATTGGTACACTCATTCAATCATTCGCTCACAAATTCATTCAAAATTCAAATCATTCTTCATCCACTTAGTGCTAAGGATACAGTTAAATAGAAAAATAATGTACTTTTACATAACTTTTAATGAACGTTTTTACAAAAAAAACTGGTCAAGTGCGAGTTGGACTCGCGCACGAAGGGTTCCGTACCAGCGGAGTGTCCGGCCGCCGGGCTTGAGCGTCGCGATAGGGACGGCAGTCGGCGTTAATACTTAGTAATTCGTCACTCACGCGTTCCCTCATTCGTCCACTATTCACGCACTCACTCATTGAGAGGGGTTACACGATCAGTCTGGCGTCAGTCCATTCCATCAGTCCGGTCCAGAATGATGGGAGAATGATCGTGATTGACGGACTGATGGTCCAATGGACCGACGGACGTCAGTCTGAGACTGATGTCAGAATGACGCCAGACTGATCGTGTAACCCCTGTCATTTATTAATTGTCTAATTCATCATTCACTCATAAATTCGGTCAATCATTAATTAATTTTACCGATTTATCTGTATGACCCGGTACCTCCCCTAGAACGCGGCTAAGCTGAAGTACCACATAGTGGCCATGCACAGCGGCGAGACGCCGTACTCCTGTCCGCACTGCGCCGCCGCCTTCGGCTGGTACTCCTCGCTGTACCGCCACGTCAGAGAGGTGCACTACAAGGTAACGCCTAGCCGGATGGTACTCCTCGCTGTACCGCCACGTCAGAGAGGTGCACTACAAGGTAACGCCTAGCCGGATGGTACTCCTCGCTGTACCGCCACGTCAGAGAGGTGCACTACAAGGTAACGCCTAGCCGGATGGTACTCCTCGCTGTACCGCCACGTCAGAGAGGTGCACTACAAGGTAACGCCTAGCCGGATGGTACTCCTCGCTGTACCGCCACGTCAGAGAGGTGCACTACAAGGTAACGCCTAGCCGGATGGTACTCCTCGCTGTACCGCCACGTCAGAGAGGTGCACTACAAGGTAACGCCTAGCCGGATGGTACTCCTCGCTGTACCGCCACGTCAGAGAGGTGCACTACAAGGTAACGCCTAGCCGGATGGTACTCCTCGCTGTACCGCCACGTCAGAGAGGTGCACTACAAGGTAACGCCTAGCCGGATGGTACTCCTCGCTGTACCGCCACGTCAGAGAGGTGCACTACAAGGTAACGCCTAGCCGGATGGTACTCCTCGCTGTACCGCCACGTCAGAGAGGTGCACTACAAGGTAACGCCTAGCCGGATGGTACTCCTCGCTGTACCGCCACGTCAGAGAGGTGCACTACAAGGTAACGCCTAGCCGGATGGTACTCCTCGCTGTACCGCCACGTCAGAGAGGTGCACTACAAGGTAACGCCTAGCCGGATGGTACTCCTCGCTGTACCGCCACGTCAGAGAGGTGCACTACAAGGTAACGCCTAGCCGGATGGTACTCCTCGCTGTACCGCCACGTCAGAGAGGTGCACTACAAGGTAACGCCTAGCCGGATGGTACTCCTCGCTGTACCGCCACGTCAGAGAGGTGCACTACAAGGTAACGCCTAGCCGGATGGTACTCCTCGCTGTACCGCCACGTCAGAGAGGTGCACTACAAGGTAACGCCTAGCCGGATGGTACTCCTCGCTGTACCGCCACGTCAGAGAGGTGCACTACAAGGTAACGCCTAGCCGGATGGTACTCCTCGCTGTACCGCCACGTCAGAGAGGTGCACTACAAGGTAACGCCTAGCCGGATGGTACTCCTCGCTGTACCGCCACGTCAGAGAGGTGCACTACAAGGTAACGCCTAGCCGGATGGTACTCCTCGCTGTACCGCCACGTCAGAGAGGTGCACTACAAGGTAACGCCTAGCCGGATGGTACTCCTCGCTGTACCGCCACGTCAGAGAGGTGCACTACAAGGTAACGCCTAGCCGGATGGTACTCCTCGCTGTACCGCCACGTCAGAGAGGTGCACTACAAGGTAACGCCTAGCCGGATGGTACTCCTCGCTGTACCGCCACGTCAGAGAGGTGCACTACAAGGTAACGCCTAGCCGGATGGTACTCCTCGCTGTACCGCCACGTCAGAGAGGTGCACTACAAGGTAACGCCTAGCCGGATGGTACTCCTCGCTGTACCGCCACGTCAGAGAGGTGCACTACAAGGTAACGCCTAGCCGGATGGTACTCCTCGCTGTACCGCCACGTCAGAGAGGTGCACTACAAGGTAACGCCTAGCCGGATGGTACTCCTCGCTGTACCGCCACGTCAGAGAGGTGCACTACAAGGTAACGCCTAGCCGGATGGTACTCCTCGCTGTACCGCCACGTCAGAGAGGTGCACTACAAGGTAACGCCTAGCCGGATGGTACTCCTCGCTGTACCGCCACGTCAGAGAGGTGCACTACAAGGTAACGCCTAGCCGGATGGTACTCCTCGCTGTACCGCCACGTCAGAGAGGTGCACTACAAGGTAACGCCTAGCCGGATGGTACTCCTCGCTGTACCGCCACGTCAGAGAGGTGCACTACAAGGTAACGCCTAGCCGGATGGTACTCCTCGCTGTACCGCCACGTCAGAGAGGTGCACTACAAGGTAACGCCTAGCCGGATGGTACTCCTCGCTGTACCGCCACGTCAGAGAGGTGCACTACAAGGTAACGCCTAGCCGGATGGTACTCCTCGCTGTACCGCCACGTCAGAGAGGTGCACTACAAGGTAACGCCTAGCCGGATGGTACTCCTCGCTGTACCGCCACGTCAGAGAGGTGCACTACAAGGTAACGCCTAGCCGGATGGTACTCCTCGCTGTACCGCCACGTCAGAGAGGTGCACTACAAGGTAACGCCTAGCCGGATGGTACTCCTCGCTGTACCGCCACGTCAGAGAGGTGCACTACAAGGTAACGCCTAGCCGGATGGTACTCCTCGCTGTACCGCCACGTCAGAGAGGTGCACTACAAGGTAACGCCTAGCCGGATGGTACTCCTCGCTGTACCGCCACGTCAGAGAGGTGCACCACAAGATACTGCCTAGGCATTTCCCTATGTCGGAGAACTTCCAGTCTCACAGCATGCAGCTGAACACAGTCGCCAGCACGTCTACCTACCTCAATAGATTTTCAACCTTATTGCAATGATGGAAGGTTAATATGTAACTGAAATGATGACAACGAATGTTCGATTGATAAAATTTGACAGATTCGGGTAGGTTGACTTGCTGGTATCTTCACATGTAACAAAGAATAGAACATTAATTGTGGGCGCCACAATAAGTCAAGTGGCTATTCAATTAGTACGACCCAGCTAATCTTGATACTTGAATATATTACTAGCTGTTTTCCCGCGGTCTTATTCGCGTCTCGTGGCAACTACTACCCGTACCCGAAAAAATTATAGCCTATTAAACTCAGGAAGTGTAGCTACCCAACAGTGAAAGAATTTTTCATATCGGTTCAGTAATTTCGGAGCCTTTATAGTAACGACTGTCAAACATGTTCAAATCATCATACACTAGCTTCTGCCAGCGGTTTCAACCGTGTCTCGGTGGAACTACTGCGCGCACCCGGATAAAAAGCCTATAGCCTTCCTGGATAAATGGGCTATCTAACACTGAAATAATTTTTCAAATCGAACCAGTAGTTCCTGAGATAAGCGCGTTCAAACAAACAAACTCTTCAGCTTTATAATATTAGTATAGATTAGTCTAGACGTTTTTCTAATAAAATAATAAAAAATGTAACATTTTTTTTTTGTTATTTACAGATGAAAATGCAACCGAAGAAGACTAAGAAAATCAAAAAGTCTGAAATGCCCCCGGTACTGGTACACAAACCAGAATTAGGTCCTTCTCTATTAGGTCAGAAGTCTGAAATGGGCCCCACTCTACTGGGCCAGCAATTATCTCTCCCACCGCTGCCGATCGGCAATGCTTTAGGAACTATAGAGCCTCGGTAGAGACTCTACAGCGGCTTTAGAATATTAAGAGCCAGTTTCAGAGATCTCAGATAAAGTCCTAGATAGCTAAATGACAGATCTTGACATAAAAAAGTAGTTAAAATTAAAAATGTTTCTCTATGGCATGTTAGGTTTGAGCAAGGAATAACGCAGATTTGATGAGATAAACTTTGATTTAATTTGCAACACAAGAATTAATTTACACGTAACGACAGAGGCGAACATAGACAACAGACAGAGTAAACCATAGAGTATTGAGCCACAGATATTATATTGATCGTTTACAGATTCAACACAACCCACTAAACAGAACATATAATATACTCGTATATAAAAATAGAATGTTTAGCTGTCACAAGTTTCTTAACTAACGCAAATTAAATTGAAACTAAGTCTCTTATGTACCAAAAACACAAACATTTTTAGATAACAAAAATTCCAAAAAAATAAATAAACTTGTACAAAAACTCTATAATGTTTTGTTTTAATGAGGATTAATGATTTGATTTAATGAGAGCCACAGACATTATATTAATCGTTTACAGATTCAACATGGCAGTATCTGTCAGCTAGTTATCAAGAACATTACTTGAAGCTTGCGAAACTGGCCGATAGTCTTGCTAAGGACTTTAGAATGGCTTTAAGTACTATAGGGCATCGCTAGAGAATAATATAGAGGTTTGTCTCTAGGATCTGTGCAGCTCTGCTAGAGTCTCTAGAATGACTCTAGGAATTATTAAGCCTCGCAAGAGAATTTAAAAGGGCTTTAAGTGCTATAGGGTGTCGCTAGAAACTATAGAGACTATAGGGCCTCGATAGAAAGACTCTAGAATGGGCTAAGTATCAAATGGTATTGTTATAGACTATAGACAAACTCTAGAGACTATAGGGCCGTGCTAGAGACTCTAGAGTGGCTTTAAGTGCTATAGGGTGTCGCTAGAAACTGTTGAGACTATAAGGCCTTGGGCTAGAGAGACTCTGAAATGGCTTTAAGTATCATAGGGCATCGCTATAAATTCTAGAGAAACTCTAGAGACTATAGGACCGTGCTAGAGACTCTAGAATGGCTGTAAGTACTTACTATAGGGTGTCGCTAGAAATTCTAGAAAAACTCTAGAGATTATATGGCTTCTTTGGATAGTCCAAAACTGCTCTAGAGTCTATAGAGCCTGTTTAGAGACTCTAAGGCGGCTTTATACACTTACTAAATATATAGTAATTATTTAGTACTTCCTACCGTTTAGCTTAAGAAAAACTTTTTACTTTTATACAAAAGGTGCCAAGTGGAATCAGAAATAAATGGATAATCAAAAATATATATTTTTATATTTTTTTCAATGAGTTCTCACCCCCAGTATTAAGTTTATTGCACGAAGTTAAATAACACTGTTTAATTAATAATTATATTAGAAAGGAAGTTAAAATGTGACTGATAAAATGTAATGATTCCGCTAATTATAAGTTGTGATCTGAATTAAAATAAGATGAACTAAATATAATTTGTTTTTTTTTCCTACTACATATCTGTACTAATATTATAAAGCTGAAGAGTTTGTTTGTTTGAACGCGCTAAACTCAGGAACTACTGGTCCGATTTGAAAAATTCTTTCAGTGTTAGATAGCCCATTTATCGAGGAAGGCTTTAGGCTACTTTTTATCCGGGTGCGCGGAGTAGTTCCCGCACGTGCCGTTCATGTGCCATGACCGACTTCCCACTGTTGACGCATCACGCCATCAAACGTCGGACAAACAGTACAGCCGACAGCACATCAAGTTACCACAATCTGTATACTGCAATAGATTTTCAGCCTTATCACAATCAAAATCAAAAAGCATTTATTCAAAGTAGGCTGAAAACAGCACTTTCTGAACGTCAAAATTACATAAGACAGCCCCAAAAACGCCCGCCCTTCACCACTTCCTATGTGTTTTTGCTGGGAAGAAGAAGTGGCGCAACAAACTCAGCAACTATAGCACCAGTCAGCAATAGTGGGTTAAGTTTATATTGGTAACCGATTCGGGTACCGTGACCTGCTGTTGTCAGTACGTAGGAAGAGAGAGTTTATTGGGCTTACGTAAGGGTAGTTATAAGAGACTACGTGAGCAAGTAGATCAATAAAAAAAACTTTTTACAAAAAAACAAAACCGACTTCAAAAAAAAACACTGAAAGGGATAAAATAAAACTTTTCACATGGCTCTAGAAGTCGGTGTCTGCAGGTCTGTTGACTGTGTTTATTTTGCCCCTTTCAGTGTTTTTTTGTGAAGTCGGTTTTGTTTTTTTGTAAACAGTTTTTTTTATTTTATGCTTTTCAGTTTTCGGGTCTAAAACTATAATATCTTTAATACCCATACCACCCACAGTGACAGTCGGTCCCGTAATAGTATCATCGACGTAAAAAAGCGTACGAAATTTGAAAAGTTCTCTCAATTTCTCCAGGATCCCATCATCAGATCACATCACACTGACATCGTACTCTTTCAAACACAAAAAGAATTTCTCAAATCGATCTATAACTGCCGGAGATATGGATTAACATACATAAAAAAAAAACGGTCGAATTGAGAACCTTCTCCCTTCTGGGAAGTCGGTTAATGATCACTCACCCACCGACTATTCAAGTATTATAAACAAAACAGTATCTTGTCCATGAAGCTATCCGCATCAGCATGACGCAGGCTTGTTATCAGCCATCTTCAGATTATTATCTTATTGTGATGTGATAGTATATCCCCTGCGGATACACTGTCATGGCACATAGCATCTATTGTCTTACAAACAAGTCAAAATTACAACATATAAGGCTGAAGCCAAACGAGCGTTTTTTGAGATGTGAGGTGCGTAATTTCGGTCGCGTAATTTCTGCATTCAATTTCATACAGAAGTTCTGTTTCATTCACATGGCGAAGCAAAATGAGTAATACCTTAGTGTCTAAACACACTAGTTACGCCGAAGATACGCGACCGAAGTTCGGCAGGATTACGCCTGCAATGCTATTTGAATTACTGGCGGCACATTATGCCGAAATTACGTTGCGTTTTAGCGTACAGCAACTTCGGTCGGGCGTAAGTTCAGCTGCAATTCGGCGGCAACGTATTACCGAAGTTCGGTTTGATCGAACACTGAATACACATACACACACAAAATTGCGCGGCAGAAATTCAGGTGCATTTCTGCCGCGTAAGTTCGGCACTCATGGTGTGACATATCAGCCGAATACGTTGGAACGTAAAATCAGCCGCGGAGTTTCGGGCGCGTACGTTCAGTATAGTGTGTTTAGACACACATATAATTCGGATTCAACTGAGTTTGCGCGGGCCGACGCGGGCCGGTAGGAAATGAATAAAGCAGAGTCCTAACGGAATTTCCACCGGGCAGAATCTTTGTGACCGTAATTTTGCGACTTACTTACCTACAAGTCACAAAATTACATTCGTTTGGCTTCACTTGCTGTCCATTTATATCAGCTCAAGTCATTCATCACGATTGTTGCGACACAGTGTAGTATTGCGGCGACCTTATGCAGTTACAAGCTGTTTATCTTATCTCTAGCTCAATCCAGGCTTAGTACAACACTTTAGAACATCTAACCAAACGAAACTGCCATGGGTACAAATCTGTACGCGATGGCGTCCTAGCAGATTATCAGCCACGGCGGCTGTTCTCATATAAGGAGATCAGCCAGCTGCGCAGAACATATTATAGTGGCTGCACATTTGCTGTGACACAGGTGCACTCCCGGCACCCTCACTCTCATAGGGCGATGGGACGGCACTCCGACACCACCGGGGAGACATCACAAGCAGGACCGACATTATTGTGGTCTACGATGCGCGTGTGCATCAATCACCGTTTTCCAGACTCCGGACTGCTTTGTGACAGTTTCCAAAAACTCACAAAGCGATTTCGTAGTCCATGGATTGTCATAACGAGTTCGTCCGTGTTTCAGAAGATACAAAAAATTGGTGGGTCCTGGCTGTCATTCTTTTCAATCTTTGGCAGTCGTTACTGGTAGTGAGAAGCTAGAAAGTTTGATAACTGTGTTGAGGAGATCAGACAGGCAGTCGCTGCATGTGGCACACTGGTACTCAGCTGCATGCTGTTAAACTAGAAGCCGACACCAACATAGTTGGGAAAAGGCTAGTTAACTTCTCCGGTAAGTTAAATGCTCGAAATCCGAAAGTGGATCACATCTCTCAAGTACCTACCTGCATAAAATAATCGGATGGTTTTGTAGATTAGATATGATATTCATCTTAAAATACTCATATAAATTCTAAGAATAAATGCATTCACACAAGAATTCTTTGTATTTCGTACGTGAATAAGGCAAGTTGTGTTGGCGCAAATAAAATAAATATTTTGTAGATAATGTAGTAACGAGATTTCATCGAAATTGTTCGCGAACAAAACTGTGCGTGTTATGTCGCGAGTCCACAGCTAGCACGTGTTCGCGCACAAAGGTAGCAGTGTCGCGGACATGTTACAAATGTTCGCTCGCAATGTGTTACTGTTTGCTAGAGCGAGTACACCACGAGATACATTTGTGTGCGTCACAGTGGGTCACGGAGGAATCTCTCCTTATGTTATTTATTGTATTCGTTAATTTATATAAAAAACTTTTTACAAAAAAACAAAACCGACTTCACAAAAATACACTGAAAGGGATAAAATAAAACTTTTCACATGGCTCTAGAAGTCGGTGTCTGCAGGTCTGTTGACTGTGTTTATTTTGCCACCGACTTCTAGAGCCATGTGAAAAGTTTTATTTTATCCCTTTCAGTGTATTTTTGTGAAGTCGGTTTTGTTTTTTTG
>NWSH02000002.1:176464-195267 GCA_002382865.2 Heliothis virescens | reverse complement strand
TTGTCCGATTTGAAAAATTCTTTCAGTGTTAGATAGACCATTTATCGAGGAAGGCTATAGGCTACTTTTTATCCGGGTGCGCGGAGTAGTTCCCGCACGTGCCGTTCATGTGCCATGACCGACTTCCCACTGTTGACGCATCACGCCATCAAACGTCGGACAAACAGTACAGCCGACAGCACATCAAGTTACCACAATCTGTATACTGCAATAGATTTTCAGCCTTATCACAATCAAAATCAAAAAGCATTTATTCAAAGTAGGCTGAAAACAGCACTTTCTGAACGTCAAAATTACATAAGACAGCCCCAAAAACGCCCGCCCTTCACCACTTCCTATGTGTTTTTGCTGGGAAGAAGAAGTGGCGCAACAAACTCAGCAACTATAGCACCAGTCAGCAATAGTGGGTTAAGTTTATATTGGTAACCGATTCGGGTACCGTGACCTGCTGTTGTCAGTACGTAGGAAGAGAGAGTTTATTGGGCTTACGTAAGGGTAGTTATAAGAGACTACGTGAGCAAGTAGATCAATAAAAAAAACTTTTTACAAAAAAACAAAACCGACTTCAAAAAAAAACACTGAAAGGGATAAAATAAAACTTTTCACATGGCTCTAGAAGTCGGTGTCTGCAGGTCTGTTGACTGTGTTTATTTTATCCCTTTCAGTGTTTTTTTGTGAAGTCGGTTTTGTTTTTTTGTAAACAGTTTTTTTTATTTTATGCTTTTCAGTTTTCGGGTCTAAAACTATAATATCTTTAATACCCATACCACCCACAGTGACAGTCGGTCCCGTAATAGTATCATCGACGTAAAAAAGCGTACGAAATTTGAAAAGTTCTCTCAATTTCTCCAGGATCCCATCATCAGATCACATCACACTGACATCGTACTCTTTCAAACACAAAAAGAATTTCTCAAATCGATCTATAACTGCCGGAGATATGGATTAACATACATAAAAAAAAAACGGTCGAATTGAGAACCTTCTCCCTTCTGGGAAGTCGGTTAATGATCACTCACCCACCGACTATTCAAGTATTATAAACAAAACAGTATCTTGTCCATGAAGCTATCCGCATCAGCATGACGCAGGCTTGTTATCAGCCATCTTCAGATTATTATCTTATTGTGATGTGATAGTATATCCCCTGCGGATACACTGTCATGGCACATAGCATCTATTGTCTTACAAACAAGTCAAAATTACAACATATAAGGCTGAAGCCAAACGAGCGTTTTTTGAGATGTGAGGTGCGTAATTTCGGTCGCGTAATTTCTGCATTCAATTTCATACAGAAGTTCTGTTTCATTCACATGGCGAAGCAAAATGAGTAATACCTTAGTGTCTAAACACACTAGTTACGCCGAAGATACGCGACCGAAGTTCGGCAGGATTACGCCTGCAATGCTATTTGAATTACTGGCGGCACATTATGCCGAAATTACGTTGCGTTTTAGCGTACAGCAACTTCGGTCGGGCGTAAGTTCAGCTGCAATTCGGCGGCAACGTATTACCGAAGTTCGGTTTGATCGAACACTGAATACACATACACACACAAAATTGCGCGGCAGAAATTCAGGTGCATTTCTGCCGCGTAAGTTCGGCACTCATGGTGTGACATATCAGCCGAATACGTTGGAACGTAAAATCAGCCGCGGAGTTTCGGGCGCGTACGTTCAGTATAGTGTGTTTAGACACACATATAATTCGGATTCAACTGAGTTTGCGCGGGCCGACGCGGGCCGGTAGGAAATGAATAAAGCAGAGTCCTAACGGAATTTCCACCGGGCAGAATCTTTGTGACCGTAATTTTGCGACTTACTTACCTACAAGTCACAAAATTACATTCGTTTGGCTTCACTTGCTGTCCATTTATATCAGCTCAAGTCATTCATCACGATTGTTGCGACACAGTGTAGTATTGCGGCGACCTTATGCAGTTACAAGCTGTTTATCTTATCTCTAGCTCAATCCAGGCTTAGTACAACACTTTAGAACATCTAACCAAACGAAACTGCCATGGGTACAAATCTGTACGCGATGGCGTCCTAGCAGATTATCAGCCACGGCGGCTGTTCTCATATAAGGAGATCAGCCAGCTGCGCAGAACATATTATAGTGGCTGCACATTTGCTGTGACACAGGTGCACTCCCGGCACCCTCACTCTCATAGGGCGATGGGACGGCACTCCGACACCACCGGGGAGACATCACAAGCAGGACCGACATTATTGTGGTCTACGATGCGCGTGTGCATCAATCACCGTTTTCCAGACTCCGGACTGCTTTGTGACAGTTTCCAAAAACTCACAAAGCGATTTCGTAGTCCATGGATTGTCATAACGAGTTCGTCCGTGTTTCAGAAGATACAAAAAATTGGTGGGTCCTGGCTGTCATTCTTTTCAATCTTTGGCAGTCGTTACTGGTAGTGAGAAGCTAGAAAGTTTGATAACTGTGTTGAGGAGATCAGACAGGCAGTCGCTGCATGTGGCACACTGGTACTCAGCTGCATGCTGTTAAACTAGAAGCCGACACCAACATAGTTGGGAAAAGGCTAGTTAACTTCTCCGGTAAGTTAAATGCTCGAAATCCGAAAGTGGATCACATCTCTCAAGTACCTACCTGCATAAAATAATCGGATGGTTTTGTAGATTAGATATGATATTCATCTTAAAATACTCATATAAATTCTAAGAATAAATGCATTCACACAAGAATTCTTTGTATTTCGTACGTGAATAAGGCAAGTTGTGTTGGCGCAAATAAAATAAATATTTTGTAGATAATGTAGTAACGAGATTTCATCGAAATTGTTCGCGAACAAAACTGTGCGTGTTATGTCGCGAGTCCACAGCTAGCACGTGTTCGCGCACAAAGGTAGCAGTGTCGCGGACATGTTACAAATGTTCGCTCGCAATGTGTTACTGTTTGCTAGAGCGAGTACACCACGAGATACATTTGTGTGCGTCACAGTGGGTCACGGAGGAATCTCTCCTTATGTTATTTATTGTATTCGTTAATTTATATAAAAAACTTTTTACAAAAAAACAAAACCGACTTCACAAAAATACACTGAAAGGGATAAAATAAAACTTTTCACATGGCTCTAGAAGTCGGTGTCTGCAGGTCTGTTGACTGTGTTTATTTTGCCACCGACTTCTAGAGCCATGTGAAAAGTTTTATTTTATCCCTTTCAGTGTATTTTTGTGAAGTCGGTTTTGTTTTTTTGTAAAAAGTTTTTTATTTTATGCTTTTCAGTTTTCGGGCCTAAAACTATAATATCTTTAATACCCATACCCACCCACAGTGACAGTCGGTCCTGTTATAGTATCATCGACATAGAAAAGCGTATGAAATTTGAAGAGTTCTCTCGATTTCTCCAGGATCCCATCATCAGATCCTGACCTGGTGACAATGGGACCCAACTGCGAGTATACTCTTTCATATAAAGAAAGAATTTTCCAAATCGGTCCAGGCGTCTTCGAGAAATCGAGTAACAAAGACAAAAAAAAATAAAAAAAAACAAAAAAAAAATAAAAAAATTCCTCCTTTTTTTTGAAGTCGGTTAAAAATTATAAATTTTGAGTCTCTAAAATAAAAGAGGTCTAAAATAAGAAAATTACAATAAATTCTCCGCTAGCTGTTTGCAATTTCTCCTACGTTCCGAGGGAACAACTTCCCGCACCCGGATAAAACGTAGCCTATGTCATATCTCAGGCTCTAGACTTGTGTGTGCAGTAGTTTTGGTGGCAATTGTGAAAGTGCGACAAACAGACAGAATAGTAGTATATTTTCTTTAGTTTTAAAGGAGAAGGTTCTCAATCCGGCTGTTTGTCATTTTTTCTATTAAACATTAACGACCAGTTTCACAGGTTATAGATAAAGTTCTAAATAGCTAAGTATATGACAGATCATGCCATAGAAAAGTAGTTAACATTAAAAACATTTCTATAGCAATATTTGTCAGATAGCTGTCAAGAAGTTTATCTGGAAGCTGTGAAACTGGCCGTAAGAATTTTAACTCGCATTTAGATTCAAAGATAAGATGAAGCACCCCATACTCCTACTGCTGCTAATTGAGTGTGTCCTCGCGGGGCCTCGCGTAGACCCCCTAGTGCACGCCCCGGCAGGCCTCATACGAGGTCTGCGCAGCGATGAGGGGGGGTACGACATGTTCCTAGGAGTGCCTTACGCTTTGGTCGATGAAGCTCACCCGTTTGCGGTAAGATAACTTTTATTATAAAGTAATTTTATAAAATTTTTTGATTAGGATTCCATTAATAAATATCAGTGAGGATATCTTATAGAAAGCTATTCTTCTTCTTATCGAGTGAGCTGCAGGTTTAATCACCTGACAAGCCCTAGTGTCAGAGTTTTCTCGAATCCGCCTGACAGCCTTTGACGTGGAATTATAACTACGACTGCTACTGAGTAACAATCGAGGACGCCGGCTTTACGTGCCCTCCCAGGCACGGGGGTGTAACACCGCCAACTTCCAAACTCCAGGCTGCTTTTTGTGAAAGCTTCTAAAACCCACAAAGCGATTTCGGCCTGGCCCGGGAATCGAACCCGAGACCCGTGGCACGGCAGTCGCGCTATGCGACCACTAGACCAACGAGGCAGTTATAGAAATAGAAAGCTATTACAAAATATATTTTGTAATAGTAGCCTAGATGTGTTTTACTGTTGTAGAAGCAAGGTATATCATTTGCAAGTTTCACCAAAATCTATCCAATAATTTTAGCGCGCAAGAGCAACAAACGTATACACTTATATCCTGACTGAATCTAGCTTCTCCCAGCAGCTTTTTTGCTACTACTTCACCCCCAGACTTTTATTTATTTATTATCTCACCAAACAATATCATTACAGGCTTACGCCCAATGCGATAATGTGGTCTTATGATTTTAGAAATACCTAAAAATTACAAAACTACAGAACTAAACATCTAATTAAAATTTAATAACAAAATACTAATACAACAAAAAGCTAATCCCGTTTGTAACATAAAATAAACAACAACACCTGACATCCTGACTGAATCTAGCTTCTCCCAGCAGTTTTTTTGCTACTACTTCACCCCCAGACATAACCTAACCTATAGCCTTCCTCAATCAGTGGGCTATCTAAAAATCTCACCTACTAATAAAACATTACCTTCCAGGCAGCATCTCCCCACCCGGGCTTCAAAGAGCCCTACCTCGCGTACCACGACGACGTCATATGTCCCCAATACATCGACAATAACGCCACAGGCACCATCCAATGCTTGCAACTGAACGTCTACGTACCAACCACCGCTACCTCTCTTCATACATTGCCCGTAATGGTGTTCTTCCCTGGAGGATCGTTCGTCAAAATCCAGAAAACAAAAGACGATTATTCTCCGAAATTCCTAATCCGCCATGATGTCATTATTGTGACCTTTAACTACAGAGTCGGTCCGTATGGTTTCTTATGTTTAAGCAAACCTGGTTATAACAACCAAGGTCTAAAAGACCAGATTTTAGCCCTGAATTGGGTAAAAGAGAACATTGCAGCTTTTGGTGGTGATGTAGACAGAATTACTGCGTTTGGACAGTCAGCTGGAAGCATGTCGTTGGATATACATATATTGAATAATGAAGGTTTTGTTAACCGGGTGATATTGCAGAGTGGAGTCGCGGTATCCCCTTGGGTGGTTACCGAGGAAAATGATGGATTCATTTTCGATATCGCTAAAGAACTTGGTTATAATTTTGACAATGTACACGAAGCTATAGAAGTACTGTATACCAAAGATCCGTTAGAAGTGATCAGAGTGTCGAATGATTTAATATACTTTGGTAACAAAAATCCTGTGACAAGGCCTTGCGTAGAAAAAGGCGACAATACAATTTTGAAAGATTTCCCAATCAACTTGAAACCTAAAGTCAAAAACTTGGACATAATGTTAGGACACACCAACAAAGAAGCAAAATTCGTATACGCCGACAATTCCAACCCAGATTATTACAAAAACTACGATTTTAAAGACGAACTATCATTTGTTTTTCGAGAAGAGGTGGACTCAGATGTTGTTAGACAATTCTATATTGGAGATAGTCCCTTATCCGAAGAATTACAAAGTTTAATCTTGGATTACGGCTCAGATATAGCTTTTAATTATCCCGCTGAACAATCAGTTGAAAGATATGTAAAAGCTGGAGCCAGGAGTGTGTGTAAATACGTGTTTTCTTATGAAGGAGGTCGGAATAGAGCGAAGATTAATAAGAACTTTACGGCAGATGGCGCGTCTCACGGTGATGACACGTCATATCTGTTTGATATGAAAATGTTTGAGGGTTTGCAGCCGAGTGAGGAAGATCAGAGGATTATAGATGCTATGACTACTATGTGGACGAATTTCGCTAAATATGGGTGAGTTTGATAGTTAAATTAAGCCTTCATCATCATCAGCGTTTGTATCGTCCCACTGCAGTGCTGGGGCCTCCTCTCACACAGAGAAGGTCACTCAAATCATCCATTGGTGTCTAAGATACATAAAATGGACATTCAAAACTTAGAAAAGTTGCTTTGGCACTTACCTGACCTGGAATCGAACCACTACTTGAGAGGTTGGTGCTTTACCCACTAGGCCACCACGACTTCTTAATTAAGCCTTACTATTTTATTAGCGGCTAACCTGTTCGTCTCAGTAGTCGCAAGCGCGACTATCGTACCGGGGTTCCCGGGTTTAGATGTTTGTTCCTCAAACATACTATAAACATCCGTCTTACTACAAAAAAGTTAGACAATTGTTTAGCTGGTGTTTAAAAAAAGTGTTACCACCAAACCGCGTTTAAGGATTGCTTAGAGATAGACACGCTTTAAACATTGTTTAAATTTAGACACTCGAACACCCTTGTTTTGCAACTATTTAACCTCAGTTTTTTTGTGTCAAAATGACAGAACCACGGTTTTATTCACGTATTTTTAATGAAAGCCTTTTGAAACAATGATTTAAGGGTGGAGAATTACATGGACGATAGCTAGGCGACAGCGGTTATGGGTGTACACCATACCTGTTTACATCAGTGCTTAAAAATCCGAGCAATTCATGAGTAGCCTCTACTCTATATAAGATGGTCCATATCAGGACCAGAAATACTATTGAAAGGTGTTTCGGGTTATGGAAACAGCGGTTTAGGTGCCTATTAAGGAATGTTCATGAAATGAAGTACTGCCGAAACAACTATTGTAGCTTTAGCAATACTTCACAATATTGCAGTAGACATGAATGAACATTTAGATATTATATGATATGTCCGCCACAGTTTGAGATCACAATCTCAGAGACCTACAGTTAGGGAAGCCATATTAAGACAATGTTTCATCAATCAACATTTTAATTAATAGAAATATACATAACATAGTTCAACATACATATAGGTATTAAATTTTATGATTAACTTTCTCAGACGTTTTTAAAATTATCATTTACACTACCATGGTTCTTATAATTGTATTATGACCAGCTTCTGCTAGCGGCTTCACCCGCGGAAAACTTAAAATCCCGTTCTGTGGGAATTTCAGAAAATCTTTTCTTCTTTCGCGTGACAGTCTTAAGATGAACCCCTGTGCAAATTTCAGCTTTATGGGTTCACAGGATTAGACCCTGTGTTGATGAGTCAGGACTTTGATTTTCATATANCCGCCACAGTTTGAGATCACAATCTCAGAGACCTACAGTTAGGGAAGCCATATTAAGACAATGTTTCATCAATCAACATTTTAATTAATAGAACTATATGTATGTTGAACTATGTTATGTATATAACATAGTTCAACATACATATAGGTATTAAATTTTATGATTAACTTTCTCAGACGTTTTTAAAATTATCATTTACACTACCATGGTTCTTTTAATTGTATTATGGCCAGCTTCTGCTAGCGGCTTCACCCGCGGAAAACTTAAAATCCCGTTCTGTGGGAATTTCAGAAAATCTTTTCTTCTTTCGCGTGACAGTCTTAAGATGAACCCCTGTGCAAATTTCAGCTTTATGGGTTCACAGGATTAGACCCTGTGTTGATGAGTCAGGACTTTGATTTTCATATATATAGAATACGTGTTCTTTTAAATAAAAGTTATTCTTTCTTGAGTCCGTTTTTAACAAGTCTTTTTCAATTTCTTTTTTCTCTTTTTCTGACACTAACAATTCCATCTCAATCTTATGCCTCAATTGTTGGTGGGGCTTCCATGTTTTATTCTGCGTTTTATAAAACAAGTATCACAACAAAATGAAACGAAATTAAATAGAAAAAACCGTTGAAAATTATGACAGTGACGGATAATACTAATGACAAAAATTGACAATAGACAACGTTCCGTTCGACATTATTGGACTTTAACGATTTTTCAGTTTCTAGACATTTTGCTGTAAAGTAGTGATATTAACAATTTAATTAAAAATAAAAATTACTTCATTTTATTTAAGTGTTTAATAAACATTCTGTGAAATTTATTAATCACCAAAAAGAATACATTGACTTGTAAGCTATCTGCGTAAAATGGTACTTTAGTTTTTACTTTATGCTTAGATGAACGAATGTTTTGCTGTGTTACCAAAAGCAAAAAAAATGTATATGAACCTTGTTGTCTAGTAAGATACGCATTAAACTTAGTTCTGTGGTAAAGAAAATTAGACAGCTGCTCAACACGTGATAAGCGGTTTACACAGTGTTTAGCTCGACTCGTGTTAGATCATTGTTTAAACACTTTTTTGTAGTAAGACTGTAATTTGTTTGTCACCCTCACCGAAACTACAGTACTGATTTGTAATATTCTTTCACTGTTGGAAATAGTCCGGTCAAGTTAGCATCAAAAATAGGGGTAAGGTTACATTAATTCGCACCTTGCTAAAAATTGGCATGAATGTTGGGAACCCTATTATACACAATTTGTCAATTATCCACATGAATCCGAAGTGTGGAAAAAAAGTTATTCAAGGTCAAATGTTGCAAAAATCGGTTATTTGAGTTTTCCAGCTAAACGGTAAGTTTTATAATAAAAGTATGTGAACAAAAATTATTTATTATGCAATTATCTATAAAAATTGTTTTTACACTTTTTTTCTAAGAATCATTATTTCGGAGATACAGCGATGCAAAATGTTAATGTACGGGAAGAAATTCCTCCAAGACGAGGGTGAAACTGTGAGAAACTGGTAATCTATACTAATATTATAAAGCTGAAGAGTTTGTTTGTTTGAACGCGCTAATCTCAGGAACTACTGGTCTGATTTGAAAAATTCTTTCATTGTTAGATAGCCTATTTATCGAGGAAGGCTATANATGTACGGGAAGAAATTCCTCCAAGACGAGGGTGAAACTGTGAGAAACTGGTAATCTATACTAATATTATAAAGCTGAAGAGTTTGTTTGTTTGAACGCGCTAATCTCAGGAACTACTAGTCTGATTTGAAAAATTCTTTCATTGTTAGATAGCCCATTTATCGAGGAAGGCTATAGGCTACTTTTTATCCGGGTGCGCGCAGTAATTCCCACGGGAAAGCGGGTGAAACTGCTGGCGGAAGCTAGTTCATTAATAAATTCGTATTTTTTCAGCGACCCGACGCCATTAATAACAGATATCACTCCAGTAAGATGGCGGCCGTCGGAGCTGTCACGGCGGCCATATTTGAGCATAGACAGCGAGCTAACTGTCAAGAGCAGGGTGTTTCACGACAGAATGGCTTTCTGGGAGATTTACTATAAGTTGTATGAAGATAAGTTGAAGAGTAATACAAGTATTAAAGATTTGAAATGACAAAATGTGCTTATTATTATAACTTTAATTGCCTCGTTGGCCTAGTTGTCGCATAGTTGAGTGCTGTGCAGGAGTTCTCGGGTTCGGTTCCCGGGTCGGGGCGAAATCGCTTTGTGGGTTTTAGAAACTTACATAAAACTGCCCGGAGTTGGAAGTTGGTGATTGACACACCCGTGCATCGGAGAGCACGTTAATCTCAGTCCTGCTGTGGTCCTGCTTGTGATCTTTCCCCGGTGGTGTCGGAGTGTCGTCCCATCGCGCTATGAGAGTGAGGGAATAGTGAGTGCACCTGTGTCTGCGGTGTCATGACGAGTTCCTCCGTGTTTCGGAAGGCACGTTAAATTGCTGGGTCCCGGCTATCATTTAAACATCTTTGGCAGTCGTTTTGGTAGTCAGAATTCAGAAAAAAACACCGGTCTTATTACCTGAGACAACGTGTTGCCCGGGTAACTGTGTTAAGGAGATCAGACAAGCAGTCGCTCCATGTGGCACACTGGTACTCAGCTGCATGCTGTTAGACTGGAAGCCGACACCAACATGGTTGGGAAAAGGTTAGGCAGCTGATTGTAGATATCGACCAGCTCTTGGCAAAATGAAGTCAATTCGCTAGCCGCGGTCTACCTCAGAAATAAATAAAGAAAATACTAAAGTATTTGCAATGATTATTTATTATGAATTAAACATAAGTAGCATGTAGCTATTCCAAACATAAAGTCCTTATAACGCCATATGTTATCAAAAAGAGCATACCAGACATATAACATCAATATTGAACCTAATATTTTCCATTTATTTCAAATACAGATAATTAAAAAAAATTAGGTAGGTAAACTTGATTTTTAAAAAATATCTCGGAATTTTTTTAGCGAAATTAAGCGCCATTTTCAAAGGTTAACAAAGTTCTATATAGAAAAGAAGTCACAATTAAAAACACATCTAAGGCAATATCTGTCAGATAACTATCTACAACTTTACCTGGCACCTGTGAAACTCGCTCAAAATATTAAAAAATATCGTTTTTCATTTGTTTTGCTTGTCAATCAAATAACTCTATACTCTATGGTGTGGTATGTGTTGCCAGCGTGAAATATGTATTACAGGTTGCGCTGTATCCAGCTGAGATAAGCTGTGACCCTCATGTAGCCTGTTGCGAAGCCGTTCTGACACCCCATGTTAGACTGGATGGAGGTGACGCCGATCTGAAATGAGTGATAGGGTGGTTAATTAAATGTATCTAGGAAAAAAATACTTTGGTTGTATGTCTGTCTGTTTGGATCTTAAGGTGGGGTTAAAGATTAGAGTAAAGACAACATAATTTTAGATTCAGCAGTTTTGGTGTGAAAGCGTAACAGACACACCGACAGTATAAAATAGAATGTGAACTATGATAGAATAAAAATAATAATTTATCGGCCGTTCTCATATCGCGGAGATCAGCCAGCTGCTGCGGACATATTATAGTGGCTGCACATGTCGCTGTGACACAGCTGCACTCCCGGCGCCTCACCAGCATAGCGCGGGGGGGGGGGGGGACTCACCGGAAGAGAGGCTCCAACATAACTGACATGACGTACGGAATCCTTAGTAAGAAAGTCCGATTTGCTCTAGGTGGACTTGCAAGTCCTCAAAATAAACTTGTGTTTTGTTTTAGAAAAAGTTAGCACGTTTCTTACTTCATCACGCGTAGGTAAACTGCCGAACAGATTTTGATGAAACTTGACATTAATATAGCGCATACATCAGAACAACATGTAGACAATTTTTTACCGTGAAAATCATATCTTCACAAACTCACCAGCACATCAGTTCCATTGAAATGTTCAGGGGCCACCAGTGGTCCCCCCAGGTCCCCACCACAGGTGCCGAACCCGTTAGCCCCACTGGTACACAATATCTTGTCGGTGTTGTAGGCTGGGCGCTGCGGCAGTCCGTAGTAGCACTCGTACCAGCTGTCTATGACGGGGACTATGACCGACTGCTGGTCCGTCTGCGGGCCGACTGGGGACCCTGTGGGAGAGGTTAAGTGGCTTAGTGGGTGAATGGTTACTTTGGGATTAAGTAAAAATGGGCAGCGATAGTAAGATAGATTACAATGGGTCGTGGCTTCAATAGTTAAAACGGCTCTTGGTTTGTCTAAGTCGTCGTAATCATCTAACTAGATTTTGATAAAACTAGTTTGTACGAGTAAGGAAGTAGTAAGGAAGTCAGTAAAAACCCAATTTGGTTTAGCTTGTATCTCAATATCTAAGACAGGGGTTACACGGTCAGTCTGGCGTCATTCTGGTATCAGTCTCAGACTGACGAAAGACTGACGGACAAAAAACACGGTACATTTTGGACCATCAGTCCATCAATCAACCGGTTACACGGTCATTCTCCCATCATTCTGACCAGACTGATGGAATGGACTGACGCCAGACTGATCGTGTAACCCCTGCCTAATTGACTAAGTGGTTTAATGGCTTCGTGGTTTAATGGGTACGTAGTTGCGTGGCGTCATGGTTTAATGGCTTAAGAAGAGCACTTACAATCGGCAGTCTTCCCGTAGCCGGCCACCTTAGCACCGATGCCCGCGAACGTGTTGTTGACATCGGACGGAGACGGCAGAGTTACTGGTTTCAAATAACCTGAAATTTAACGTTACTGAGTTACTAGTTAGAAACATACTGTGTCAAACAACGACCCAGGACAGAATGACATGGTGCTGCATTAAAGGAGCCGAGCCCAGGTAGATTAAAAGCTAGGAAGAAAAAGAAGATTAATACTAAATTATGATAAAATAAACAGGCTTGTAGCGGGATTAGCATAATGGCTTCCAAACCGATCATTGGCTACGGCAGCTGTTCTCATACAAGGAGATCAGTCATCTGCGCAGGACATATTATAGTGGCTGCAAATTAGCTTTGACACAGGTGCACTCCCTATTCCCTCACTCTCATAGCGCGGGGCGCCCGACTCCACCGGAGAGAGAGATCACAGGCCGGACAGACATCAACTTACTCTCCGAGGCACGGGTGTATCAATGACCAACTTTCACAGGCTGCTTGGTGAAAGTTACTTAAACTTAATAACCCGAACCAGATCCCGATCGGAAACTGACAACCAGTTTTACCAAGGGATATCGATCGGGTTGGCCGGGTAACTGTGAGGAGATCAGACAGGCAGTCGCTCCAAGAGGCACACTGGTACTCAGCTGCATACATATAGACTGGAAGCTCAGTTCAATTGGGAAAAGGGCTAGGCAGATGATAGTGTAGCGGTATTACAACTTACACCGCCATCTACTAATATGGGAGAGGAACTATCCTGCATCACGCAAGCTGTGTTCAGTGTGTGCAGCACCCGACAACGGTCGGGCAGTAGCCCACCGGACACAACACCCGTCCGGTCGGAGGATCCTCCCTTTACCTCCGAGGTATGATGAGCTTTACTCTCTGCTCTCACCTCCACAACAGTAATTCTAATAGGTCTTACTGTAATAGTTGACGTTGTATCTGAGGGTGAGCATCGCCAGGTCGTTGGAGATGGGCTTGCTGGTGTAGCTCGGGTGCACGGATATGCCGGTCACCTCGCGCCGGTAGCTGTAGAACAGCCGGGTCTCGCCTAGCACCACCTGGTGACAGATTGACGAACGTTTACGAAGATGAACTTGCCAAAAACATAAAAGTTACCTTTAGAATTTCTAAGTTTCTGTAATTTTGCGTAAAAAAAACACGTTTTTGATATGGGAGCCCCTAAAATTCATATTTTATTATAGTTTTTAGATACACAGAAATATATCATTTGTGAAAATTTCAGTTCTCTAGCTATCATGGTTCTCGAGAAACAGGCTAATAAAAGATGAACAGAGAGACGGACACCTTTTGGTACGAAACCTTAAAAAGGTACATTGCCATTCATAAGTTTGATTCTTTCCGCTAGCTTGAACTTAGAAGTTTTCTAAGAGGGCTTAGAAAACTTCTAGAAACTTTTCATCATCATATCTCACTCGCTGCAGGTTTAATCACCCAACGAGCCCTAGTGTCAGAGTTTTCTCAAATCCTGACGGCCTCTGACGTGGAATTGTAACAACGACTGCTACTGCGCAGCATTCTGTAGCCGGCCTTACGTGCCCTCCTAGGCACGGGGAACACCATTTAACCATAATTATAACCATAAAGGATTTTTTTCATCGATGGGAGATCATCAGAATGACCCCTCCCGCTGTGGGTGACAGCGTCAGGGAGTGTCAGACTTTTACTGACTAAAACCCACCGTGTACCTTTGGGAGCCCTTTGTGTGCCAGGGCCGCGGTAACTCGCGCGAACAACCCGCAGACCCGGTATAAGGGTTAAACCATAATAGCCTCACCTCAACCTTCCTCCCCTGCTGGTATCCATCAGACCAGCACTGCGCGGCTGTGAGGACCTTCTTCTGGCTGACCAGCGTGCCACTGCAGATCGACATCTGGTTCGACACCAGCGTGATGATCAGACCAGCCTGGAATGAAGAACTAGATTGTGTAGGTAAGATCCGGAAATTAGGTTGGGAAAAGGCTTGGCCAATAAAGATGGTGCTTGCGAAAGTTAGCAAACAAGAAAAAAATATTCGATCAACCGATATATTCCGAAATAGGCGATTCAAACAACTTAAACATCTTAATATGACATTCAAAGTAATAATGGCGTCCAAGGCCGATTGTCGGCCACGTCCTTATATGAGCAGATCAGCCTGCTGCGCAGGACATATTATAGAGCAAGTACATTTGCTGTGACACAGGTGCGCTCCGGGACGGCAATCCGACCGTTTCACCCGCGTCTCGTGGGAACTACTCCGCGCACCCGAATAAAAAGTAGCCTATACATATAGCTTTCCTCGATAAATGGGCTAACTAACACTGAAAGATTTTTTCAAATCGGACCAGTAGTTCCTGAGATTAGCTGAAGAGTTTATTTGTTTGCTTGAACGCGCCAGGCTACTTTTTATCCGGGTGCGCGGATTAGTTCCCACGAAAAAGCGGGTGAAACCGCTGGCGGAAGCTAGTAAGTAATAAGTAAAGATGATTAAACCCAAACTAAACTTGCCCAAACCAGACCAGTCTATTTAAAAATCAAATAAAGAAAACTCACCAAGTAAGGGTTATCACCATAGCCAGACGGCATTCCACCGATGATCCTGGAGCTGAGCTGACGCGTCTCCGCCTCCCTGATCCTGGCTGCCTCAGGTATACCGACATCCTCGTGGTAACCTAACATCAAAATACATTAGATGAGCATCACGTTAAATTTCACCAATTAAATTCACCAGGTCACCGGTCCTGGCTGGGGAATGCAGAAGCCAGTAAGTCGGACAACCAGTCTTACCAAGTGGTATCGAGTTGCTAGGAACTGGGTTGAGGAAATCAGATAGGCAGTCGCTCCATGTGCCACACTAGTATTTACACAGCTGAACCTAGTTAAAATGGAAGTCGACACCAAAAATAGTAGGAAAGGCTATGAGCTTATGGCTAAGTCCAAAAATCCCGCCCTAAGCCTTCCTATAACTACACCTACAATGCGCAAGGGCAACTTTACTGCGCTATTTGTGACCGCGTGTTTAAGGCAAAATATGACTTGGCCAGTCACATCCGAGCCCATGAAAGAAACCAATTTGCCGGTATATGCCAGGGTGTCGCCGTCGACGGAAACGTCTAGGAGGACATCATCACCATCATCATGGCTAAGTAACAGCCGTAAGGGTCGATCGATCACAAGGTTAAGCAACGCTTGGCGCCTGGGTGACCATCTTTGTCTCGGCTTCACCCGCGTCCCCAGGGAACTACTCCGCGCACCCAAATAAAAGTAGCTTATAGCCTTCCTCGATAAATGGGCTATCTAACACTGAAAGAATGTTTCAAATCGGACCAGTAGTTCCTGAGATTAGTATCTTCAAACAAATTTTTCAGTTTTATATTATTAGTATAATGACGTGCAAGGCCGATTGTCGGCCACGGCGTCTGTTCTCATGTAAGGAGATCAGTCAGCTGCGCAGGACATATTATAGAGCTGCACATTAGCTGTGACACAGGTGCACTCCCTATTCCCTCCCTCTCATAGCGCGATGGGACGGCAATCCGACACCACCGAAGAGAGATCACAAGCAGGACCAACTGCAACGTGCGACACGATGCACGATTATTAGTATACATTAAACATAAAGAAACTACTCACCTAGCCCAAAGGCTTGGGCCACCAGAGCAACTACCACACTGAATAGGACTAGAATCTTCATGGTGTATTCTCCTTGCTTTACTGAACAATGTGTTTGAGGAAAGTTGGCAGGCTTTTATATGTAACAACAACGATAACACGAAAATCTTAAGGGGTTGTGACGTATGTATATAGAAAAGTGATTTGGTTACACAAGTATGATATTTTCCTGTGACTTTGTTTACTTTTATTTCCAACTTTTCAAAGTCAGACTGCCTCGTTGGTCTAATAGTCGCATAGCCGACTGCTGTGCACGAGGTCTCGGGTTTGATTCGCTTTGTGGGTTTTAGAAACATTCACAACACAGCCCGGAGTCTGTTGGCGATGATATACCTCCTTGCCTGTGAGGGCACGTAAAGCCGGCTACAGAATGCTACTCTGTAGCAGTCGTTGTTGCAATTCCACGTCAGAGGCCGTCAGGCGGATTTGAGTACACTCTGACACTAGCGCTTGTTAGGTGATTAAACCTGCAGCCCACTCTTCAAGGTCCTTCTAATGCTTTTAAGGGGGTGCCTCAATAACTTTACTCAATATAGAGTTTACAAACAAACTTACATAAACATTAGTTCAATATTTAGCTTGCGATAAATTAACATAATAAGTACTTCAATTTCTATTACTTACAAGTAAACACTTGAAAGAAAGGGACTTTACATATACTAAGTATTTTAATATGTTTGCCTTGTTTCATGAAAGTATTTTAAGCGATTTGGGTGGGAACGGGAAAATAAAAAACAGTCGATTTCGGCCCACCCCGGGAATCATATCCGAGGCCCCGTTCATCGTTTTATATTTAATAACAATAGTGTCCAGGGCCGCCTGTTGGCCACAGCGGCTATTCTCACATAAGGAGATCAGCCAGCTGCGCAGGACATATTATAGTGCACAAGCATTTTGCGCAGACAAAGGTGCACTCTCTATTCCCTCACTCTCATAGCCCGATGGGACGGCAATCCGACACCACCGGAGAGAGATCAGGCGCATGCCCGACATTAACGTGCTCTCCGATGCACTGGTGTATCAATCACCAATTTCCGCTCCGGGTTGCTTTGTGAAAGTTTCTAAAGCCCACAAAGTGATTGATTTGACCCGGGAATCGAACCCGAGACCTCGTACACAGCAGTCGGCTATGCGACAACTAGAACACATGTTTCTATAAAACCCAGATTTATTTTCAACTAGCTTCTGCCAGCGACTTCGTTAGCGGGTCGTCATAATCAAAGATCTTTTCCTTCACTGCTCTGCTCCTATTGATTGTAGCGTGATGAAAAGTATACTATAACCATCTCAGGAGTATGAATAATAATTGTACTAAGTTTCGTTAAAATCCGTATAGTAGTTTTTGTTTCTATAACGGTTATACAGACAGACGGACAAAAATTCTACTGATTGCATTTTTGTCGTCGGTATCGATCCCTAATCACCCTCTGATAGTTATTTTGGAAATATATTCCATGTACAGAATTGACCTCTCTACAGATTTATTAAAAGTATAGATAATTATAGAATAGATCTAGAATAGAACCCGACACCCCTTTCAGAGCAGTCACCAAAATGTAACGGCTTTATAAAGCTGAAAAGTTTGTCTATTTTCTCTTAGGAACCACTGGACCAATATGACAAATGCTTTCAGTGTTAGATAGCTCATGTATCAAGGAAGGCTTTACTTATTTTTTCGTCCGGGTGCGCGGAGTAGTTCCTTCAGGATGCAGGTGAAATGAGTGGTGGAGGCTAGTTAATAATATTCTAATTGTATTTTCCTGTGAAACTATCATATTATCGGTGCTTCAAGATAATTAGTTCTGAGATAAAAGAACTTGTAGTTGAGTGTTCTGCTTTTGTTATTGTAATATAATAATTATGACGTAATTAAAGTTGAATCGTAATGCTTAATTATAATTTGTATCTCGTTATCTGCCACGTTGCATCTTACTCTTGATTAACCGAGTGAAAAAAGAAGGTTCCTCCGTTTAGCTACGGTGTTTATGAACCGATTTTATTTATGATATTGATGAAGTCCAGAGAAATCAAGAGACGTAGGGGCGACAAGATTGTTTTATTTCTTAATCTATACTAATATAGCTGATGAGTTTGATTGTTTGGACGCGCTAATTCAGGAACTAGTGGTGCCATTTGAAAAATTATTTCAGTGTTAGATAGCCCATTTATCGAGGAAGACTATAGGCTACTTTTTATCTGGCTGCGCCGAGTAGTTCCCACGGGACGCGAGTGTAATATATTTAAGCACTATTTAATGAAGGTCTGTAGTTCATTAGATAAGAACTAAAATACAGTCGAAGAAACTCCTCAACGATTTTAAATTTTAAACTATTCAGTATACCACGCACCGCAGCGGATTAGATTCGATTCCAGGTCAGGCAAATACCAATGTAACTTGTATTGTATCTTAAACACCAATGATTAAAGGTGAAGGAAAACATCTTGAGGAAACCTGTACTATAACCTCCTGGATGCCCGCGTCATACCTATATTACATAAAGAATTTAAAATTCGTTCTAAAGTTATCTGTGAATGTTTTTCGGAACTACTCATTTTATGATACTTGTGTAACCTTAATAAATCAGCAACACTACACCAAACGTCATTTTGAGCTTGACAGACACGTCAAATAACTTATTTTTTGAAGCGCGGCGAGGAAGATAACACGTCGTTCAGATGCTCGCGGTAGGTAATCCGAAAATCATTATTGAATCAACTTATTTGTCACAATAATTATACTTGTTTTGTACCAATAACATACCAACGGAACCAATTAATAGATTATT